>QNTS01000348.1:11969-64556 GCA_003317085.1 Hucho hucho
CACGCACACAAACACACACACACACACACACACACACACACACACACACACACACACACACACACACACACACACACACACACACACACACACACACACACACACACACACACACACACACACACACCATGGCTGTAAGCTGCCCAATGTACTCACATCTGGCTGTGTGTACTTCCTTACTTCCTTCTGTCATCGAGACTTAGCTTTGCGCCAGTTAACCATGTACTAATGGAGGGCAAATACTGGGCCTAACCATTAACAGAGTAGTTGTGTTTGGACAGGTCCGTTCAAGGAAATGGCATTAATGGCTGGTCCTCCCCATTTTAATGTGGTTCAGGTAAGGAGGAAAGGATGGAAATAAGGTAGATGTATACTGTAACAGAAAACTGTAAATTAAACTGTAATTCTTTTGTATTAGCAACAGTAAAATACTCTGAAATATTTTACAGCAGCATACTGTAAATTATGGTGCATTGTGCGAAAATGTTTTGGGTGGGGAAATAATTGCTGTATTTCGAATGGTACTATAATTCCACTCCACAGAATACAGTACTATATCTTTGGAGCACCAAAACATATTTTGACCACTAGTGGATGCATGGTATTGTTGTTTCTGGCTCATAAAATGTATTTTGAGGCGTGACTTGTAAAAGGCTATATTATTTGCACCCGTGAGTGAGAATGCTGAACCAATTTAACTTCTATGTGGTTATAGTGCCTCATCAATTTAAAATGTATAGGGGACCATTTGGCGTGTCATTAAGGCTTAGACTATAAATGGTTGAGCATTTTGCCATGTCCTTTTGGTCTGTTTTTACCTGTAGTCGCTGCCGTTGTTAAGGCTTTTAGAAGTGCAAGTGATATAAAACACCATTCATTAATATGTAGTAATGGGGAAACAATGCTTCCTGTAGCATACTCCAGCCAATTGTGTCTCAAATAGGTTCCACCCTCGAGGCTTTAATCAACACAGAGCAGCCAAATTATCATATATGACGTCTCACACTCCATACCGCATGCGCAGCGTAGTCTTTTTCTCTTATACCAAACCAATCAGGTGTTATTTTTTTTTACAAAACACCGGATTGACCATTGATCATGTGCTTCTGATAAAGTGATACAGGCATAGGCACACTGCTTAGCGATTTCAACGCATGCCTCGGAGCTCCGGTATCAAACGTAACATCAATATGTATATGCTGTAATGTTTGTAAATCCCTTATAATTACAGTAAAATGCTGTGAAATACAAACCCTCAACAAATGTCATTAATTCAGCCATTAATTCATTAATTAATTTCAATTACGGTAGCATTTACTTTTTTTACAGTATAATACAGTCAATTGTACAGTATTGTACTGTGTCATTACACAGTACTTGCTTTGATACCTTATTTATATTACAGTACAGAATTTCACTTGCGCACCTAGCTGCCTGTAAGGTACTGTCAAAATCACGGTAACCTGTTTACAGTGTAAGGTTGATGCTATCTTACCTGTTTGTGATGATAAACAATGAATGGACATGGCCCTACACAATCCATGTCTCAATTGTCTCAAGGCAAAGCTGATTGAAGTGGATTTAACAATTCACATCAATAAGGGATCATAGCTTCCACCTGGATTCACCTGGTCATGGAAAGAGTAGGTGTTCTTATTGTTTTGTACAGTCAATGTATAACTACTACTGTACAGACCTTTTTCCTACTTATATGTTGTACTTAATGTACTTACACACTACATATTTATATTCTGGAGTCTGACATTGCTCGTTCTGACATTGCTCGTTCTGATATTTCTTAATCTCTGGTTTCTTCTTATTTTTTTCCTTTGGATTCTTTGTATGTGACAAATACACTGATTTGATCTTAAACATGACATTATAGCTTCATAGAGCGTTATAACACTTATCAATTTGAACCTCTAAAATGTTTTTCAATCACATAATTTGTGCAACCCCATAGATATACAATGATATTATGTTATTGCAGAGCAAGATATGACTCCTCTCCCTTGTTGTGTGTGTGTGTGTGTATTATGGCCATGTGCTAAATACAGTTTGCATAACGTATAATGGCACTCTAACTCACAAACCGATCATTAACCCATTAGACCAACAGGTCACGAAAGGTGAAATCCTAGTGACCAGGGAGAATTCTCACTCCCATGTGAGTGTTTGAGCACTTACAGTAAAGCATACACACACACACACATGCAACACATGCACATACATGCATACACACACTTCCGCGCAAGCATGCACTCATGCACAGACTCACACACACACACTTCTTCTTTGTGAGAGATCTCCAATGCCTATCCCCTTCACTCTGTGCATCATGCTTCTGAATAAAGCATCGCAGACAAGAACAGACAGCTCCTTCTACCATTGGCATTAAAGGGCCATTCTTAAACGTGATGCCTTTGACACCATGCCATTAAAATGTCATTAAGGTTGAATGGCTCCTGTTTGTTTTGGCCCAGATCAATCTGCATTGTGCAAAGGCTCACTCAAGTCTATTCCTTCCATCTCTTCATGGCACCGAACCCAACCTTTAGAAAAAGTTTTGGAAGTTATCCCAATTAAGAAGATTCTTCTTTGATTAAGTGACAGCTTTAAAAAAACACATCAAAATCAATGGTGTAGATTTACAGTGAGGGAAAAAAGTATTTGATCCCCTGCTGATTTTGTACGTTTGCCCACTGACAAAGAAATGATCAGTCTATAATTTTAATAGTAGGTTTATTTGAACAGTGAGAGACCGAATAACAACAAAAAAATCCAGAAAAACGCATGTGAAAAATGTTATAAATGGAATTGCATTTTAATGAGGGAAATAAGTATTTGACCCCTCTGCAAAACATGACTTAGTACTTGGTGGCAAAACCCTTGTTGGCAATCACAGAGGTCAGACGTTTCTTGTAGTTGGCCACCAGGTTTGCACACCTCTCAGGAGGGATTTTGTCCCACTCCTCTTTGCAGATCTTCTCCAAGTCATTAAGCTTTCGAGGCTGACGTTTGGCAACTCGAACCTTCAGCTCCCTCCACAGATTTTCTATGGGATTAAGGTCTGGAGACTGGCTAGGCCACTGCAGGACCTTAATGTGCTTCTTCTTGAGCCACTCCTTTGTTGCCTTGGCCGTGTGTTTTGGGTCATTGTCATGCTGGAATACCCATCCACGACCCATTTTCAATGCCCTGGCTGAGGGAAGGAGGTTCTCACCCAAGATTTGACGGTACANATGCGGTGAAGTTGTCCTGTCCCCTTAGCAGAAAAACACCCCCAATGCATAATGTTTCCACCTCCATGTTTGACGGTGGGGATGGTGTTCTTAGGGTCATAGGCAGCATTCCTCCTCCTCCAAACACGGCGAGTTGAGTTGATGCCAAAGAGCTCCATTTTGGTCTCATCTGACCACAACACTTTCACCCAGTTGTCCTCTGAATCATTCAGATGTTCATTGGCAAACTTCAGACGGGCATGTATATGTGCTTTCTTGAGCAGGGGGACCTTGCGGGTGCTGCAGGATTTCAGTCCTTCACGGCGTAATGTGTTACCAATTGTTTTCTTTGTGACTATGGTCCCAGCTGCCTTGAGATCATTGACAAGATCCTCCCGTGTAGTTCTGGGCTGATTCCTCACCGTTCTCATGATCATTGCAACTCCACGAGGTGAGCTCTTACATGGATCCCAAGGCCGAGGGAGATTAACAGTTCTTTTGTGTTTCTTCCATTTGCGTATAATCGCACCAACTGTTGTCACCTTCTCACCAAGCTGCTTGGCGATGGTCTTGTAGCCCATTCCAGCCTTGTGTAGGTCTACAATCTTGTCCTTGACATCCTTGGAGAGCTCTTTGGTCTTGGCCATAGTGGAGAGTTTGGAATCTGATTGATTGATTGCTTCTGTGGACAGGTGTCGTTTATACAGGTAACAAACTGAGATTAGGAGCACTCCCTTTAAGAGTGTGCTCCTAATCTCAGCTCGTTACCTGTATAAAAGACACCTGGGATCCAGAAATCTTTCTGATTGAGAGGGGGTCAAATACTTATTTCCCTCATTAAAATGCAATTCCATTTCTAACATTTTTCACGTGCGTTTTTCTGGATTTTTTGTTGTTGTTATTCTGTCTCTCACTGTTCAAATAAACTAACATTCAAATTATAGACTGATCATTTCTTTGTCAGTGGGCAAACGTACAACATCAGCAGGGGATCAAATACTTTTTTCCCTAACTGTAACTCTGAAAGTGTAAAGTGTACAACATGTTCAGTTCACATGAGTCCCACTGAACTGGTGTTAAAATAACTATTTTGAAAGTGTTAAAGATTTTACTCTGTTGCAGTGTTCCCCATTTTACTCTTAAAGTGTTCAAAGTAACTAGTTTGTGGTGTTTGCATAGCTCTACTATGCAAGTTAAGAATACCATCCCAACCGTGAAGCACGGGGGTGGTAGCATCATGTTGTGGGGGTGCTTTGCTGTAGGAGGGACTGGTGCACTTCACAAAATAGATGGCATCATGAGCAGGGGAAATTATGTGGATATATTGAAGCAACATCTCAAGACATCAGTCAGGAAGTTAAAGCTTGGTCGCTAATGGGTCTTCCAAATGGACAATGACCCCAAGCATACTTCCAAAGTTGTGGCAAAATGGCTTAAGGACAACAAAGTCAAGGTATTGGAGTGGCCATCACAAAGCCCTGACCTCAATCCTATAGAAATATTGTGGGCAGAACTGAAAAAGCGTGTACGAGAAAGGAGGCCTGCAAACCTGAGTCAGTTACACCAGCTCTGTCAGGAGGAATGGGCCAAAATTCACCCAACTTATTGTGGGAAGCTTGTGGAAGGCTACCCGAAACATTTGCCCCAAGTTAAACAATTTAAAGGCAATGCTACCAAATACTAATTGAGTGTATGTAAACTTCTGACCCACTGGGAATGTGATGAAAGAAATTAAAGCTGAAATAAATTATTCTCTCTACTATTATTCTGACATTTCACATTCTTAAAATAAAGTGGTGATCCTAACTGACCTAAGACAGGGAATTGTTACTATGATTACATGTCAGGAATTGTGAAAAACTTAGTTCAAATGTATTTGGCTAAGGTGTATGTAAACTTCGGACTTCAACTGTATATATAGCCTATATAAAGGAAGAGAAGCTCAGGCCTAACCCCAGAGAAATAGAGATATGCCGGTGTCATATGCATATCTTTGTCAGATGGCTACTGCGTCTGCTATTTTTCTTTTTTCTCCCCCCAAAAACTAGGCAAGTCAGCTAAAAACAAATTCTTATTTCCAATGACGGCCTACCCCGGCCAAAACCGGACGATGCTGGGCCAATTGTACGCCGCCCTATGGGACTACCAATCACAGCAGGATGGGATTCAGCCTAGATTCGAACCAGGGACTGTAGTGACGCCTCTTGTACTGAGATGCAGTGCCTTAGACCGCTGTGCTACTTGGGAACCCTATATAGATATAGACATACAGAAGAAGGGTAAGGTGTGTAATTCATCTTTATATTTTGTATAAAGATAAGCATTATATTGTTAGATTATCGGAGTAACTCTGGTAGGCCTGAAAGAGTCTTCCTTACCTCAAGTTCAACTGTTGGAGTCAGTTGGAGTGCCGGGGCGGACTGCCTTCATATCATAGGCCTGCAGTAGTTAAAGCTTAATATAGACGTGTCATAGCAAGTTTGACTGCCCTCCCCTATTTTGGACCACCCCTCCACCCAGTAAATTTCAATCAGTCCCCTAATGGAATCCCGCCAGAGTGAGGATATCCAACAGTTGGCATTTTTTATTCACCTGTAACCTGTGTTTAGAATGATTGCGGTTTGGAGACTTCATAAAAAACACTACCTAAACCGGAACAACCATTTCAGTAACGGTTGCAATAAATCCAACTAACTGATTGGATTACTTTAGAAACATTTATGTTATTTATCTTTGTGTAGCATAAGATGAATCCATCAATCAATGTACATGCAAAAACAATCCAAAAAATTCTACCTGCTGTAGAGCATGCTGGGAAAGTCTATGTCTGCACCCCCAGGGAAATCTAATTAGCATAATAACAATATGTCAGTTGAAGCTAGAGATATCAGTTTATTTTATTATTTTTTGCATTGTATGCGTCTCAATCCACCGCATCCGCCGATGGCGCACTTACGCATCTGCGGTGAAAGGTGACAGAGCTAGAGCGGTGTTTGTCAGACATCGAGACATCCCAAAAATCTGTCTTCTCACAAAATTGTCCAAACAGTTTGGGCTACACACTAATATGACCCCTCTGTGGAAAGGTGAGTCTCTCACGAACACATACAAAAACTGGATGGAAGTATATATGGAGACTGTTTAGTGCCAAAACTAAGGGCTTAATCACATGTAAAAAAATATATCTCACCGATATAGTACAGACACTTTCTCTTTATTTATCTGTTATTCCATGTAGTGAATCTGTTATTCAATGTGTTTGAATGGGCTAGTAGCAGCTATTTAAACTCAAAATCAAATAGAAAAATTATCCTTTGTCTGACTTTCTTAAAACAATTCCATACAGCTTAGTAGAACACCCCCTCGGATTAGACAGGGCTTAGACTGTAATGGGTTAATTTCACTCGTACAGAGTGAATTTAACTGCTGAATCAAAAATATAAATGTTACACTGAAAAATCAACACTGGTCAATTTGCACAATGTAGTTGTTCTTTATGCTGACATGGAGAATGGAGGTGGGTGCATGTTGGGTTTGGGGGGGATCTAGAGTTAAATTGGTCTGGAAGGAACCCTTCGTCGTTCTGACAGACTTGGCCTGAGAGGGTTGTACTGTATATTTTCAGAGCAAGGCAGCTAGCTGTGTGTGTGTGTGCATGTGTGTGTGCAGGGTTTGTATGATGGTGTGGGATCTAAGTGTGTGTGTGTGCCAGTGTGCGTGTGTGTGTGTGTGTTTGAGGACCACCCATAGGCTGCTCCTCTCTCGGTGAAGCCTGGGTATGGCCTAATTGAGGGCCCTGTGTGAGGTGGTTTTGTGGCGGGGACACCTGTGAACTCAGAAGTGGGCCGTCACCAAAACCTCAAGACAGACTTTGCTTCGGCACAGTGAAATGGCTTCCAGCTTCCTCAGACAGAAGGAAATCTCTGACATCTGTTTCTTATGCTGGTTAAAGTACAATGTAAAAAGAGAGAGAAATCTAAGTACTATTTAAGCTCCTGTAAAAATATGACCTATTCCGAAATAAAAAGGGCAAAAAAATGTCCCCCATGCCAAAATGTTATCCGGTTTTGAAGCTTTCGAGGGGAGAGACGTTTTGGTGTTGGAATCCATTCCTGCCCCACATACAGGCCCTGTGGATGAAATATATTGGTGAAGCTCTTTACTGGATATCCAACTGGATATAAATGGTGGTTCAATCTCTCTCGGCAGTGGTCTCGAGGCGTTATCGTGGGTTTGAGGCGTTTTACCTCATGCAGACACCAATAAATCTGTCACCCGGAGAAGATCCGTCTCTCGCCTGCTGGAGGGAACAAATTGTGTCTTTCGGGGGAGGGAGCGCGGAGAGTGGGGTGAGGAGTGGGGGTGAGAGAAGTGACCTGTCAGCCTTCCCCATTCATCATCCGGACAAAATGGCTCCCGCATCTTTTCCGC
The DNA here is from genome assembly GCA_003317085.1 of Hucho hucho. Lineage (NCBI taxonomy): Eukaryota > Metazoa > Chordata > Actinopteri > Salmoniformes > Salmonidae > Hucho > Hucho hucho. The sequence continues at coordinate 19,622 of QNTS01000348.1, forward strand.
TGACCAGGGAGAACATCCTGTCGTAAGCAAGTTTAGGAAAGACGTTGAAACCTCCAATCCTTTTCCCCTCATCAATATTCCCAAAGATTTGCAAAAAAAAACCTGTCTGATGTTTTCGGCCCCAAAATCAAAATGTTCCTATCTTTTTCTCGCACTGTGTATTCTCCTGAGTAGTAACAGTGGCCAGGGAATCTGCTTACATTCAATTGGTATTTGAGAAAAAACAACAGTGGAAAGTGTGTGTATGAAGTTATTGAAGTGAAGTTGGACCAACAGGGGGGATCATGTGGTATTTATAGAATGTGGTGCTGAGGCTACTCAAAACCATTTTTATAACAGGCCCTGATCGAGAGATGTATGGCTGAATGTAGCTATATAAAAGTTGGCTTGTAATAGACCACATTAATAAAGGACCTCCAAGTTAAAATGGTCAAATGTGGGGCTGTAGCAGCCAACAACCTGACAAAGAACTTCCCTTGAGACTACTGTTGGCATTTGGAGAGTTTGGAAGGATTCTGAGGGACTCGCATAGGGTGTCTCACACACACGTGCACACACACACAAACTCACAAGCACACACACACACACAATCACTCACACTTCAAAGTGTCATTCATAAACTGCCATGTAGAGCATAACAAAAATTCAGATTTCATTGTGAAACCTGGATTGAAAACATTTCAATGAAACAGCAATGTTTGGCAGACAGGCTTAAAGAAATCACCAGAATAATTCAACAACTTAACGAGGGAGGTGTTTGCTTATTTTCTCTTGGTTTCTACATGACAGCACAATAGAAAAGGTCAGTTTCTGTTTAGTCAAAGGGGTTCCAACTGCACTATCACATTTCCTATCATAAAAAATAGCAGGATATGACAAGTAAACGAATCCAAAAATCCAAAACGGGCCATCTTGAATCCCCCTGGGAATACACATTTTTTTGCCTTCAATGAGTCTCATCTCATTCACCATACACACACACACACACGTGCACACAGACTTACACGCACACACACACCCCTACACCCCAAACGCAGACACTCATCGATTACTATTTTTGAGTCCGCGTAATAATTCATGCTATAAAATATTCACGGTTCAGCTAAGTCCATCTGCTGTGGCCATAATAATGTAGAGTGTACTTTGTTTTTAATAAGACAAGTGGACTAATGTGCATATTGAGCTATTACAAAGCTCAATATCAGAAGCACTATTGCTACTACTACAACAATCACTACTACTAACTATACAGTACGATTCCTAAGTACTGATGCGGCCAAATATATTGGCACCCTTGCACAATTCACAAATTCTTCTAAAATAAGTTTAAATATTTGGTGTTCATATGTGTATTTGTTTGATTTACAACTGCACAGGACCAATAAAATAAAATGTATCAAAACTTCAAAGTAAAAAAGGCCTGGACTAAATTAGTATTAACAATCCAAATTAATTTGGTTGGAGGCAAGTGATTCACGTTTATATGTAATTCATCTCACCTGTGATAAGTTGCAGGTGCCTACAGGGGACCAGTTTTGAAAAGAGAAAACAGAACATTCTACTTCATTGTAAAGTGCAAGGGGTGCCAATATATTTGACCGCATCTCCTTTGCTGCTACAGACAATAACAATAACACTATTTAAATCACCTTTGCAAAAGTTGATGTTAAATGATTATAAAAATAACATGCAGTACCAGTACAATACTAGCATCTTTACTCCATTTAAATATTGATATAATATTTTCCCATCCCGTTCACACCACCATGCAATGGAAGGCAGATGAAGATGTGGCTTTCCACACTGTGTGGAGTCATGCATTCAATCCTGCACAGCCCCCTCGCATGATGATGAATTGGCCATCCACCAAGGGCTGTCAATAAGACCATATACAGGAAATAAACAGAACCTTTTTTCAATGGCAGGTATCTGGGCAGATAAATCATAGTAACAGCCAATAATAAATGGATCATGCTTCTATGTTTTTAAACCCAGTGGAAGCTGTATTGAATGGGGAACCTTGTGTGTGGGAGAAAATAGACCTTTATTGATCAGAAACAACAGAGGAGGAGGGGAGGGGGGAAGAAACGTCTGACATCCAGGAAAATTATGTTCTCACCAGATTTTTTTATAGACTCCCAGCGCTGTAAATTCAAATGGTAGGGCTCGGTTTAAATAGATGGCGCGATAATGATGCCATTAGACAAAATATACTGTGTGTGTGTGTGTGCTCATTTCACTAAGCCACTCACCTCTTTGAGAGGATGGCAGATGATTATAACAGCCTTCATATTTCAGGGCGATCTTTCAGAATGAGAATAGTAGAATTAAAAAGCCATTCAGTGTGTCAAAATGCTCGAGAAATATCAAGCATATCTCTATTTCTATTTCACAGTGTAAAAAAAAAAATGAAACTGAAATTGAAATGTTTCAACAAAACATCTCCGTTCGCCCATATTCATTTCCAGAATAGTGGTGATTGAAATAACAAAAAATGTAAAAATGTATTTGCTCAGTCTTACGCAAATTCCGAAAAGGATTTCTCTTATTTTTTTCTCATCTCGTTCTCACTCCGGTCCTGCACGAAACATCAAGTTACAGACTGGGTGCAGGACCAATTTAAACACAACCGGGTCCGCAGCTAAATGCTGGCTGCAGCAGTGTGGTCTCCAAAATACTTTGTCTGTGGCCAGACAATTAAGGATTTAGGTGTGGCGATAGGAAGAATGTGGAAACTGGATCTGTGCGGCCAGGGAGAGCCCACACCCTTACTGCTGCTGGAGTTTGGGCTTCCTGCAAATGCCACATGCACCCCGAGACACAAGCCTGCCAAACAGTCAGTCGGCCAGCCAGCCGGGCCTTATAGCTTTGCTCTATTGTTCTGCTCCCTTTAGGCAGACCTACGGGGCCAGGGGCGATGGGGGAGAGAGAGTATCCCAGTACATACCCCCTTCCCCTCCATCTCCACCCCAGCACCCCCCACCTCTGTAACCTGTGGGACACCAATGGGAACCTATCCGTCAAAGCAGATGACATTCGACTCTTCCTGTTGGGAGGCCTTGTTTTGCACTGTACGCCACCCTATAGAGACAGATATGTGTCTGACAACATATATTTCATTAGAACATACTGTCGCAGTGTCTATTTCCACTGTTCGGAGGAGGAAGATCTAGAATTGTGCATTCTCTTAGGACATAAGACTTGATTTGGTTTAATTTATGAAAAGTAAGTGATTAGTGATTTGATGATAGTATGTGAAAAGTGGCAGGCATATGATTGACTTTAAAGCCAGGAAGCGGAGTTCAATGTAATTTCAATTTAATTTCAGTATAATTTCAGTGTCTCATCAGACATTTTTAATATACTCTACATGAGGACAAACTAACTAAAAAGAGAAAAGATATTAAACTGACTATACTGAGAAAATGTAAGAATCTATGGTTGTGTTCTATCATGTTATCATACACTGTGGCCTGTAAACCTTTACAGCAAATCCCCTGTGTGTCGACTAATTTATGATCCATGTAAACTATTAGATGTCCATTTATTATGCAATTAAATAAATTATCATGGATGAGAGGGGATCAAGTCTCGAAAAAATCATTGCAACAACTGGCCAATATTACTGCCTGGATGGAGAATGGAGAGATTGGGAGAGACAGATAGAGCCATTCCTCAAAATAAGTGAAGTGGCCTGACTAGCGCTGAGATAGACCTAGTGATAATGGCCCTGTTTACCTTGACTTCCAACAGGCTCCAGATCAGTGCAGGTAGTATCACTCTCACTGGCAAGCAGTCCGTCTGTCCACGTGTCCATGGGTCTGTGTCCATCTATGTGTGTGGTGTGGAGCAGCTGCAGGTGGCTGTGGTGATGGGTGTGAAGGCTGAAGAGAGAAAGAGAAGAGAAGCAGCAGGTATGCCAAAGGGCAGCCGTCAGAACTCATTTTCTTAGCGGTTTTGTGAATTGCTAAACACAATGCTTAATAACCCTATTCAATCTAAACTGGTAAGCAGGTATTGCTGTAAAAGCTAAAAACACAGTTACAGATTTGAGTTTCTCTTTGTTTTTTACTACCAACAATGTTTCCTTGAGCCCAAACAACATCGACAAAAGAAGAATGGTAGTTTCGTCATAACGGATTTGAGTGAATACAAATGGTATAATTTTATTGTGGACTTGTGTTTCATCTCAACAAAATCGTGCCATATGTTCTATCTATCCTAAACATCTTGGGGGAATTTTCAGTACAGTATATCAGAGAATATAATTAGCACTACTGATAATTCCTTATAACAATTTACAAAACAGCAGAACCTAAATAGCAACCACTCTCCCAAGTACTCTTCCCAGTATTTGGTCCTGAGTTAAGTTGTGTACGGGGAACACAGACAGATGCGCAGACAGACCTTGGGTCTGTAGCTGCTGCTACTGCCGTGGATGAAAACTAAGGGGGATGAGAGGAAGGCATGGGGGTAAGGGATTTCCTGATGCGACTGTATCAATATGTTTAACATGTCCTCCCTGTTTTACTATCAGTCCACAGGGCTCTCCCCCTCTCCTTCCCCGTCACTCCTTCCCAACATAAAACACATCATCATGTTTTCTTTTCCGCCGCAGCTTGCAAAGACGTTGACGAAGCTTCAGGCGTGGTGGGGGACTAGGGAGAAGTAAGGGGGTACTACCGAGTGCTACCCTCTCACCCCTCTAACTTTCTAGAAAAGGCTGCCCCTTCTCCTCTGGGATACATCAGCCCCTTCTAACTCACAGATCAGCACGTCCATGTCAGGAGCGCTGTTATGCCATATGTGATTGTCACTGCTGCAATCATGAGAAAACGAAGGTGCAAACCGTGCAGAGCCAGTTATTAATGGTAAGAAAGTATTCAGTCAGTTCTATCTATCCATCTCTAGGCTTTAAAGGGATAGTTCAGCCAACTTACAAATTGACATAGTTTTGTTTCAATGCATGGATTGCGGTCTCCCAGTCTGACTGCATGTAAAGCTGAGGAAACATATTTGGCCGAACTGTCTCTCTAACATCTAACCCTGTACAACAATTATTTTCTATAATATTACAGGGACATTTTCCATTCAACTTCCGTTATCCTCCAAGAGAGGATGACTATCTCTTTCTCACATCTCAACCTATAATTCACAGCGGTTGCTACTGCCTCTTTAACCCTGTCAACCTCTTGTACAGTAGGAAGCACCTGTTTCACTTACCAACATGTGTAGAGAAAGAGTATTCAAATCACTGTACATATCAGTGGAGGCTGGTGAGGGGAGGATGGCTCATGTAATGGCTGGAATGGATTTGTATCCAACTCATGGAAACCTTGTGTTTGATGTGTTTGATACTATTCCATTTATTCCATTTTAGCCATTACAATGAGCCCGCCCACTGATTTAAAGTGACACCAGCCACCACTGGTACATATACATAAAGTGCCGACATCACTCTGGGTATTTTAATGTACATTCCCCCGTCTCCGACATGTTAAAGAGCGCCCGATGATTTAAATTGATTTTTTTCCTACGGTCCAATATTTTCATATCGTAAAAGCGATTAAGCATATTGATTTCCACCCAGGATTGGTCGGAGTATGTTTCTGGGATTCCGACGGACTCGGTGGCTGGGAGTCTGGCAGAGAGAGGGGGAAAGAGGCTGTGGATTGCGACTTGCTGCCTGTGCTGCCTCAGCATCCTGGGCCTAGCTTGGATTGATATGTTTTCCTCAGGAAATATCTGTGGAGCAAGCTAGCATAGTGGAGGGAGCCCAAGCCTCCAGCGGCAGCCAGTGGGAGAAGCCTTAGATCAGCCCCAAGACAAGACTCCCATCCTCGGGGAGAGAGCCCGGGGAGGCAGGCCCAACGTGTGGATCACCTACATAGATTATTACTGAGTGTTTCAGAGTGCTGGCGGAGTAAAGGTGATCGTGTGTGAGTAACACTGGCAGAAAAACAAATGTATAATGCCAATACAGAACACTATATCTATATATTTTCTTAATGGCTAAGATTTTTCCATAAAGTACATTATAACTTGTCCAGTGCTTGACTTGGACTGAAACAGGTGCTGGTGGTCATTTTGGGTCCTGGTACTGTTTATATTTAGGTGCTGGAACTCTGCAATACTTTTAAGCAAATATTCTATAAGAGGTCACGGAACTCAAGTCTAAATCTATCTCGTAATGGAATGAAATTAGATTAGAGAGCATCATCATCCTCATCCTCAAGCCTTGAAAGCTTTAAGGTCACAGATCCTTTTCTCAAACATTTCTATTGCTGGTTCTGTAAAACGACTGGCATGGAAAATGTGATTATTCCTTTACACAGCATATCTTCCACAGGTCCGTGGCTGATTTCAGGTGTACTCCTGTTGTTTATTAATTATTCCCACCAACATTTTTTTATAAAAAAAATTTTGAAGTAGCAATTAATAACCAATGGCTGGACTGAACATGGAATTCTGCGGCCTGAGAAAGAGAACACAAGTTCTTGTCTGCAGTCTGCAGTCCTTAGCGTGGCTTTCTCCCTCAGGCTTTCTCCCTTTGGTTCCTCCCCAACGGGGAAATAAACGAAAAATGCCAAGCCAATACACACAGACCCAAAACCTTGCAATGGTTGCTATACAAAGGACTTCCCAATGTTCTTGGCAATGCATTTCATTGTTAGAATTTGTTTGCTTTGGTGTATATGGAGATAATTGTCTTGTGAATTGATATAGGCGTTTATAGTCAGTTCTCAGAGCAATACATGCTAGACAGCTCTCTGTTGCTATCGAGTAAAGTAAACACAGGTTTTCCAGGGCGGGTGGGCAAGTTGCGGGAACTATTTACCCTTTTTCTCAGGTGCTAGCTAAGTGGACTAAAGCAGGTGCATGAGTCACTCCAGAACCCTCTCCATGGCTAAAACAATCCAGCTGCCTTCCTAACTCTCTCACCCTCTTTTTTTGTTGCTAGTTCCTCTTGGTTGTCTGTCGCAGGGAGAGATAGGAAGCCCAGGAACACTCTTGATCGATGTCATGGTGTGCCGTGAGGAGGAAACAACATAGCAGAGGGCCTGGTTATTTTTGAGTAGTCGCACGGAAATGGGATGCATCCCAAGGAGGATGCAGATAGGCCAGAGGGAGTTGCATAGAAACCCCCCCTCATTCTCTCATACACGCACATGCACAACACACACACACACACACACACACACACACAGACATATATCACTATTAAAGAAAGAAGCTATGGCAGGGGTGTGGTGCATGTGTGTACATGTGTTGGCACACATATAAGCCACATATGCAGAAAAACTATGACTGTACACACACAAACACACACCACGCACAAACAACAAAACAAGTTGAAAGAGGACAGCAGGCCAACTGAAAAGTGATAATGAGACATCAATGCTTTATTTATGCTGAATTCGGAGACAAAAGTCAAACTAGGAACGAAAAACATCAGGAGTTGATCCTTGATTGTACATGACCGATATTTGTTTGTTTTAATTGTAGGAAGAGAACACCCTATGCATCTGTAAGCAACATTTCAGAGAGTGAGTTTTCCTAAAAATAATCGTAATTTTTCTCGTCTGGATGCTGCGTCGGGGTAAGAGGGCTACATGTGTGGTCTCACCTAAATCGCCAGGAGTTAATATCACAGCTGGACCCTGGCGGGCCTTGTGGCTAGTCCAGAAAGAGAAAAACGACCTCTCCCAATAATAAAAAAAGAGACAAAACCCTCAAAAGGGAAAAACGCAATTACCTTTGAGGAAAAGGCAATTCCTTTTGTTTGACTGGATTTCTGAACTAAATACGGATTCTGTTTCAGGATCCTGTTTCAGGAATGACACCTCCAAATTATTATTTTTAATAAACTTATTTTAAAGGCCCAAATGCAGGCATTTTTATATGAATATCAAATCATTTCTGGGTAACAATTAAGTACCTTACTGTAATACATTTCCATTCAAATGAGCAAAAAACTATTTCTCAAGCAACACTTTTGCTAGGACTGTCTGCTTGGACTGTCTGGGAGTGATCTGAGTGGGGTCTATATACCGCATGGTGATGTCACCATATAAAGCCAAAACTCTCGCCCATGCAAACCTGCTGATTAGAAAGTCCTGTGTGGATTGTATTTTCAACCAGCTATCTGAAACTAACACTTTTACAGTGTTAGTTTCATTATCTGTTGTACAATATGATACAAAACACTGCATTTTGACTGCATTGGGCCAGCAAAGAGGCTATATGGTGACGTTTTAGAGGGAGAGTGTTTAGCAGAAAGACAACCCCCCCACTCTGAGAAAGGATCCCCATAACCTCTTTAATTTCTCCTTCTGTCATAAGTGGCTGCGGACCACAATGTTTTCACTGGGTGGTTGGTTGCCCATCCTACTCCCAGAGTCGCTAGACCGTGGCGAAGAAGAAGCTTGTTCAACATGTTTCCCCCTTCTACTGGCCTGCCTCCTCAATACCACCCAAGTGTCGAGAGAGCCCTCAACACGGGGGCTGCGCACGAAATCAAACGGATGACATCACATGATTTAGATGACTTAAAGTACAGACTGCGAGCATATGTCAAATCCTCCCCGGAAAAGCACATTTATATATTATTTAATTTTGTCCTTGAACTGGAGTCTTTAAGGCTAATTTGTCTAATATTTAAATAACATTCTACAATGGCACCAAAATTCCCTCGTGCATGTTTGTACAGGAGTCTCATTCAAACACTATTCTCTATATTTCGGTTGTCCAATAATGACTGGAGGTTGAGTGCTGGGGGCAGGGGTGGGTTGGGGTGATTGGTTTTTCACCGGTGCAACGCAGCAGAGATTAGATGTATACAGCCTCCAATGCAATCTGTCAGTGCAGTTATTACAACGTTCACGACAATGAGGACGACCTTCACCAAATCAGAATGGATCTGTCTGAGTGGACGACAGACATGCATGTGCACACACGCACGTGAGCACTCACGCACACACATGCACCTAAGCATCAATGCAAGAGTAACAACTCTAATCGGAAACAAGTGGTCCTTATAGACACACGCACTAACAAGCACAAAGGGCACACACATGAAAAATGGGGTATACACAAGTAAACGCACATACAATACACTCTCAGACACACACAAAGACAATAACACACACGAGCACACACACACATTGTGGTTCCATTTGTTAAGGTAATGGAGTGATATTAATTGGAGTGGCCTTATCCTATTATTTTAACCATAGGTTATGCTGCAGTAGTTGCCAGCTACACCGCAGTTTAAAAACGCCCTATTTATTACCCACAATACCCAGAGAGAGCCCGTGACCTCCACATCACGGCTCACATGATGGGCTCTTATTTGGATGGAGGAAGTCAATTAATTCATAAATACTTAAGCACCTTTACAGTAAGGCAGAGGAAAGAGAGGACTATTGATCGATTAAGCCTTTGGCCCCCAGGCCATAGGTTTAACGAACCTTGGCATCTCAGTCCAATCATTCCATGATCAGAAAATACAGGGGGAAAATAACTTTAATGATTTTACTTTCAGTTAGATGGGAACTGTTGTGAAAAATGAATTAATATAATAAGTAAGATGTTTCTATGCAATTACAGTAATATGTCAACAATCATTTTTCATCAGATACCTGTATGGTTAGAAAATACATGGTAAATATGAATCATTTGGTATAGTAGTGTTCTGTTAAATACCAGGTGGAATATGACTAGTATTTCATACCAGAGTACTGAGTAGTGAATACAGTAAAGTATTCAGTGAGAAAGAGAGGCGAGGTTGTGTGTGGAGTCTAGTGCTGCTGGCAAAGACATCTGGGAGATTGTGGCGGAACAGCAGAAAAAGGTGACCTCATTTTTTGCGGCGCTTAGATGGGCAGGCTTACAGTGACCTAACCAGACCTCTATAATTTTAAAAGTCAGCACTTCAGGAAAAAGTCATTTTAGGTCTTGAGTAAAAGCAAAACGCTGCTAATGTCGAATCTGTGGAAACTATAATTATTCCATTTTTTTTTGTACTTACATTTCTATTTGTTTATAAAGTACCCGGCTGTCACGTGTTATGCTTTTTCCCCCAAGTTAGGTAGGAAAAAAAACTATTGAAAAACAATCCAGTGGCTGTTGATTTATAAATGAGATGGAAATCCCTAGAAACTGTGTTTCCTATCAGTAGAATCTATGCACTATAGGCTATTAAGCACTCGTAACGTTCTGAATTACCGGCAAGCCATCAGCTAAGCAATATCGCACTGGACTAAAATATGAATGGAGCCAACCTTTGTAACCAACACCACATCCAATACCAAGCCATGCAGATAAATGGACACTTGAAACATTTCTGAGGCTGATTTAATGGGGAGAGATATTGAGCTAAGTAATTGCAGGTGTTTAATTAATTGATCTCAAAAGAAATGATAATAATGATAAATGTAGGGTACAGCACATAGAGTCAAAAGAGCTAAATAGAATTATGAATGTGTGCATCAATAGTATTATATGCGTCTTACAATATTCACAAACTGTTTCAATTTGTTCTTACACATAAGACACAGATTATTAATCACAATAATCACAATCCTTACATTAAATACAGCATTTGGTAGATGTTGAAGATCTACACTCTAAAAAATACTAGGTTGTTTGGTTAACCCAACTGCTGGGTGACTTATTTGGGTTGTTATTGATGCTGGGTGCTGGGCAGTGCTTAATTTGTAAATCGGGAGGTCCCGGAACACATAGCGAGCGCTAGAGGGGGCTTTGAGGTACCGGAACACATGGTGAAAAAAAGTGCCAAACACAATGTTGCAACCAAGTAGCTTACTATCTATGGTGGTGAAGTGCTTGCGTTTCTAGCTCCAACAGTGCAGTAATAACTAGAAATACAAAACAAGACACACATAATCCAAAAGTAAAAAAGAAAGAAATTAAGAAATATCAGAATGAGCAATGTCAGAGTCTGGAATATATATATTAAAGTGACCAGTGTTCAATGACTCTGTGTACATAGGGAAGCAGTCTCTAAGGTGCATGGTAGAGTGTGTGCATGTGTGTGCTTTTGTCTGTGTGATTGAATGTGTGTGTGCATGTGTATTTGTGTGTGTGTGTTTGTTTGTGTGTATATGTGTGTTTGTGTGTGTGCACAAGTGTTCCAGTGTGTGTGTATGTGTGTGTTAATATCCCTCCATTATTTTAACAAATGGAACGACAATGTGTGTGTGCTTATGTGTGTGTATATGTGTGTGTGTGTGTGCCAGGGTATAGACAAGCAAGGGGCCATTTGTTCTGTTCACGGCCCCCGGAGCAATCAGTCCGTCAGCGAGGGTGGAGCCCAGCTAATTTACCTCCCTCCCTCTCTCCCTCTCTCCCCTCCGCTCCCAAGACTGATGCTTTGGGTAATAAGGCTAATCAATACACTTTGCCTCTGTCCCCAGACATTATCAGCCATTTGTCATCGGAGCGTCGCCCTTTATTACACATCCCCATCTTGTTTACATGGTGCCCCCCCCCCCACAGCGTCCACTCCCCCCCACCCCCCTGTCAGAATTACCTCCGTGGTGATGAATAGACACATCGGCAGGGTGACAGGCGACACATGCACACTGGTGTCGGGATAAATTAATCAACCTCTGCAAGAACAATGACAATGACAACAACAACAACAACAGCCCCCTTCAACAAATGACACAAGCTGTAATTTGCCTCGTTTGATTTCTCAAGGGCCCCATAGCAACTGGCACCTTTTCTTAATTAATTAAGCATCGCTATGCAGGGTGGTGGGGGAGCGTCGCGTGAGTGGAGTTATCCGAAGTTACCTTACTGAGGAACTACTTTTGGCGTAATTTTTCTGAACTCATGTATTCATCAATGAGATGAGACAAAATTTTGCAATCAAATAAATACTTTAGATACACACTAGTGGAGGCTCCTCAGAGGAAGAAGGGGAGAACCACACTCCTCAGTGAATTTCATGAAAATTAAAATAGTGAAACATTTAAAAAAGGTATCATTTTTTAGATAAAACTATACTAAATATATTCACGCCACCAAATAATTGATTAAAACACATTTTGCAATAAAGGTCTATAGTAGCCTCAACAGCACTCTGTAGGGTAGCACCATGGTGTAGGCGGAGGACAGCTAGTTTCCGTCCTCCTCTGCGTACATTGGCTTCAATACAAAGTGTAGGAGGCTTGTGGTTCTCACCACCTTCCATAGACTTACACAGTAATTAGGACAACTTCCAGAGGACGTCCTCCAACCTATCAGAGCTATTGCAGCATGAACGGACATGTTGTTCACCCAATCAAAGGATCAGAGAATTAATCTAGTACTGAAATCGTAAACTACAGCTAGCTAGCACTGCATTGCATATGTGTGGGGGGGGGGGGGTTTATGTATATATCGGTCCGCTAATACAGGACTAGTAAAGGCCCAGTGCACTACTTTTGTGAAAACATTTAAACTAAATGTATTTCAGTGTTTACCAGCATTTGTAATAATTATCTGTACAAAAAAGTTAATCTGATAATACTTGTGGAATATAAAAAAACTGTCTCGATATATGTTTTCCAGTTTCTTGAAATACTTTGGTCTTGAAATAAAATGGTCTATTCATTCCTTTTTAGTAGACACTCTTATCCAGAGCAACTTAGTGAGTACATCCAGAGCAAGTAGTGAGTACATTCATGTTCGTACTGGTCCCCCATGGGAATCAAACCTATAACCCTAGCATTGCAAGCGCCATGCTCTACCAACTGAGTCACATCATATCATCACAAGCCAGTTGATGTCTCAATGTACTCTATTAATGTATGGTGCATTGTTTTTCTTCATAGTGATGGAAAGTCTACAGGTACAAGCCTAGATAACCAGCCTATGCACAATACAGTAATGTACATTTACATTGTGGTTTGTAAGGATGATAAATGAATACAGCACAAAAAGTGTTCATTTTCCATGTTATTTGATCAAGAAAAATATTTAATTTGATGTTGGTTTTGTGTCTGCACCTTTTGATGTAATGTTTTTTGATGTAAGGTTTTGTTCTTTCTGGATTCCATTAGAATGACAATCGCAGAGAAAGGGACATGGCAATAACTAGTCCGCTAACAATAGTAAAGGCCCCTTTTGTAAAAAAAATGGTACAAAAATAAATTAAAAGTTTGTAATATTTTTATTTATTCAGATTTTTTTCAGTTGAAATTAAAGAGAAGCGAGAGAGCTATATTTAGTATTTTGTTTTACTTTCACTTACTTAGCTAGAGAATGCAGCTAGCTAGTTTAGCTGGCTATGGCTATCCAACACTGGAACTCTTCCAGGTCAAGGTAAGCTTTTGGTTTTATAATTTATTGCCACCGTGGCCCCCCGGTTTAACTAGAACTAGCACATTAGTAAACAATCATGCAGTACAGTGTACAGTTAGTACTGCATGATTGTTTACTAACATGCTAGTTCTAGTAGCTATATTGACTTGATGTTAGCTAATATGGTGACAACAATGTAGGCTATGTGTAGCTGTTATGATATTTTTATTTTACTAGGCAAGTCAGTTAAGAACAAATTCTTATTTTTTTAATGATGGCCCAGGAACAGTGGGTTAACTGCCTTGTTCAGGGGCAGAACAACAGATTTTTACCTTGTCAGCTCTGGGATTCGATCTTGCAACCTTTTGGTTACTAGTCCAACGCCCTAACCACTAGGCTACCTGCTGCCCCATATGAACGTTTAGCTTGGAAAGTTTTTTTCCACCTGGTCACAGACAGCTGATGTGTTGTACACTGAAGTCCACAAATGAAGGGAAAAGGTGAGAGGAGGAGAGCGCGTAGATGCGAGAAGGAATTATCCAATGATCATGCTGTTTGTATGTGGCTGCTATGAAAGTGAACTGTGTTTGCGTGTGATCAGGGGTGTATTCATTCAAGGATAAACATACCTGAAATAGAAACTCTTGTTTGCAACTGTTGGACTAATGATTACACCCTAGATCAGCTAGATGCAGACAAGATCGTGCAAGGCGGTATGAAATGTGTCAATGTCTGTCACCTTGATTACTCAATTTTCTCTCGACCTGTGCACCTACAGTACGTTGTCAACTTTCATAGGCTAGGTTGTAGCATCCTCATGATGGGTATAGGAAACATTTGAGAATCATGTAGTAGACTAAACCTATTGATGTTATATTGAGTTGGGTGAATGGAATATGAATGACAGTCTTCCAGTATGCTGTAACAGAAATAAGACCATGCCCATAAAAAAACATGAGTGTTCTCCCTCATCTTAAACAACATCGACATCCACTGATACACACATAGCCTGTATATTACTATGAATTCATGAGTAATATAATTCTATAATATCTGGTTTATTATACAATTATGGTTCCATTATTATTTGTTTCATTTTTAGACATTTTAAAACCAGATTTCCATATTTTTTTGTTACACATATACAGTGTACTCTGAAATGGTACAAAAACAGGTATCCATTGTAAATCCGTACTTTTCTAGTACATTCCAACTGAAACAGGACTGTAAAATACATTTTCACAGACAAAGTCAGCTCATTGTTACTGAATAAGAAATAGGACATAGGCCCTAAATAACTAACCTTCCTATTTCTCAGCAAATGCGTCAACAGGACAATGACCTATACTACTGTATACAGTACAGTCCATCACTCACATGTCCAAACCTTCAAACCTTAGCAAAAACTGAAAAGACTAAAAGATTACTGAGGGCAATAAAAGTGTAGGTTACACCAGTAAATGTACCCACACCTGGGGGAGAGGAAGCTTATTGTGTAGTAACCCCTAGAGGAACCAGTTACCTGAGCATTTACATGGAGCATGACACCGGTGACACAGGTTGAGCTCAGTCACAGGTAGGTTAATTAACATGTGAAAGGGTCTTCCTTTGATGCTCTGTAACTTCTGGTTTAAGTTTCCCATAGGTGCAGATCTAGGAACAGCTTCCCCTCCCCCAATGCTAACCTTCACCATTAGTTGGGAAATACGGACCCAAGATCAGCATCTACAGGCAACTTCACCCTACAACTTCTTTGATTCCCCTGTCCCGACGGAAGGCTGTGATTGGGTTTAGGGGGTGTGTCGGGGTGGTCCCACACCCCTGAGGGGGGTTGATAGGTTGACAGTGTCAACTGACACTACTGTTTGTCCTCTGATGATATGGCTTCCAGATGATTTAGAGGTCTCTGATGAACGGCTAATTTGTCACCCGCTGTCTTGGATTAATGATAGTTAATGGTGCCACCGGTGACTAGGCCTGGGACAGACGTCAAAGGGAGAAGATGTGTGTGTGCATGTGTGTGTGTGTGCCTGCGCACGCACATGTGCGTGTGTAACTTTCTGTCCCCTTTGTGTTTCATCAAAGGATGAACTGTACAGATTTGTATATCTGTCCTCAAAATGATCTGTTATCTCATACAATACAACAATACATCCATTACTGTCTTTCAGTTGTTCCAAACCAAGTTAACGAGCGCACATGGAATTTCAATAGGAAAGAAACAAAGGCTGTTTTCTACAGAAAGACTAATGTGTTTGCCGCACCAGAGACCACCTTTCATCGTACAATTGTTTCAAGGACTGCGTGCCTTTGTTTCTTTTTGCTTTTCTTCTCTAGGTGGACCATATTGGAAAATAGTTGGAAGAAGAGAAACAATCACATAAACTCCATCACTCTCTCCGCGTCCAACAATAACACTTCAGCTGTTTGTAGTAAACACCCGTCCTCAGAACGTAGGCCGAGACGAGTATTGCTCCCGAAACCAATACATTGTTGGAGACTGAAAAAAAAAGACCAAACAAACGCTATGGGAATCGAAAAAAGCCAAAGCCTCCTCCCTTTGAAAATCCCACTGATGAAACTATGTATTATAAATAAAGGCAAGGGGTTCCTTTGAAAAAGCCAAGCCTTCCTTCCTGGACCTGTCATCCAGGGGAAAAGCACACTCCAAGCCATACTCTTAAATTCCCAAAGACCCATTCTGTCATCAAACTCCCAACTGCTGCTTTTCAAACACGCGATGTCTGGCCTCACCCCCCCCCGTCTCTCGACCACATGCCCCCCTCAACCCTTTCATCTGTGGACTTGTGGACCCATGGATGGGAACCTTAAAGTTAGCTGTGTCTGGTTAAATGGCTTAAATGGCCTAAACAGGGAAAATGATTTGAAAGGGCACTAGAAACCTAGCCATGGTGAGGGGACACCATGCATCCCCTATCCCATCTCTTCGTTGGTCCTTAGCGTTCTCTGATATTGAGACCAGGCCAGCGGATGCTTGGTAAAGACACACTGACAGACGATCGGTTGATTTCATTTGTTAGCTACTGTATAACCTTAATCTGTGTGGTGGACATTTGTTTATGTCTGCATGATACTGACAAGAGAGACCAACATAAAAAGCAAAAGCAACCAAAGGACTTTAGGCACACTATGCACTGACAATTTCATACCTCATCCATAGAGCGACACTAGGACAATTTCAGCAGACAGAGGCATATATATACACACACACACACACACACACACACACACACACACACACACACACACACACACACACACACACTCCCTCAACTTGCAAAAATATTAAACTGCAGGATCATACATCAAATGAAACCTGGACACAGACTGGGGCACACAATGACCCTCAGCAGCAGGGCCTTTAATGACATCCACCATCTTGGCTCAGACAGGGCATCCCAATTTGAGCAGTTCCACTGAGAGTGGGGCTTTTTCTGCACATCTGCTGAGCTGGTACAGCGAGTGGGTCAAGGGGACAGACATGGTGGTCAGCCCACTGGTCAGACACAGACCAGTCCCTTAGATGAATCAGAACCCCTTACTTCTTCTTTTATCATTTAATTTCACCTTTTTATTTTGTCATTTTGTTTCACTGTTTTCTGCTGGATCTATCAAATAGTGGTCTGAATCAAATGTTTTCCTCTCAATTCGTAAGCTTGGAAGTTGTATATGTATGTATACATAAGGAGTATATTTGGTATCACTGTATTTTACATTCCAATTTTTGCTAGTTGACCTGGTATTTGCCCCAAAAATATTTGAGTTATTATGTGTACTTTTAGGTTCTTCATAGAATTCCACATGATTGGGAATTACATAATGGTACATCATTGTGTTTGTTTCAACGAATCCTAAAGAAATATGAAATTGTTAAAACGACAAATAAATGTTTAAATAAATAATAGAGCAGAATGTAAAGCAGTTGTAAATATTTTGTTTTCTTGATCCCTCATTCATTTTAACCATATAAAAACCAGAAAAACACAGAAAAGATATTTCAAATATTTCACTGGGTGTGTTTCTAACAAAAATACACAATTAACAAAAGGGAAGAGTCTAGAGTCAGAAAGATATACAGTATGTTGCTTGGGGTTAACACATGAGTCTAGACTAAAGATTAGGAAACTGCTAATAAATCACATTTTACTACACTTTCAGAAAAAAAGAAGCTAAGTAGAACCATCTTTGGTTTGTCCCCATAGGAAAACCTTTTTGGTGCTGGGGAGAACCCTTTGCAGGGTTTTTCAAAGAACCCCCTGTACGTGGTTCCACCTAGAATCCTCTATGAACGGTTCCACCAGCCTTATTACCCTTTAAAATTATATTATTTATGGCAATACATTACATTCAGTTTATCCTGAGGGCCTAGTTATACCTGCTGGGAAATATTATATATGGTTCTATGTAGAATAACCAATTGAGTTAAGGGTCCTATTTTTCTAGTAGTTTAAGACAAAATCAATGGGTATATTTCAATAATTGGTGGATATGACTTTAAAATGTATCTATTTATTTTCCTTTGTTCTGCTTTTGTGCGGCATTTGGCATTAAGTTTCTTGGCAAGACTTTACAATAATAAGGTTACCTTTATGAAGGGTTTATAAAGGGTTTAGTGCCATTTTCTCATACTATGTAGCTAGACTCCTGATTGACTTACATCTACTACACAGGTTGACTTAATATTTTTGGGGAATATTTACAGTAACAAAAAATGTGTATAACTTCCTGCCAGAGAAACTACTAAATAACAACTAAATGTGTGAGGAAGTGAATAGTAATTAAGTGAAAGAGAAAGAAAAAGTAGTTTGTGAGAAACAGACGTAAAATAATGGACAGGAAACGAAGATCAAAGCGCCGTGCCGAGCAGGTCAGTTAGTTTTCATACTCGCCGGCCAGCAATAAAACACGCGGGCTGGCTTCAGAGGGTTTTGTCGACGGGGAAGTGCTGAAAGCGTTACGTCCCATCCTGAGGATACCGTGCTACTATCCCCATGTTGTGTGTGGGAGAGAGAGAGGCAAACCTGGGTTCAAATACTGTTCTAAATCATTTAAAAAACTTAATGTGTGCTTAATTGCACTTGCCTGGATTAATGGCCTAATATTATAGTCCCAAATCTGTAACCCGCCCATCTGGCACTCCAGGCAGGCTCGAGCCAACCCTCAGTATATTTGAAAGATTTCAAATAGTTTTTGAACCCAGGTCTGGTGTGAGAGAGAGAGGCGCTAGGAGGACGGTTGATGGGCGGAAGGCAGAACAACCAGGAAAAGGGACAGGGCTTCACAGAGCTCCACTTCAGAGGCAGTTCCATCTTGTTAAACACAGAATGTGTGTGTTCATGGGAACCACTTTCCCCCTCTTGATGCCCTCACACATAATGGATTGATGTTTCTGAGGACACGATAAGAAGTAGCAGTGGTTGGGCGTGAGAATGACGTAATATGTCTACGGTTGGAGTCAGAACACAGACACAGACAGACATGTTTCATTCATCACTTAAATAATAAGGGATGGTGGTGGAATGTCTTACACGCCTCCATGATTTCTCTCCTGCTCATTAAATAGGACTCACCTATTATAGTTTTTTTCAATCTATTTTCACAAGAGCAGTGCATTTGGAAGGTATTCAGATCCCTTCCCTTTTTCCACATTTTGTTACGTGACAGCCTTATTCTAAAATTGATTAAATATTTTTTTTCCTTAACAATCTACACAAAATACACCATCATGACAAAGAGAAAACAGGTTTTTAGAAATGTTTGCAAATGTATAAAAAATAAAAAACACCAATACCTTATTTACATAAGTATTCAGACCCTTTGCTATGCGACTCGAAATTGAGCTCAGGTGCATCCTGTTTCCATTGATCATCCTTTAGATGTTTCTATAACTTGATTGGAGTCCACCTGTGGTAAATTCTATTGATTTGACATGATTTGGTAAGGCACACACCTGTCTATATAAGGTCCCACAGTTGATAGTGCATGTCAGGGCAAAAACCAAGTCATGAGGTCGAAGGAATTGTCCGTAGATCTCAGAGAAAGGATTGTGTCGAGGCACAGATCTGGGGAAGGGTAGCTTTGAAGGTCCCCAAGAACACAGTGGCCTCCATCATTCTTCAATGGAAGAAGTTTGGAACCACCAACACTCTTCCAAGAGCTGGCCGCCTGACCAAATTGAGCAATCGGGGGAGAAGGGCCTTGGTTAGGGAGGTGACCAAGAACCCAATGGTCACTCTGACAGAGCTCCAGAGTTTTTCTGTGGAGAAGGGAGAACCTTCCAGAAGGACAACCATCTCTGCAGCACTCCTCCAGTCAGGCCTTTATGGTAGAGGGGCCAGACAGAAGCCACTCCTCAATAAAAGGCACATGACAGCCCGCATAGTTTGCCAAAAGGCAAAAGGACTCTCAGACCGTGAGAAAAAAGATTCTCTGGTCTGATGAAACCAAGATTGTCTGGAGTGTCACGTCTGGAGGAAACCTGGTACCATCCCTACGGTGAAGCATGGTGGTGGCAGCATCATGCTGTGGGGATGTTTCTTTCGAGGGAAAGAAAAGTACAGAGAGATTCTTGATGAAAACCTGCTCCAGAGCGCTCAGGACCTCAGACTGGGGCAAAGTTCACCTTCCAACAGGACAGCGACCCTAAGCACATAGCCAAGACAATGCAGGAGTGGCTTTGGGACAAGTCTCTGAATGTCCTTGAGTGACCCAGCCAGAGTCCGGACTTGAACCCGATCTAACGTCTACAGAGCTTGAGAGGGTCTGCAGAGAAGAATGGGAGAAACTCCCCAAATAAATGTGTGCCAAGCTTGTAACGTCATACCCAAGAAGACTCAAGGCTGTGATCGCTGCCAAAGGGGGTTCAACAAAGTACTGTGTAAAGGACCTGAATACTTATTTAAATGTGATATTTCTATTTTTGCAAACATTTCTAAAAACCTGTTTTTGCTTTGTCATTATGGGCTATTGTGTGTAGATTGATGTGGGAAAAAAACTATTTAATACATTTTAGAATTAGCCAGTAACGTAACAAAATGTGGAAAAAGTCAAAGGGTCTGAATACTTTCCCAAATTCACTATTTACACTATGGAGACTCTTTAATGCCAAAAAACATGGGGTTAAATACATGGGGTTAAATACAAAGAAATGTTTCCTGATCTGTCTTATATCTCTCAGATATAGGAGGGACACTTCAAAACAAATCTGTGTGAATCTGTTTTTCAATGCTTTGTATGGACTAATTGCAGTAAGGCCCCAAAAAAGTATTAATCAAATAATTGTTTTATACATTTTTTGGATACGTCAAGGGGTCTTACAATTCTATGGCTACTTATGTACTTCATGACCAAATGCTACGTTTGCAAGCCATGGCACAAACGTGTGTTTAAGAGAGTGGTAATCTCGTTGGTGTGGTTTTTCAGAAGCTTGGTTGCTCTGTTGCCACAAAAACAGATAATATCTGTTCTATACAATTTTTACATCAACTTCTCATCAAACAATCTTTCCTTCAAATGGCCTAATAGTATGCAAAAACAATACGACTATGTCCAGTAATACGGGAACTGATGTCTACTCTCAAATGCACATGACTTATAATCAATAGCATGTTGACCCCACTTGACTCTTTTTTTAATAGTGTTAAGATATTCCTCAAATACGTGGACTTTGATCCCATCTGAATGAAAGGTTGGACATCTTCTCGCTCTCGCCCCAGGTCACGTACAGTTCTTCTTCAACTCTCACATATGTCCGATGATGCCATTCACTTCATTCAGCCCCAGTGCTCCCAGAGACCCCCAAATGTCCCCCAAGGGGTCCATCCATACCGGCTAATAGCGATATTATGAACAGTGTGCAGGTAGGACAAGATAACATATATAAATGATTTGCCATTAGTACAGGGTTGTGTTATGCAAATGTGTAAATGTCCATCTTACAGAGTTGCACTCTTAGAAAAACTGGTTCCAACATTTATTTTAATGTTTTTTGGGGGTTATTTGATGATTCTTTGGATGGCAAGAAGGATTCTTTGGAAAGCAAGAAGAGTTCTACATAGAACCATATATAATATTTCCCAGCTTGCTCTATTGCAGGGAGATTTTCAGAATTGTTTGTTTTACTGTAATATCTGCATATACAGTACATTGATTGGTTGATACATTTTATGCTACACAAAGATAAATAGCATACAGTTTTCAAAACAAATCCAATTTGTTAGTAATTGGGTGTATTGCACCTGTTACTGAGATGATTATTCTAGTTTAAATGATTGAGGTAGTCTTAGTATTCAATCTTCCTTACCCTGGCAGTCATTCTGAAAAAAGGTTGTGGGTGAATATTACTTGTTGAATATTCTATCTCTGGCTGGATTCCAATAGGAATCACTTTGTGAGCCAGCATAATGTGACTTGAAGGCCTGATGTGTTAAGTAAACCAGGAGCTTCCTAACACCACTGTGTTAGGGTATAACCAGGCCCTCAAACAAAGGCCTTATGATATATACTGTGTGTACAAAACATTAGGAACACCTACTCTTTCCATGACATAGACTGACCAGGTTAATCCAGATGAAAGCTATGATCCCTTATTGATGTCACTTGTTAAATCCACTTCAACCAGTGTAGATGAAGGGGAGGAGACAAGTTAAAGAAGGATATTTAATCCTTGAGACAATTGAGACATGGATTGTTTATGTATGCCATTCAGAGGGTGAATGAGCAAGACAAAAGATTTGAGTGCCTTTGAACATTGTATGGTAGTAAGTGCCAGGCGCACCGGTTTGAGTGTGTCAAGAACGGCAACACTGCTGGGTTTCCCATGTGTATCAAGAATGGTCCACCACCCAAAGGACATCCAGCCAACTTGATACAACTGTGGGAAGCATTGAAGTCAACATTGGTCAGCATCCCTGTGGAACGCTTTCGTCACCTTGTAGAATCCATGCCTTGACAAATTGAGGCTCTTTTGAGGGCAAAAGGGGGTACAACTCAATATTAGGAAGGCGTTACTAATGTCCACTCAGTGTATGTATTGTAATAAATTGTTAATAAAAAGGCTAACAAGGCTGGTGGGTTCTACTTGTTCATAGAGGGTTCTAGGAAGAACCCTCCAAAGATAAAAGGGTTCTCGGTATAACCCTTCATAGACGGTTCTAAGAAGAACCTTTAACTGGTCAAATGGTTCTTGGTAGAACCATTCATAGAGGGTTCTAGGATGAACCCTTCATAGAGGGTTCTGGGTAGAACCATATACAGGGGGTTCTATGAAGAACCCTTCATAGTGGGTTCTAAATCGAATTATCTGAAAAGGGTTCTACAAAGCATCAAAAAGGATTCCCCAACGTCTTATATCACTCCTTGCTAAATAAGCACTCTAGGCCAAATGGTCAGGCGAGGTGGAGTTTGTAGAGTTCCATTGACATGCAAATAAATAAGACTTTGGAGAGGCGGTGGAGCAGTGAATCTGGTTCTGAACACAACTCATTACCCAATGACTTCCACATCCATTTGTATTGATCGTGATCTCTCAAGCTTTTCCAATAGAGCTGGGTTCATGAGTTCATTATTACAAACATTAAGGTGTAATTGGCTTTGACTATTAGACAAAGCTATTTACACTAATCTATGTGATACAGCATGTTAAAAACTAAACTGTGTTTGAATTATTTTGTGAGAACTTACACCTAATATATTTTGTAAGTGTTGTTATGTTTAAAGTGATAGAGGAGGGACTGCAATCACTGAACTGTTTCAAGGTAAGGAAACAAATATCTATATATGTAAAATCACGTAACTATCCCTTTAATATTATTTTATGTTAATTAAATCACACCAGTGGACCAATCCATTGACATACTGTATATTACAAAACTGGCATACCTTGTTGATAAACTTTTGGTTGGGAACACCCATATGACTTTCTCCTGAGAAACATTATGCAAAAGCTTGAACAGTATGAAAACATTCATATGAGACTATTGCTTCTGTTAAAAATTCAGACAACAAAATCAATATTAGAGGTAGCAATGCTTACAACAAAATGACACATTTCAGAATGTTTTATTGCAACCAACTTATGTTACAAAGATTGTCAATATGGCTCAATTATGTATTCTGAAAAATATGACTAAAGACTGTCTATGCCATGTCACTGAACAAATTTTTTTTAGAGGGGAAATACTTTGAATTAATTATAAAATCCGCTTGCCATTTTAATTCAACCTAACTGTGTACCTGCTGTCTTTACATCACAGGACATATTTATTCTCAATCACATCAGATACACCATATAACATCTACCCCAGACTCCGAGCATGAAAGCTTCTCAGAGTAACCGCTCCACAATAGTTTCCATCCAAACAGAACAGACCCATGCTAAAAGGTCTGACGTTTGTCATAAATCTTGCCCTGGAGGCAGAACTGACTGAGTTCCGTTAGCTCGGCCAGCTGCAAAGTCAAAATTGTCTGTATTGTTAAAATTATTTAAAACAAAAATGTGATTTTTGGTCGTAATTTAAAGGTAGGGTTAGACATTAGGGTTGGCAGTGTGGTTAAGGATAGGTTTAAAATCAATTGTATTACTTTGTGGCTGTGCCAGCTTGACCACTCTGCAGAGCTGTTTCCAGGGCAATGACAATAAATTCCAACCTACTCACTAAAGCCTAACCAAGTACAGAGTCGTGTTCATTAGGCACAAAACGGAAGAAAACTAATTTAAAAAGAGAGGGACTACTTGAACTTATCCACGAATAAAGCTTTTTTTCGTTTTCCGTGACCAAACGTGGTCCCACTTCATTATTTGAAGTGCATCTTACAAAGGCTTCATAAAGCATTCATATAGGCTCCATAAGCACTGCATAAATGGGTCCAAAATAATCTATAACATTATTTCATGCTCTATAAAAGATTAATAAATGTGAACAAATAAATAGATGGTTATGTCTCACAGTTATGCCACATTATGAATCTTTATAGAGCATGATATACGGTTATAGATTATTTGTGAAGCATCTATGTAGTGCTTATGAAACCTATATGAAGGCTTTATGAAGCCTTCATGAAATGCAGTTAAATGTTTGTGTGCACTGTGTCATAATGAACACTACCCAGGTCTGGGGAATCAAACACAGGCTGGTGGTTGGTTAGCCTCGTGCATGGCTCCCCTTCCGGCTGACAAGATGGAGCCATCAAAAGAACCCTGGCTTTCAGAAGAAGTTTCGGGGGGCAGACAGCTTTCTGAGTAGACTTCCTCTGATGAAAAGGTCAGTGGCACCTGTAAATCTAGGGGCTGCAGAGAGCAGCTGGAGGAACTTCAGCAGCCAGGAGCCCAGGGACCCTAAACTACCCCCGGTACTGCATACACACACAGATGCATATATAAGCGTGCACACACACACACACACACATATAGGTTTCATACATTTGCCCACGCATACACACACAATCAGAAAAACAATTCTACAGACATTGCATGCACAAAAATACATCTACACAAACAACAGGGAAATGAAGGGAGTTGGCAGGGTGAAAAGCCCACTGAGTGAGGAAACACCCACATACAGTGCATTCGGGAAATTTATTCTGAATGTTTTTTTCCACATTTTCTTACAATACAGCCTTATTCTAAAATGGATAAAATGATTTTTCCCGCTCTTCAATCTACACACAATACCCCATAATTACAAAGCAAAAAAATATAGATATACAGTTGAAGTCGGAAGTTTACATACACTTACGTTGGAGTCATTAAAACCCGTTTTTCAACCACTCCAAAAATGTCTTGTTATCAAACTATAGTTTTGGCAAGTCGTTTAGGACATCTACTTTGTGCATGACACAAGTAATTTTTCCAACAATTGTTTACAGACAGATTATTTAACTTATAATTCAAGGTATCACAATTCCAGTGGGTCATAAGTTTACATACACTAAGTTGACTGTGCCTTCAAACAGCTTCCAGAGAATTATGTCATGGCTTTAGAAGCTTCTGATAGGCTAATGTATTTCAAGGCCTACCTTCAAACTCAGTGCCTCTTTGCTTGACATCATGGGAAAATCAAATGAAATCAGACAAGCCCTGCGAAAAAAATTGTAGACCTCCACAAGTCTGGTTCATCGTTGGGAGCAATTTCCAAACGCCTGAAGGTACCACGTTCATCTGCACAAACAATAGTACGCAAGTATAAACACCATGGGACCACGCAGCCGTCACACTGCTCAGGAAGGAGACGCGTTCTGTCTCCTAGAGCTGAACGTACTTTGGTGCGAAAAGTGCAAATCAATCCCAGAACAACAGCAAAGGACCTTGTGAAGATGCTGGAGGAAACAGGTACAAAAGTATCTATATCCACAGTAAAATGAGTCCTATATTGACATAACCTGAAAGGCCGCTCAGCAAGGAAAAAGCCACTGCTCCAAAACCGCCATAAAAAGCCAGACTACGGTTTGCAACTGCACATGGGGACAAAGATACTTTTTGGAGAAATGTCCTCTGGTCTGATGAAACAAAATTAGAACTGTTTGGCTATAATGACCATCGTTATGTTTGGAGAAAAACGGGGAGGCTTGCAAGTTAAGAACACCATCCCAACTGTGAAGTAGCATCATGTTGTGGGGGTGCTTTGCTGCAGGAGGGACTGGTGCACTTCACAAAATAGATGGCATCATGAGGGAAGGAAAATGATGTGGATATATTGAAGCAACATCTCAAGACATCAGTCAGGAAGTTAAAGCTTGGTAGCGAATGGGTCTTCCAAATAGACAAGCATACTTCCAAAGTTGTGGCAAAATGGCTTAAGGACAACAAAGTCAAGGTATTGGAGTGGCCATCACAAAGCCCTGACCTCAAACCTACTAAAATTTGTGGGCAGAACTGAAATAGCGTGTGCGAGCAAGGAGGCCTACAAACCTGACTCAGTTACACCAGCTCTGTCAGGAGGAATGGGCCAAAATGCACCCAACTTATTGTGGGAAGCTTGTGGAAGGCTACCCGAAATGTTTGACCCAAGTTAAACAATTTAAAGACAATGCTACCAAATATTAATTGAGTGTATGTAAACTTCTGATTAAAGAAATAAAAGCTGAAATAAATAATTCTCTCTACTATTATTCTGACATTTCACATTCTTAAAATAAAGTGGTGATCCTAACTGACCTAAGACAGTGAATTGTTACTAGGATTAAATGTCAGGAATTGTGAAAAACTGAGTTTAAATGTATTTGGCTAAGGTGTATGTAAACTTCCGACTTCAACTGTATCTACAGTACTAAATCCATGTGTATGTATAGTGCGTTTGTTATCATATGTATGTGTGTGTGTATGCATGTGTCTGTGCCAATGTTTATGTTGCTTCACAGTCCCCGCTGTTCCATAAGGTGTTTTTATTATATTTTCTAAATCTAATTTTACTGCTTGCGTCAGTTACTTGATGTGGAATAGAGTTCCATGTAGTCATGGCTCTATGTAGTACTGTGTGCCACCCATAGTCTGTTCTGGACTTTGGGACTGTGAAGACCTCTTGTGGCATGTCTTGTGGAGTATGCATGGGTGTCCGAGCTGTGTGCCAGTAGATTAGACAGACAGCTCGGTGCATTCAACATGTCAATACCTCTCATAAATAAACGTGATTAAGTCAATCTCTCCTCCACTTTCAGCCAGGAGAGATTGACATGCATATTATTAATATTAGCTCTCTGTGTACATCCAAGGGCCAGCCGTGCTGCCCTTTTCTGAGCCAATTGCAATTTACCTAAGTCCTTTTTTGTGGCACCTGACCACACGTCTGAACAGTAGTCAAGGTGAGACAAAACTAGGGCCTGTAGGACCTGCCTTGTTGATAGTGTTGTTAAGAAGGCAGAGCATCGCTTTATTATAGACAGACTTCTCCCAATCTTAGCTACTACTGCATCAATACTGTTGTAATGCGTCTGTGTGATCCTGGTGTAGAGGAGTCAGGCGCAGGACAGCAGATATGAGTAATAATATCAATTTACTAAAAGAATAATCACAATACATGACATAATATAGCCAAGCCCACAGTAACGGACCGCAACACAATAAACAAACACTCACAAACAAACATGGGGGAACAGAGGGTTAAATAATGAACAAGTAATTGTGGGATTGAAACCAGGTGTGTAAAACATAGACAAAACCAATGGAAAATGAAAAGTGAATCGACGATGGCTAGAAAACCTGTGACGTTGACCGCCGAACGCCGCCCGAACAAGGACGGACAAGGAGTGGGACCGACTTCGGCAGAAGTCGTGACAACTGTATGTAAACTGTCATGATCAAAACAATCCAGTGTTACTCCAAGCAGTTTAGCCTTGCTCGATTCAACTTGCTCGATTTCCACATTATTTATTACAGGATTTAGTTGAGGTTTAGGGTTTAGTGAGTGGTTTGTTCCAAATACAATGCTTTTAGTTTTAGAAATATTTAGGGATAACTTTTTAGTGTGGAGGCGACATATTACTCTGTGCCGAATAGCCAAGAGGAGAAGACTGAGGGACACCTGAGAGAGGCAAAGTGTGAAATCTTTTGTCGTCTTCACTCCTTTGTGAACCGAGCTCCGGTTGCTTGGGTAGTCACACTGTAGCGCATGACCGTTCTGGAATTCCTCCAGATGGTACAGTGAGGGAAAAAAGTATTTGATCCCCTGCTGATTTTGTATGTTTGCCCAATGAAAAAGAAATGATAAATCTATATTTTTAATGGTAGGTTTATTTGAACAGTGAGAGACAGAATAACAACAAAAAAATACAGAAAAACGCATGTGAAAAATGTTATAAATTGATTTGCATTTTAATGAGGGAAATAAGTATTTGACCCCTCTGCAAAACATGACTTAGTACTTGGCGGCAAAACCCTTGTTGGCAATCACAGAGGTCAGACGTTTCTTGTAGTTGGCCACCAGGTTTGCACACATCTCAGGAGGGATTTTGTCCCACTCCTCTTTGCAGAACTTCTCCAAGTCATTAAGGTTTCGAGGCTGACGTTTGGCAACTCGAACCTTCAGCTCCCTCCACAGATTTTCTATGGGATTAAGGTCTGGAGACTGGCTAGGCCTCTCCAGGACCTTAATGTGCTTCTTCTTGAGCCACTCCTTTGTTGCCTTGGCCGTGTGTTTTGGGTCATTGTCATGCTGGAATACCCATCCACGACCCATTTTCAATGCCCTGGCTGAGGGAAGGAGGTTCTCACCCAAGATTTGATGATACATGGCCCCGTCCATCATCCCTTTGATGCGGTGAAGTTGTCCTGTCCCCTTAGCAGAAAAACACCCCCAAAGCATAATGTTTCCACCTCCATGTTTGACGGTGGGGATGGTGTTCTTGGGGTCATAGGCAGCATTCCTCCTCCTCCAAACACGGCAAGTTGAGTTGATGCCAAAGAGCTCCATTTTGGTCTCATCTGACCACAACACTTTCACCCAGTTGTCCTCTGAATCATTCAGATGTTCATTGGCAAACGTCAGACGGGCATGTATATGTGCTTTCTTGAGCAGGGGGACCTTGCGGGCGCTGCAGGATTTCAGTCCTTCACGGCGTAGTGTGTTACCAATTGTTTTCTTGGTGACTATGGTCCCAGCTGCCTTGAGATCATTGACAAGATCCTCCCGTGTAGTTCTGGGTTGATTCCTCACCGTTCTCATGATCATTGCAACTCCACGAGGTTTGATCTTGCATGGAGCCCCAGGCCGAGGGAGATTGACAGTTCTTTTGTGTTTCTTCCATTTGCGAATAATCGCACCAACTGTTGTCACCTTCTCATCAAGCTGCTTGGCGATGGTCTTGTAGCCCATTCCAGCCTTGTGTAGGTCTACAATCTTGTCCCTGACATCCTTGGAGAGCTCTTTGGTCTTGGCCATGGTGGGGAGTTTGGAATCTGATTGATTGATTGCTTCTGTGGACAGGTGTCTTTTATACAGGTAACAAGCTGAGATTAGGAGCAGTCCCTTTAAGAGTGTGCTCCTAATCTCAGCTCGTTACCTGTATAAAAGACACCTGGGAGCCAGAAATCTTTCGGATTGAGAGGGGGTCAAATATTTATTTCCCTCATTAAAATGCAAATCAATTTATAACATTTTTCACATGCGTTTTTCTGGATTTTTTTGTTGTTATTCTGTCTCTCACTGTTCAAATAAACCTACCATTAAAATTATAGACTGATCATTTTTTTTCAGTGGGCAAACATACAAAATCAGCAGGGGATCAAATACTTTTTTCCCTCTCTGTACCTAAGGGTGGTATTCTGCTGCATGGCAGAGTCCACTTGGGCACTTAGAGTACTTATTTTAGACATGTGAGTGTCGCACTTGCTCCGTTCTGCCTCATACTTATCTGTCATGGTTTGCAGGTAGAGGTCTTGAGTACGGAGCGAGAGATTCAGTGATGAGATATCCTTCGCTTGCTTAGAAATCATTTTTTTCATCTTTCTCACCTGGGTTCTCTCATCAATCATTTGATCAGCAACTTCAATGAGTACCACAGCTTTTTCATCCAACTTGGTCATCGTGTTCATTCATTGATCGTCTTTGGTCTGCAGCATTTGGATTAGAACATCACTGCTTTGAGTATTGTTCATCAAAACTTCATGCATGTTATCAAGTTGTGCGCCCGTTTGTAGATAACTCACCAGATTTATCTAGTTTTGCGTGGATTTCGTCATATTTCGTTTTAGCTAAATCGAGTTGTTCCTGTAGAATACGTTTTTGTTCCTGTAGAAGACGATTTTGTTGAAGAGTTTGTGCTCGTTTCTCGTCATACGTTTTTGCCATTCGTTTCCTGGTTCTTTGTCCCTTCATGCCAACTGTTTCTTGCTCGTGCTTCTGCTGTGCACTGTGGTACTGGACCGATGTCAATCTCTGATGGCGGCCATACATCAGGCTAAACTGGAGAGAACCTTTACAAGGCCTGTGCCTGATGGTTCATTTTGGAGGGTGTTTTTTGCAATTTCTGCTGAGGTCAGCAGTCAATCTGTCCATGGGTGGGGTTTCACTAGTTAGCGGTGGAATGCGAGCCATCCCCTCTGACAGCTTGCACATAAAAAATATATATATATAAAAATAATTCTCCAAACTTTGGGTTTTGAGTCATTGGATGTTGCAAAAACGGATTTAATCTATTTAGAGACGTTAATGAATCATCAATACTGGATCAGCAATGTGGGATTTGGGCTTCAATGAGCTTGCAAAAGCAAATTTTATTGATTTAATCAATGTTAATGATTAACCATACCTGTATGGGCTATCTGGGAATTAAACTTGAATTAACCTGAAAGCGTCACTGTATCTAGGTTAATGTGGAAAAGTTTAAAATGTCTCATTGGATGGAACAAATTAATGTGGTCCGTATCCATAGATCAACCTAGTAAAAGGTTTGTTTGGCAATTTAACTTCCTTGTTAAATCGAATGAGACAATGATATCCAATCAGTTGAGATTCGTTGGATATACACACACTTCCGGCGCCGACAGAGATGGCCGCCTCGCTTCGTGTTCTTAGGAAGCTATGCAATATTTTGTTTTTTTATTCCTTTACACTTGTGTGTATAAGGTAGTTGTTGTGAAATTGTTAGATTACTTGTTAGATACTACTGCATGGTCGGAACTAGAAGCACAAGCATTAACATCTGCTAACGATGTGTATCTGACAAATAACATTTGATTTGATTTGATTTAAAGCGTAACCAGTCGTTACAAATGTGAGAAGACGTTAGCGCTCACAATGGATTCCCCCCCAACCCCCCAAAAAATACTGGTGATTTTTACAAGAGACTTCTGTCTGGTCACTCTACCATAAAGGCCTGATTGGCAGAGTGGTGTAGAGATTGTTGTCCTTCTGGAAGGTTCTCCCATCTCCACAGAAAAACTCTGGAGCTCTGTCAGTGTGACCATCGGTTTCTTGGTCACCTCCCTGACCAAGGCCCTCTCCCCCATTTGCTCAGTTTGGTCAGGCGGCCAGCTCTAGGAAGAGTCTTTGTGGTTCCAAATTTGTTCCATTTAAGAATGATGGAGGCCACTGTGTTCTTGGGGACCTTTAATGCTGCAGTCATTTTTTGGTACCCTTCCCCAGATCTGTGCCTCGACACAATCCTGTCTCAGAGCTCTACGGACAATTCCTTCGACCTCATGGCTTGGTTTTTTGCTCTGACATGCACTGTCAACTGTTGGACCTTATAAAGAAAGGTGTGCGCCTTTCCAAATCATGTCCAATCAATTGAATTTACCACAGGTGGACTCCAATCAAGTTGTAGAAACATCTTAATGATGATCAATGGAAACAGGATGCACCTGAGCTCAATTTCGAGTCTCATAGCAAAGGGTCTGAATACTTATGTAAATGTATTATTTCAGTAATTGTTTTATTAGAAATGTGCAGAAATGTCTAAAACCTGGTTTGCTTTGTCATTATGGGGTATTGTGTGTAGATTGATCTGGATTTAAAAAAAATGTAATCCATTTTAGAATAAGGCTGTAACTTAACAAAATTTGGAAAAAGGATCTAGCAGCAGATACACCACAAATGCTCTTATTGTTTCATTTAATAGTTTTAACCAATACTGAAATCAAAACAAATTTTGGTGTAGGCCTACCTATTATAGGAAAAATATCAACACTACCAATTAGGTACTGTAGGCCTACACTCTATCTCCGCGTGTCGGTGGATTTACCGATTTACTGGTCTTACCTCCTTTGACATGTCATCGGCTGGCAGCTGAGGTCTGGCACAGGGCACAGAGGTCTGCTCAAGGCTGTTTCCTTCTTTGACAGAAAATTATATTTTACTGACAAATGAGAGATTATGAATGACATAACACTTTCTTTTCAAAAGCACTAATTTGTGAGAAGTTGTAGAACTATTGGAGGTGTTTCTAGTCTAGAGTCAGATCTGTTGATTCTGGATAATGACATTTTGACATTACATTTTGTGTGTCTTTCTCATAACAAAAGTCTTGAGAAGGCTCATATTGTGATTAGTGCAGAAGACAAGTGAAGGGGGCTAGGCTATAACAAATCAACTCCCAAGCATTGTGAACTGACCGTTACACTTGTTGGCTGTTACAGTTGTGCCATTTAGGTTCTCTGATATAGGCCACTTCTGAAGACATGCCTACACATTCTGAAGATGCGTCGCAGGTCAGAGAATAATGAAAATGTTCTAGTATTGGTTGCAGTTCAATTCCCGCAAAGAAACGTGTATTTTATGACAAACTGCAGAGACAATGCAACACGAGTGCACCCCCCTTCTTTTGAAGAACCGCCCGCCAAGTTCAAACTGCAAGCCAAAGTAACACAATACCGCTGGTGCGCATTACAATGTCAGAATGCCGCACATTTGAATCGCAACGGGCGGTGGGTAGCGAGTGTCACAGGAGAGCATTGTTATTTTGGAAGGAGCATGTGTTTTTCTTACCACAGCTCAGATTTCTTGGCTCTCCGCTGCCTGTTGTCCAACTCGAGCGCTTACTGGGCGTAGGAGACGTGATTGATGGCGACCCAGCCAGCCGCTGCTTGCCCCCTCTCGACACATTCCCGGTCATCTTATTTATGATGTTCAAAACGGGGTAAGGATAAGGATAGGGGTAAGGATAGGCTATCTAGTTGTGGAACAGTATTAATTACTGTTCACATGGCAAGTCCTCACATTTCCGTTCCTTCTTCAAGTCTAAATTAAGTTTGGCTTCTACACAACAAAATGCTGGGTTGTTGAGATACTGTATGACCCAGCAGGTCAGACTCAGATCAGAAGACTGGAGGCGTAGTTTAGCTTTCAAATAGTTATTTTTAGCCATCCATGAGACTAAATGACATTCCTGTTCTGTTGTGTAGTTATCGCATGTTGAGGTCAAACAGACAATTTTGAAGTTTCAATGAGGTGTATGGCAGTGCATAAGTTTCCTGAAACACTACCTAAATCCCATTGTTAAAATAGAATAAGGTGGAGTCCCTTATTATAATATTTAATAAATAACTAGAAGAATGTGTCAAATTGGCAACATTTTGTTTGCGGTATGTAAACTTAAAATTATGAACAGGAATGTAATTTACACTGGCCAATAAGATATCAGAAAGACAAGCTCATAATGAGCCACACCTGAAAATAACCTAAAAAAAAATCCTGTTGTTTTTACAGTCATTTACTGGCAGCCAGTTACCTTTATGTTACTGTAAAAGAAGTAACTTAATTTTTTATTTTAGTTTACCTAACCTTTATTTAACTAGGCAAGTCAGTTAAGAACAAATTCTTATTTACAATGACGGCCTACCCCTGCCAAACCCTAACCCGGATGATGCTGGGCCAATTGTGTGCCGCCCTACGGGACTACCAATCACAGTGGGTTGTGATACAGCCTGGAATCGAACCAGGGTCTGTAGTGACGCCTGTAGAATGTTACAATAAATTCCAAAGAAACTTTGGTTTAACAGTACTGCCAGTAAGTTACTGTAAAAACAACAGGATTTTTTGTACAGTGCA
Source organism: Hucho hucho (assembly GCA_003317085.1). Taxonomy (NCBI): domain Eukaryota; kingdom Metazoa; phylum Chordata; class Actinopteri; order Salmoniformes; family Salmonidae; genus Hucho; species Hucho hucho. The sequence goes on from QNTS01000348.1 coordinate 53,434, forward strand.
GCTGCTAAGTAAACCCAGCAAGCAGTGGTGAACCGTGACTATGGGACATATGCCTTCAGAGGGACAAAACATTGTCCAGTATGTTTTATCGAACCAAAAAATCTAGAAAATAACAGAAAACGTATTATCACCTGACATAATATCTTCTGTATAATATACTCTATTATATATTGACATTTACTCAACAATTTTAATTGTCTCATCGTTGCAACTCCCCAACGGGCTCGGCAGGCGAAGGTCCAGTCATGCGTCCTCCGAAACATGAACCGCCAAACCGTGCTTCTTAACCCGGAAGCCAGTCGCACCAATGTGTCGGAGGAAGACCGAGGTCAGCCTGCAGGCGCCCAGCCTGCCACAATGAGTCGCTAGAGCGTGATGAGCCAAGTAAAGCCCCCCGGCCAAACCCGGACGACGCTGGGCCAATTGTGCGCCGCCCTTTGGGACTCCCGATCACGGCCAGATGTGACACAGCCTGGGAACGAACCCGGGTCTGTAGTGACACCTCTAGCACTTCGTTGCAGTGCCTGAGACCGCTGCACCACTCGGGAGGCCCACTACTATTTAATTGTTCATTAATGGAAAATTAAACTCTAATATACAGTTTCTTGATTATATAAGTATTGAACCCCCTGAGTCAGTGCATGTTAGAATCCCCTTTGGCAGCGATTACAGCTGTTAGTCTTTCTGGGTAAGTCTAAGTGCTTTGCACACCTGGATTGTACAATATTTGCATTATTCTTTTGAAAATTCTTCAAGCTCTGTTAAGTTGGTTGTTGATCATTGCTAAACAGCCATTTTCAAGTCTTTCAATAGATTTTAAAGCTGATTTAAGTCAAAACTGTAACTAGGCCACTCAGGAACATTCAATGTTGTCTTGCTAAGCAACTCCAGTGTATATTTGGCCTTGTGTTTTAGGTTATGGTCCTGCTGAAAGGTGAATTTGTCTCCCAGTGTCTGTTGGAAAACAGATTGAACAAGGTTTTCCTTTAGGATTTTGCTTTTGAAGAGCTCTATTCCGTTTAATTTCATAATAAAAAACTCCCCAGTCCTTGCTGATGACAAGCATACCCATAACATGATTCAGCCACCATCTTGCTTGAAAATATGAAGACTAGTACTCAGTGATTTGTTGTGTTGGATTTGCCCTAAATATAACACTGTTGTATTCAGGACAAAAAGTTAATTTGTTTGCCACGTTTTTTGCAGTTTTACTTTAGTGCCTTGTATCAAACAGGATGCATGTTTTGGAATATTTTTATTTTATACAGGCTTCCTTCTTTTCACTCTGTCATTTATTTTAGTATGGTGGAGTAACTACAATGTTGTTGATCCATCATCAATCAATCAATCAAATTTATTTATAAAGCCCTTACATCAGCTGATACAGAAACCCAGCCTAAAACCCCAACCAGCAAGCAATGCAGGTGTAGAAGCATGGTGGCTAGGAAAAACTCCCTAGAGAGGCCAGAACCTAGGAAGAAACCTAGAGAGGAACCAGGCTATGAGGGGTGGCCAGTCCTCTTCTGGCTGTGCCGGGTGGAGATTATAACAGAACATGGCCAAGATGTTAAAATGTTCATAGATGACCAGCAGGGTCAAATAATAATAATCACAGTGGTTGTCGAGGGTGCAACAGGTCAGCGCCTCAGGAGTAAATGTCAGTTGGTTTTTCATAGCCAATCATTCAGAGTATCTCTACCGCTCCTGCTGTCTCTAGAGAGTTGAAAACAGCAGGTCTGAGACAGGTAGCACGTCTGGTGAACAGGTCAGGGTTCCAAAGCCGCAGGCAGAACAGTTGAAACTGGAGCAGCAGCACGGCGAGGTGGACTGGGGACAGCAAGGAGTCATCAGACCAGTTAGTCCTGAGGCATGGTCCTGGGGCTCAGGTCCACCGATAGAGAGAAAGAAAGAAAGAGAGAAAGAGAGAAAGAGAGAAAGAGAGAGAGAATTAGAGAGAGCATACTTAAATTCACACAGGACACATGATAAGAGAGGAGAAATACTCCAGATATAACAGACTGACCCTAGCCCCCCGACACAAACTACTGCAGCATAAATACTGGAGGGTGAGACAGGAGGGGTTGGGAGACACTATAGCCCCGTCTGACGATACCCCCGGACAGGTCCAAACAGGCAGTATATAACCCCACCCACTCTGCCAAAGCACAGCCCCCACATCACTACAGGGATATCTTCAACCACCAACTTACCATCCTGAGACAAGGCCGAGTATAGCCCACAAAGATCTCTGCCACGGCACAACCCAAGAGGGGGCGCCAACCCGGACAGGAAGATCACGTCAGTGACTCAACCCACTCAAGCGAAGCACCCCCCCTAGGGACAGCATAGAAGAGCACCAGTAAGGCAGTGACTCAGCCTCTGTAATAGGGTTAGAGGCAGAGAATCCCAGTGGAGAGAGGGGAACCGGCCAGGCAGAGACAGCAAGGGCGGTTTGTTGCTCCAGTGCCTTTCCGTTCACCTTCACACTCCTGGGCCAGACTACACTCAATCATAGGACCTACTGAAGAGATGAGTCTTCAATAAAGACTTAAAGGTTGAGACAGAGTCTGCATGGATAGGCATGGATAGGCAGACCATTCCATAAAAATTTAGCTCTATAGGAGAAAGCCCTGCCTCAAGCTGTTTGCTTAAAAATTCTAGGGACAGTAATGAGGCCTGCGTCTTGTGACCGTAGCGTACGTGTAGGTATGTACGGGAGGACCAAATCGGAAAGATAGGTAGGAGCAAGCCCATGTAATGCTTTGTAGGTTAGCAGTAAAACCTTGAAATCAGCCCTTGCCTTAACAGGAAGCCAGTGTAGAGGCTAGCGCAATATGATACCTTTTTTTGGTTCTAGTCAAGATTCTAGCAGCCGTGTTTAGCACTAACTGGTTTATTTAGTGCTTTATCCGGGTAGCCGGAAAGTAGAGCATTGCAGTAGTCTAACCTAGAAGTGACAAAAGCATTGATACATTTTTTGCATAATTTTTTGACAGAAAGTTGCTAATTTTTGCAATGTTACGTAGATGGAAAAAAAACTGTCCTTGAAACAGTCTTGATATGTTCGTCAAAAGAGAGATCAGGGTCCAAAGTAACGCTGAGGTCCTTCACAGTTTTATTTGAGACGACTGTACAACCATCAAGATTAATTGTCAGATTCAACAGAAGATCTCTTTGTTTCTTGGGACCTAGAAATAGCATCTCTGTTTTGTCCGAGTTTAAAAGTAAAACATTTGCCGCCATCCACTTCCTTATGTCTGAAACACAGGCTTCCAGGGAGGGCAATTTTGGGGCTTCACCATGTTTCATCGAAATGTACAGCTGTGTGTCATCCGCAAACATTATGTTTCCGAATCACCAAGAGGTAAAATGTATAGTGAAAACAATAGTGGTCCTAAAACGGAGCCTTGAGGAACACCCGAAATGTACAGTTGATTTGTCAGAGGACAAACCATCCACAGAGACAAACTGATATCTTTCCGACAGATAAGATCTAAACCAGGCCAGAACCTGTCCGTGTCGACCAATTTGGGTTTCCAATCTTTCCAGAAGAATGTGGTGATTTTGATGGTATCAAAAGCAGCACTAAGGTCTAGGAGCACAAGGACAGATGCAGAGCCTCGGTCTTACGCCATTAAAAGGTCATTTACCACCTTCACAAGTGCAGTCTCAGTGCTATGATGGGGTCTAAAACCAGACTGAAGCGTTTCGTATACATTGTTTGTCTTCAGGAAGGCAGTGAGTTGCTGCGCAACAGCTTTTTCTAACATTTTTGAGAGGAATGGGAGATTCGATATAGGCCGATAGTTTTTTATATTTTCTGGGTCAATGTTTGGCTTTTTCAAGAGAGGCTTTATTACTGCCACTTTTAGTGAGTTTGGTACACATCTGGTGGATAGAGAGCTGTTTATTATGTTCAACATAGGAGGGCCAAGCACAGGAAGCAGCTCTTTTAGTAGTTTAGTTGGAGTAGGGTCCAGTATGCAGCTTGAAGGTTTAGAGGCCATGATTATTTTCATCAATGTGTCAAGAGATATAGTACTAAAAAACGTGAGTGTCTCCCTTGATCCTAGGTCCTGGCAGAGTTGTGCAGACTCAGGACAACTGAGCTTTGGAGGAATACGTAGATTTAAAGAGGAGTCCGTTTCTAATGATCATGATCTTTTCCTCAAAGAAGTTCATGAATATATCACTGCTGAAGTGAAAGCCATCCTCTCTTGGGGAATGCTGCTTTTTAGTTAGCTTTGCGACAGTATCAAAAATACATTTTGGATTGTTCTTATTTTCCTCAATTAAGTTGGAAAAATAGGATGATCGATCAGCAGTGAGGGCTCTTCGATACTGCACGGTACTGTCTTTCCAAGCTAGTCGGAAGACTTCCAGTTTGGTGTAGCGCCATTTCCATTCCAATTTTCTGGAAGCTTGCTTCAGAGGTCAGGTATTTTCTGTATACCAGGGAGCTAGTTTCTTATGGCAAATGTTTTTTGTTTTTAGGGATGCGACTGAATCTAGGGTATTGCGCAAGGTTAAATTGAGTTCCTCAGTTAGGTGGTTAACTACTTAGGGAGCAGTGGGGCGCCAAATTCAAAATCCAAAAGTTTAATTATTAAACATTCATAAATATACAATTGTTGCATAGTCATCAAAAGCTCTGATTCTTGGCAATATCAGAGCGTTGTCAGATTTCAAAAAGGCTTTACGGCGAAAGCACAACATTTGATTGTTTGAGGGTAGCACCTCTAATATTTATGCATTTGCATAAATCCATAACCCAACACGGGTCTCACAAAACGCATAAAATCGCTAATATAAAATCACTTACCTTTGATGAACTTCTGCTGAGGGCTTCCCAAGTGTCCAACGAAGACAATCCATGCTTCTTTGGTTAGAAAAAGTCATTTATTATATCCATAAATCTCAGTTTGGTTGGCACGTTATGATCATAAAATCCACCGTTGAGTCGCCCATTGAACCGTGAAGAGAACACATTCAAATTATACCTATACACTTTCTACAAACAAATCAAACATCATTTTTTATGTATCCTTAGGTATCCTTTTGGGTATATTTGCTGTAATATTTCAACCGGACGATAACGTGAACGATAGGAAAGAAAAATAAAGTGGTGCGCGTTCACAATCTAGCGCGCGTCAAACCTTGTTTACAAAAGTGGTCGCCTGACAATTTCCTGTCACTATCCGTTCTGGTCACTGCTAGAATTCCCAGTCTTTGACTGTTGACTGTTGACATCTAGTGGAAGCCATAGGTTCTGCAGTCTCAGTCCTACATAAAGATGTATGCAATAGGCACAATGGAAAAGATGCTCATTTACAAAAAAAACTGCAAATCCGGATGGATTTTCCTCGGGTTTTCACCTGCTATATCACTTCTGTTATACTCACATACATTATTTTAACACTCTTAGAAACTTCAGAGTATGTCCTATCCAATAGTACTAATTATGTGCATATCCTATTTTCTGGGCCTGAGTGGCATGCATTTTACTTTGGGCATGCCAGACTCTCCAAAACCGTCACCTCTGGAGCCGCTCCCTAAGAAGTTAACTGATTTTTGTACGCTGACGTCCTTGGGTAGGCGGAGGGAGTCTGGAAGGGCATCTAGGAATCTTTGGGTTGTCCAAGAATTTATAGCACAACTTTTGATGATCCTTGGTTGGGGTCTGAGCATATTATTTGTTGCGATTTTGCAAAAGTAATAAAATGGTGGTCCGATAGTCCAGGATTATGAGGAAAAACATTAAGATCCACAACATTTATTCCACGGGACAAAACTAGGTCCAGAGTATGACTGTGGCAGTGAGTAGGTACAGAGACATGTTGGACAAAACCCACTGAGTTGATGATGGCTCCGAAAGCCTTTTGAAGTGGGTCTGTGGACTTTTCCATGTGCATATTAAAGTCACCAAAAAATTAAATATTATTTGCCATGACTACAAGGTCCGATAGGAATTCAGGGAACTCAGTGAGGAACGCTGTATATGGCCCAGGAGGCCTGTAAACAGTAGATATAAAAAGTGATTGAGTAGGCTGCGTAGATTTCATGACAAGAAGCTCAAAAGACGAAAATGTTTTTTTTTTTTGTAAATTTAAATTTGCTATCGTAAATGTTAGCAACACCTCCGCCTTTGCGGGATGCCCAGGGATATGGTCACTAGTGTAACCAGGAGGTGAGGCCTCATTTAACACAGTAAATTCATCAGGCTCAAGCCTTGTTTCAGTCAGGCAATTGACTATAACTGCCTTGGAAGTGAGGGATCTAACATTAAGTAGCCCTATTTTGAGATGTGAGGTATCACAATCTCTTTCAATAATGGCAGGAATGGAGGAGGTCTTTATTCCAGTGAGATTGCTAAGGCGAACACCGCCATGTTTAGTTTTGCCCAACCTAGGTCGAGGCACAGACATGGTCTCAATGGGGATAGCTGAGCTGACTACACTGACTGTGCTAGTGGCAGACTCCACTAAGCTGGCAGGCTGGCTAACAGCCTGCTGCCTGGCCTGCACCCTATCTCATTGTGGAGCTAGGGGAGTTAGAGCCATGTCTATGTTCGTAGATAAGATGAGAGCACCCCTCCAGCTAGGATGGAGTCCGTCACTCCTCAACAAGCCAGGCTTGGTCCTGTTTGTGGGTGAGTCCCACAAAATTATCTACAAATTCTATCTTTTGGGAGGGGCAGAAAACAGTTTTCAACCAGCGATTGAGTTGTGAGACTCAGTTATCTCCTATCACAGCCGTTAAACTCTGTAACGGTTTTAAAATCACTATTGCAATGTATGTATACTTGTTAAGCACATTTTTACTCCTGAACTTATTTAGGCTTGCCATACCAAATGGGTTGATACTTAGACTCAAGACATTACATTTGTATACATGTAAAAACCTAATCCCACTTTGACATTATGGGGTATTGTGTTTAGATCAGTGGCTGTGCGAAGTTGCTGAATATTGGCGGGAACTGTCTTACATGTCGATCCATATCATCCCAATCATGCTCAATGGGTGACATGTCTGGTAAGTATGCAGGCCATGGAAGAACTGGCACATTTCCAGCTTCCAGGAATTGTGTACAGATCCTTGCGACATGGGGCAGTGCATTATGCTGAAACATGAGGTGATGGCGGCGGATGAACGGCACGACAATGAGCCTCAGGATCTCGTAATGGTATCTCAAATTGAAATTGCCATCGATAAAATGCAATTGGGTTCATTGTCCGTAGCTTATGCCTGCCCATACCATAACCCCACCGCCACCATGGGGTACTCTGTTCACAACGTTGGCATCATCAAACCACTCACCCACACGACACCATACCCGCTGTCTGCCATCTGCCCGGTACAGTTGAAACCAGGATTCATCTGTGAAGAGCACACTTCTCCAGCATGCCAGTGGCCATCGAAGGTGAGCATTTTCCCACTAAAGTCAGTTACGACGTCGAACTGCAGTCAGGTCAAGACTCTGGTGAGGACGACAAGATGAGCTTCCCTGAGATGGTTTCTGACAGTTTGTGCAGAAATTCTTTGGTTGTGCAAATCCAGTTTCATTAGCTATCCGGGTGGCTGGTCTCAGACGATCCCGCAAATGAAGAAGCCAGATGTGGGGGTCCTGGGCTGGCATGGTTGCATGTGGTCTGTGGTTATGAAGCCGGTTGGACTATTCTCTAAAATGATGAAAGAGGCCGCTTATGGTAGAGAAATGAACATTACATTATCTGGGAACAGCTCTTGAGTCAGCATGCCGAATGCAAGATCCTTCAAAACTTGAGACATTTATGGCATTGTGTTGTGTGACAAAACTGCACATTTTAGAGTGGCCTTTTATTGTCCCCAGCACAAGGTGCACGTGTGTAAGGATCATGCTGTTTAATCAGCTTCTTGATGTCACACCTGTCAGTAGATGGATTATCTTGACAAATGAGTAATGCTCACTAACTGGAATGTAAACAAATTGGTGCACAACATTTGAGAGAAAAAAGCTTTTTGTGAATATGGAACATTTCTGGGATCTTTTATTTCAGCTCCTAAAACAAGGGACCAACACTTTACATGTTGCGTTTATATTTTTGTTCAGTATATATGGAGTAGACAGTGCAATGAATTGCTATTTGACATCATACAATGGTAAGGCCCACTCGGATATAGTGTAAAAGACAAAACTGGCTAAATAAATAAAAAATAGGAATTTATAATTTAATTAAAAGCATTCTGGGGTCGGATGTTCATTTGTTAGGTCAATATTCTTCAGTGCCTTGTCTCATGATAACGGCCATTGTTGTGCCAACAATTGAGGGGAATATTAGGCCTAGTCATAATAAATCATTAGGCTACAATCATACAGTATACCTCACCAACTCTTACATGATTTATATGATCAATATTGAGTTTTAATTTGATATTCTATCATTTTTTCTTGACTCTTCTCAATGCATGCTTTCAATCTGAGATCTATCTAAATGCAATAGAAGGGTAATGGCTCTGATCATAGTTCAGGCCGCTATATTATTTGGAGGTTATTTAATTAGGATATGTCATGAAAGATTTCCAATATGAAAGAATGCGTTCATGGGAGTTTGGCGTTCACGGGAATCAATATAAAACAATGTAAAATGTTTTATATTGACGGACATTGATACTGGTTGCAGACATNGTCCTTTGACAGCTCTTTGGTCTTGGCCATAGTGGAGTTTGGAGTGTGACTGTTTGAGGTTGTGGACAGGTGTCTTTTATACTGATAACAAGTTCAAACAGGTGCCATTAATACAGGTAACGAGTGGAGGACAGAGGAGCCTCTTAAAGAAGAAGTTACAGGTCTGTGAGAGCCAGAAATCTTGCTTGTTTGTATGTGACCAAATACTTATTTTCCACCATAATTTGCAAATAAATTCATTAAAAATCCTACAATGTGATTTTCTGGATTTTTTTTCTTCATTTTGTCTGTCATAGTTGAAGTGTACCTATGATGAAAATTACAGGCCTCTCTCATCTTTTTAAGTGAGAGAACTTGCACAATTGGTGGCTGACTAAATACTTTTTTTCCCCACTGTATACCTCACCAACTCTTACATGATTTATATGATCAATATTGAGTTTTAATTTGATATTCTATCATTTTTTCTTGACTCTTCTCAATGCATGCTTTCAATCTGAGATCTATCTAAATGCAATAGAAGGGTAATGGCTCTGATCATAGTTCAGGCCGCTATATTATTTGGAGGTTATTTAATTAGGATATGTCATGAAAGATTTCCAATATGAAAGAATGCGTTCATGGGAGTTTGGCGTTCACGGGAATCAATATAAAACAATGTAAAATGTTTTATATTGACGGACATTGATACTGGTTGCAGACATTAAGGCTCATGAATATACATGAACTGTTCAGAGTATAACTATCAAACGCATATTAATTCTCGAGATGTGTGTCTAGAGATCACATTTTCCAACATCAATCCTAATATGCAGATGGATGCAGTTTTATTTGTAGTCACTGGACACCGGCTACTGATGTGCATTTTGATGTTTCATTCAAATACTGGATGAGAAAAAAAGAACAACGCTAAAACAAATAAATTACACCCACAATGCCTTGATGTAAACTCGCCTGAGGTTGTTGATAATTACTCTGTGGAGGGCCTTACCTGCATGCATCTCCCAGCTTCCTAGCACCCCCCGCCCCACACACACACAAAAACACAAACACACACACACAAGGGGCGTATCAGCAAAGCAGAGGCTCTGCTTTGTGCCCGGCCTCGCGTCCACAAGGGAGAAGTCGTGAACTAATTTCTGACCCTCGTTGTGGAGGAGTTAATTGCCCTCCTGAGTTAGCATTTTCAGGGTAAAGGTGCTACCCTTGATGTATCAGCACACTAGCCACCGGTGACTGATTCTTTACACTCCGACGTGTTCCGTGCATATCCTATATCTCATTACATCTCCGGATGGGAGGAAAAAACACAGACACAAACATAGTCATCATGCACGCACACACACACGAACACAAGCAAGTCCTCATGCACGCACACACACACACACACACACACACACACACACACACACACACACACACACACACACATACAGTGGGGAGAACAAGTATTTGATACACTGTCAATTTTGCAGGTTTTCCTACTTACAAAGCATGTAGAGGTCTGTAATTTTTATCATAGGTACACTTCAACTGTGAGAGATGGAATCTAAAACAAAAATAAAAAAAATCACATTGTATGATTTTTAAATAATTAATTTGCATTTTATTGCATGACATACAGTGGGGAAAAAAAGTATTTAGTCAGCCACCAATTGTGCAAGTTCTCTCACTTAAAAAGATGAGAGAGGCCTGTAATTTTCATCATAGGTACACTTCAACTATGACAGACAAAATGAAGAAAAAAAATCCAGAAAATCACATTGTAGGATTTTTAATGAATTTATTTGCAAATTATGGTGGAAAATAAGTATTTGGTCACATACAAACAAGCAAGATTTCTGGCTCTCACAGACCTGTAACTTCTTCTTTAAGAGGCTCCTCTGTCCTCCACTCGTTACCTGTATTAATGGCACCTGTTTGAACTTGTTATCAGTATAAAAGACACCTGTCCACAACCTCAAACAGTCACACTCCAAACTCCACTATGGCCAAGACCAAAGAGCTGTCAAAGGACACCAGAAACAAAATTGTAGACCTGCACCAGGTTGGGAAGACTGAATCTGCAATAGGTAAGCAGCTTGGTTTGAAGAAATCAACTGTGGGAGCAATTATTAGGAAATGGAAGACATACAAGACCACTGATAATCTTCCTCGATCTGGGGCTCCACGCAAGATCTCACCCCGTGGGGTCAAAATGATCACAAGAACGGTGAGCAAAAATCCCAGAACCACACGGGGGGACCTAGTGAATGACCTGCAGAGAGCTGGGACCAAAGTAACAAAGCCTACCATCAGTAACACACTACGCCGCCAGGGACTCAAATCCTGCAGTGACAGACGTGTCCCCCTGCTTAAGCCAGTACATGTTCAGGCCCGTCTGAAGTTTGCTAGAGAGCATTTGGATGATCCAGATGAGGATTGGGAGAATGTCATATGGTCAGATGAAACCAAAATA
>QNTS01000348.1:65890-88637 GCA_003317085.1 Hucho hucho
AGGGAGCTGAAAGTCCGTATTGCCCAGCGACAGCCCCGAAACCTGAAGGATCTGGAGAAGGTCTGTATGGAGGAGTGGGCCAAAATCCCTGCTGCAGTGTGTGCAAACCTGGTCAAGAACTACAGGAAACGTATGATCTCTGTAATTGCAAACAAAGGTTTCTGTACCAAATATTAAGTTCTGCTTTTCTGATGTATCAAATACTTATGTCATGCAATAAAATGCAAATTAATTACTTAAAAATCATATAATGTGATTTTCTGGATTTTTGTTTTAGATTCCGTCACTCACAGTTGAAGAGTACCTATGATAAAAATTACAGACTTCTACATGCTTTGTAAGGGGGAAAACTGCAAAATCGGCAGTGTATCAAATACTTGTTCTCCCCACTGTATATATATACAGTTGAATTCCGAAGTTTCTTGTTAACAAACTATAGTTTTGGCAAGTCGGTTAGGACATCTACTTTGTGCATGACACAAGTCATTTTTTTCAATAATTGTTTACAGACATATTTTTTCACTAACAAACAGCTTGGAAAATTCCAGAAAATTATGTCATGGCTTTAGAAGCTTCTGATAGGCTAATTGACATCATTTGAGTAAATTGGAGGTGTACCTGTGGATGTATTTCAAGGCCTACCTTCAAACTCAGAACCTCTTTGCTTGACATCATGGGAAAATCAAAATAAACCAGCCAAGACCACAGAAAAAAATTGTAGACCTCCACAAGTCTGGTTCATCCTTGGGAGAAATTTCCAAACACCTTAAGGTACCACTTTCATCTGTACCAACAATAGTACGCAAGTATTACCACCATGGGACCACACAGCCGTCATATTGCTCAGGAAGGAGGCCCGTTCTGTCACCTAGAGATTAACGTACTTTGGTGCGAAAAGTGCAAATCAATCCCAGAACAACAGCAAAGGACCTTGTGAAGATGCTGGAGGAAACAGGTACAAAAGTATCTATATCCACAGTAAAACAAGTCCTATAATCGACATAACCTGAAAGGCCACTCAGCAAGAAAGAAGCCACTGCTCCAATACCGCCATAAAAAAGCCAGACTACGGTTTGCAACTGCACATGGGGACAAAGATCGTACTTTTTGGAGAAATGTCCTCTGGTCTGATGAAACAAAAATAGAACTGTTTGGCTATAATAACCATCCTTATTTTTGGAGAAGAAAGGGGGAGGCTTGCAAGCCGAAGAACACCATCCCAACAGTGAAGCATGGGGGTGGCAGAATCATGTTGTGGGGGTGCTTGCTGCAGGAGGGGGTGGTGCACTTCCCAAAATTGATGGCATCATGATGAGGGAAAATGATGTGGATATATTGAAGCAACATCTCAAGACATCAGTCAGGAAGTTAAAGCTTGGTCGCAAATGGGTCTTCCAAATGGACAATGACCCCAAGCATACTTCCAAAGTTGTGGCAAAATAGCTTAAGGACAACAAAGTCAAGGTATTGGAGTGGCCATCACAAAGTCCTGACCTCAATCCTATAGAACATTTGTGGGCAGAACTGAAAAAGCGTATGCGAGCAAGGAGGCCTACAAACCTGAATCAGTTACACCAGCTCTGTCAGGAGGAATGGGACAAAATTCACCCAATTTATTGTGGGAAGCTTGTGGGAGGCTACCCGAAACGTTTGACCCAAGTTAAACAATTTAAAGGCAATGCTCCAATTGACTCAAATTCTGTAAATTAGCCTGTCAGAAGCTTCTAAAGCCATGACATCATTTTCTGGAATTTTGTGATACAGTGAATTACAAGTGAAATAATCTGTCTGTAAACAATTGTTGGACAAATTACTTGTGTCTTGCACAAAGTAGATGTCCTAACCGACTTGCCAAAACTTTAGTTTGTTAACAATTTGTGGAGTGGTTGAAAAACGAGTTTTAATGCCTCCGACCTAAGTGTATGTAAACTTCCGACTTCAACTGTATATATATATATATATATATATGCACACGCACGCACACAGGCTTTCTCTTCCCATGTTGGGGTTCAAAGACACACCAACTAAGTGGTAGTTAATACTGTTTGGGAGAGTATGGGTGTGTCCCAAATTATACCCTTTTCCCTATAAAGAGCCCTGTGGGCCCTCGTCAAATGTAGTGCACTATATAGGGAATAGGATGCCCTTTTGGGTTGCAACCTCTGAATTCTCTGATATTGTCAAGAGTGGACTGTTGCTTTCAGTGCTTTGAAGTCAGAGAGGAGATTTGGTGGGAGACCCGACTCCTATCCATGTTAAAAGAGAGCTTCCGGGCAGAGCCAGACCAGGTTGTGTCTGTGTGTGTTTGTGTCCATGCGGGTGTGTATGTGTGTCTCGTCTGTGTCGACCAGCTGATGCATTCACCAATTGAAATGGTAATCTCTTTTGGCAGAAACCAATAACAGTTCAGTTCATGACAGGATCAGATATCATGAAGCGCTCCATGTGTGACTTCAGATCCTAGACATATTCAATTTGGAGCATCTAACTTCAGACCACTGTGTGGAGAAAGAGAGCAACACACACGCACGCACAGAGAGAGGCACACACACATACGCACAGAGAGAGGCACACACACACACAGAGATACACTCTCAGCGGCACACTACACACAGACCTGTGTACCTGTCTGAAGTAATCACAATACAGACACTGCCCATTTTATATTCAAGAGCTACGGCTACGTTCTTCGAACATCAAAAGTATTGTTAGTGTGTGTGTGTGTGTATATGTGTGTCTGTTGCTCTCTGTTTCTCCACAGACTGTGCATGTGTATCTGGGTAAACATCTTGATTAGGGCACCTCATTTCTCTCCCAAATGTTAGATCCAAGTTGCACCCGCAGACAAAAAGCTCTGACTGTCATCCATTTGAAAATGATGAGGATTGTAAATGATAATGAGGATTGTTACTTGTAAAACTGTTTACCGAATTTGTTTCCCAGGACGAAAGTCAAATATTAAATCGCTTTTCTTATCTGCAGCTCTTTCAGAGACCCGGGATTTAGTTGGAGTTGCTGCTTTTTAATTTGAATTCCGACATTTTACATGGTGCCGTTGTATATTGGTATCCAGTGCATTCGGAAAGTGGTCAGACCCCTTGACTTTCATAGCCTTATTCTAAAATCGATTAAATAGTTGTTTTCCTTCATGAATCTACACACAATACCCCATAATGACAAATCAAAAACAGTATTTTTTTTTTAAATGTCTGCAAATGTATTAAAAATAAAAAAATAAAATCACATTTACATAAGTATTCAGACCTTTTACTCAGTACATTGTTGAAGCACCTTTGGCAGCGATTGCAGCCCGGGCTCTGGCTGGTCCACTCAAGGACATTGAGACTTGTCCCGAAGCCACTCCTGCGTTGTCTTGGCTGTGTGCTTAAGGTCGTTGTCCTGTTGGAAGGTGAACCTTTGCTACAGTCTGAGGTCCTGAGTACTTTGGAGCAGGTTTTCACCAAGGATCTCTCTTTGATTTGCTCCATTCATCTTTCACTCGATCCTGACTAGTCTCCCAGTCCCTGCCACTGAAAAAACATCTCCACAGCATGGTGCTGCCACCACCATGCTTCATCGTAGGGTTGGTGCCAGGTTTCCTCCAGACGTGACACTTGGCATTCAGGCCATCTTGGTTTCATCAGACCAGAGAATCTTGTCTCTCTCATGGTCTGAGAGTCCTTTAGGTGCCTTTTGGCAAACTCCAAGCCGGCTGCCATGTGCCTTTTACTATGGAGTGGCTTCCATCTGGTCACTCTACCATAAAGGTCTGATAGGTGGAGTGCTGCAGAGATGGTTAGCCTTCTGGAAGGTTCTCCCATCTCCACAGAGGAACTCTAGAGCTCTGTCAGAGTGACCTTCGGGTTCTTGGTCACCTCCTTGACCAAGTCCCTCTCCCCTGATTGCTCAGTTTGGCCGGGCGGCCAGCTCTAGGAAGAGTCTTGGTGGTTCAAAACTTCTTCCATTTAAGAATGCTGGAGGCCACTGTGTTCTTGGGGACCTTCAATGCTGCAGAAATGCTTTAGTGCCCTTCCCCAGATCTGTGCATTGACACAATCCTGTCTCGGCGCTCTACGGACAATTCCTTTGACCTCATGGCTTGGTTTTTGCTCTGTGAACTGTGGGACCTAATAGACAGGTGTGTACCTTTCCAAATCATGTCCAATCAATTGAATTTACCAAAGGATCTGAATACTTATGTAAATAAGGTACTATTTTGAAAAAATTCTAAAAACCAGTTTTCGCTTTTCCATTTTGGGGTATCGTGTGTAGATTGGTGAGGAACAACAATGTATTTACTACATTTTAGGATAAGCCTTTAATTTAACAAAATGTGTAAAAAAGTAAAGGGGTCTGAATACTTTCCGAATGCACTGTATATCTAAGATTTAGAGGAATGAGTGCAAGGAGTCTGAGAAAACATTATTCAGTCAAGTATACCTTCAACACTTAAGAAATCTATACAGCTGCTAGTTTGTACTATACTCTGAAATATGGAATCAAATGCTTTCCCATCTTGGTGAAATTTACTTTGATTTGATGAGGGTAAGTAAGAGTGGTCAAACCACTACACAGGATTTTGAGTTTGAAAAAACGTGAGGCAATTTTGAAATATTGAAGGATGACAATCTCATTCAGCATTTATTCTAAGCCTGGAGGTTTTCATTGTTCGATATAATTAATTTTAGGCAAGTAATTAAAACCCATAGTTTATCATAAAAAAGTATTTTGTACCCACCAGAAACTTTTCTTTTAATTCAATCTAATTGTCTACTCCACTGCAGCTAATCATGTTCTTATGAATTATTACTCGAACATTTAGCCTTGATAGATTTTAGTGCGCTCTTTTCTCTGACTCGATTTGAGACGCAGTGGAGTTTCTTTTCCACTCTCTCACTCTCTTTCTTTCTCTCATTATCTCCAACACTCATTGTCTCTCACACACACACTCTCTGTCAGGGTGTTACTCACTGACCATCAGAGGTGTGTGTGTGTGACCTCAGCACAGCACCAGCAAAAAACACAGCAAAACACTTGTAAAGAACTATAAACCAGTAGTAGTAAATCGGGAATCCAAGTGCAGTGACATAAATATTACATTGTCTAGGAAATGTATGTTTTTTAAACTCTGTGGTCTACATAAAGTAGATAGTATATTTCCTAGGTAGATTGAATCTTTATCAGGGTTGGGGTCGATTCCATTCAAATTCAGTCTATTCAGGAAGAAACTGAAATTCCAATTTGACTTCCAATTTTCTTCATTGCTTTTCAATAATGTGTTGAATTTTAGCATCATATCTGCGCTTTGTCCAGTAAGAAATCAGTGGTGTGTGTCTGTGTCTTAATGAACATCTCAGCTTTGGGAAAATGCCTCATCACAGCATAAGTGTTAAAGGCTAAAAGTTGACCATGTTTAGAAACAGTGACAGGCAGTTTGAGAGACAAACACACCCCTGAAATAAGGTACTTTAAATACACTAAACATTGTCTAACAACTTGTTTGTGATATAAATAACAATACTTTTAACACAGCACCTTTTAATATATTACCCCACCCCCCAGTTAAATTGTGGGGAAATTATTTGGACTGTTAGTGAAACAGTGTTGGGAAAAAAATGTTGCAAGCACTCTTCTGCCATCTAGTGAAACATTTATGTTATGAAAATCTTCCCTGCAACAAATGACAATTAATTCACATTTTGTCCATCAAACTCAGAAGTAGACTATTTCATTGTTAAATAAAGTGCGATGATGTGCATAATTTAATCAAATACGATTAATCTTGGTCAGTAGAGGTATTTCCCACAAATATAGACAATTGATGTTCTTGGTTTAGAATTCCCTGACCATATCGGCAGAATTTTACCCACTTCTACACAAATAAAACATCTGATTAAATCAGAAATGTTTCAAATACAATGACTTCAACCAATTAGGTGGTTACATTTCAAGGATTGCATACATCCCAGACAGACAGAACTATAAACACCCACAAAAATGGTGTCTTTCCTCAAATATAAACCTCCGTGGGGACCACACAGGTGTTTTCCTTTTTAAAATTATTTATTTTATTACATTTAAAATGCAGCAGGGAACAGGGTTTTTTGGTTTAATCAGTGGGGGAATATGTCCCCCCCTGCACACACACGGAGACCCTTCTTACCCCATCCACACTCCCTTTTCCTCTCTTCCTCCCTCCACCTCCAAAAAAGAAAGAGGGATATGCTGAGGGTCTAAAAGTGTCCCATCTCTCAGTGGCTGAGCACTCCTCAATGGTCATGTGGGCCTCGTAAATCTAGCCCCTCCCCCCCGGATCCGTGCTGCAACCGGGCTCCCGGCTCAGTGTTTTGGAACCGACGGACGGCAGATTGCCCCCCCTACACCATTATGTGCTAATAAGACACCTCCACCACATTCCTCAGCCAGCCAGCCACCTCTGAGACACCCGCTCCAAATTAGACAAGTGACATGGCTGACCCGGCGATGGGGGGGTCACCACCAGGTCACCATCCACTCCCTCCCTCCTTCGATCTTCTTTGTACCATTCCTTCCTTCCTCTGTCCTGTACTGTTCTTCTGTGCTAAGTGTCCTTACTGTGGGTTCATCATGTGCTGTAATTTCAGATAAGAAAAGCTGATATTATGTGGAGAGACAGAGATTTGCAGACATTTGTGGTAGTCATTGTGTGAACTGTGCACTGAATGGACATATGTACATTGTACACACAGATACACAGTCTGTGTGCTTGTACAATGTGCTTAGTCTGTTTGTGTGTTTTCACTCACTAGCATGTATGCTCAGACAGCGGGACACACACAGCCACCATAAACAGACCTCCGGCTCCTCTCCTCTTTAACCCATTTTTTCCCCTCCATCAGACAGCCCCCCACCCCTCCCTTTTCCCCATACACCCAAAAGAGTATGTTCAGTCAGTCCCCAGGAGGGGCCCGGTCACCCATAGGGGCCCCATTAGGCCAGGGAGACACTGGCAGGTCAAATCACTTTACAGTGGCTGGGTGAGTAACTATCATTTACTGTAATGCGGGCCCTGTCACAGCGAAGGAGAGGGAAGGTTAAGCGATGTAGCGTCGCCAGCCAGGGTTCAGCCAACTCCACAGTCACTAGTCTGAAACCACCGCCACTTCGTTCCCCCACCACAACTCGTCACAAACCTCAGACCTATAGGCCTCAGACATTTTTCAGCCAGCAAAAAAAGCTTCTGTGAAAACCACAATACAGCTCAAAAGAATATCTTGCTGTTGGTAGTCTGTGTGGGTGACACTATATTAACTATGTCAGCACCCACGTGGAAATCTAACTAGCATAATACAAAATTCCCCCTAAAGTCAGTTTAAGCTAGAGATGTTTGCTTTGTATTAGTCTAAATCCACCGCATCCACTGAGGTCGCACTTCCGCGTCTGTCGTGCAAGGTGACAGCGCTAGAGCAGTGTTTGTCAGACCATGGAACTGTTTCATGTAGTGAATCTTTTATTTCATTTTTTTTATTTCATCTTTATTTAACCAGGTAGCATTTGTATGGGCTAATAGCAGTAAGGCACAATTTTTCTTTTCATCAAATAATTCAATATATTTTTGGGATGCTTCAAGGTGTCTTAAAATGTAAAATCAATAGCTAAAATGATCCTTGGCATGACCCTTAAAACAATTCTATACAGCTTAGTAGAATCCCCCCCACATGACGTTCGTTGGACAATCTATTTTAAGCCTAGCTAGGTACATGCCGGCTACCAGTGAAGTTACAACAGGACAGCTGAGCTTCCACCGCATCCGCAAGTAATGCTTCCAACAGGACATTGGTCTGAAGTCATGGCAAGTCAGATTAGTAAATATACTGTGTCATTCATAAGTATTCACCCCCTTGCATTTTTTCACATTTCATTGTTACTCCAAGATTTGTGTCATTGATCGAGACAGGTGTCAGTCATCATGACAAGCGGCACTTTGGGGTGGAACCACCTGTCTCAATAAATGACGTATATGTAAAATGGAATTTAACTAGGCAAGTCAGTTAAGAACATATTATTATTTACAATGACTGCCTACCCCAGCCAAACCCGGACGACGCTGGGCCAATTGTGCGCCTCCTTATGGGACTCCCAATCACAGCCGGTTGTGATACAGCCTGGAATCAAACCAGGGTCTGTAGTGACACCTCTAGCACCGAGATGCAATGCCTTAGACAGTTGCACCAACCCTGGATTGCTGATGCTATGTATTGAGGCGTTGAAGCCACTGGTCGCCCATATGGCACTCCCCAGTAGTCGCAGTCCTCCATAGGAATGAATTAATGTAATTTTATAGTATTTCAATTAAAATGTTAAGGACAAAAATTACATGGATTACATGGATTTTTGTTGTAATGGGGACAGTAACATTAGTAATCTCATTATAATTTAAGGGAAATTATATTTTTGTTTAGCTCACATGTAATTTAAAAGTATGCATAATTTAAGTCAGTCTGAGAGAATAAATGTGGCAAAAACGAATGTAGAAATTAAAATGCATGTCTATAGCTTCGGAAATATTTTTACAATAGTGAGGGAGTGCCAAGATGGAGACACGGTGGCGTCAACACAGCACCACCTATTTAGTCATCTAGTGTATATATAAATTGGTCTCCACAAAAGGAGCGGATTGGCTGACACTGCCATTCCAAAATGGCTGCTGTGGATTCTGCTACCTAGCATGAGGACGAAAAGGACAGTTTTCCAGAAAAACAAGGAATTGTTCAATGTTATTGGTGTAACAGTTGGGATAATTCCGAGCACAATGTATTTTTCATTCCTGATTGAGTTACATTTTCCGAGCCACGTCACACCGTCTCTGCGGTGTTTTAAAATACACAGGAATGTCCAAACCTAGTGCAGCTGTAGGCAAGCGGGCCAGATCTGCTGGCTACTTAAATACATAATTTTTTACTTTATGAGAATGGAATTGTCGCTGTTTTCATAGTTGTGTGTATCACTTTGGCAACATTGACCTTGCTATTCATGCTGTTAAAGCATATTGAATGGCAATGTATTTGAATTTAAAGTGAGACAAACATTTAATCTATCCATGGCAACTTCATTACAGTATACACAGTATGCTACCATGCATTTCTTATGAATTCATTCTCTACTTCAAAAAGGTTTGGTGCATGAAACCGGCAAAACATTTTATTATCAAAGTAATCGTTAGTAATGCTATTTCCTAAGCGACACTGTTCATTTTCTCTATCATTTCAGGTTTGGAATATGTCACCTACAGCCATAATGACAAAGACATTCCAGTGAAATGTACTGTTCCTTCAAAAAATATTCATACCCCTTGACTTATTCCACATTTTGTGTTACAGACGGAATTCAAAATGATTAAAAAATAAATAATAATTCACCCGTTTACACAAAATACCGCACAATGACAAAGTGAAAACGTGTTTACATTTCTTTTGGTACATTTATTGAAAATGAAATACAGATATCTCATTTACATAAGTATTCACATCCCTGACTCAACACTTTGTAGAAGCACCTTTGGCGTCGATTACAGATGAGTCGTCTTGGGTATGTGTGTATCAGCTTTGCACATCTGGATTTGGGGATTTTCTCCCATTCTTCCTGGCAGATTTTCTCAAGCTCTGTTAGATGGGGAGCGGCAGTGAACAGCAATCTTCAAGTCATGACAGATTTTCAATGGGATTCAAGTCTGGGCTTTGGCTGGGCCACACAAGGACTTTCACATTCTTGTTCTGAAGCCATTCCAGCATTGTTTTGTCTGTATGCTTTAGGTCATTATCCTGTTGGAACATAAATCTTTGCCCCAGTCTAAGGTAATTTGCACACTGAAGCAGGTTCAAGGATTTGCCTGTATTTGGCTCCATTCATTGTTCCCTCTTGTGACAGTGCAGTAAACTATAGGCCATGTTTACGTTTACTTTCACCTTTAACGGAAAGGGTGGAGTAAGTAAGTAATGGGGAAAGGGAAATGGAGGCGAGGCCTATTTAACCAGGTGGAAAGAGGACGTCACCGGGGTATGTTTTGATTCGTGAGAAGGAGAGCGAAGTAAAAGGTTACCATGTGGAGTGGAAGACGGAGTTGTTTGGACTGAGGCTTTCCGCGCACGCCGTCTGATGCGACGTGGAGTCTGGCGATTCCATAGCGACGCACCTCAAAGACCGGTTGTTGTTGGTGAGCGGTTCACTCTCAACGAGTCCAAGGCCGTTAAACTTCCTTCCTGGAGCCAGGCGGGGTCCATCTACACTCTCCAGTTTGCGATTCCATCCGCCAAAATTGGTTAGTGTACCCGACGCGCAATCGCACACTACACTCATTCACACGCTATCAGATACACACGCATTCCATTCACATCCGCACATTTGGTTATTGCTTATCCGTGATTTTGATTNAATTGCTCCCACAGTTGATTTCTTCAAACCAAGCTGCTTACCTATTGCAGATTCAGTCTTCCCAACCTGGTGCAGGTCTACAATTTTGTTTCTGGTGTCCTTTGACAGCTCTTTGGTCTTGGCCATAGTGGAGTTTGGAGTGTGACTGTTTGAGGTTGTGGACAGGTGTCTTTTATACTGATAACAAGTTCAAACAGGTGCCATTAATACAGGTAACGAGTGGAGGACAGAGGAGCCTCTTAAAGAAGAAGTTACAGGTCTGTGAGAGCCAGAAATCTTGCTTGTTTGTATGTGACCAAATACTTATTTTCCACCATAATTTGCAAATAAATTCATTAAAAATCCTACAATGTGATTTTCTGGATTTTTTTTCTTCATTTTGTCTGTCATAGTTGAAGTGTACCTATGATGAAAATTACAGGCCTCTCTCATCTTTTTAAGTGAGAGAACTTGCACAATTGGTGGCTGACTAAATACTTTTTTTCCCCACTGTATATATATATATATATACACACACATTTAATTACTGTTTGTTTGGTTTTTGCTTTTTTGAAATAAGTACCCTTTTTTTATATAATGGCTATGGACACTACGTAATAAATTCCAGTTAAATTGAAGCCCGTTTTGAAATATTGTTTTTGTGTGTAATCAGTGGTTTTTTGTTTGCTATCCGGGGTTGTTAGATTTTTTTTGTCAGTTTTAGAAAACTGTCTGGCGCCCAAAATTTTTGTGAAAAAAAGAAAAGAATTTAAGTTAGGGAAGCCGCCACCACTGTTACACTCTATCCTTACCAGTCTTCACAGTAATGATGGCGTTAGACTGGTGAGCTGTGCATGGTTTCCTCCAGGCACAGTGCATCGTCGCATTCAGGCCAAATATTGACTTTTGTCTCATCAGATTTGCTGTATGCTTTGGGTCTTACACATACCTTTTTGCAACTTCTAGGCATCCTACAATGTTCCTTTTTCTCAGGAGTGGTTTCGGTCTGGCCACTCGCCCATAAAGCCCAGATTGGTAAAGTGCTGTCAAGACGGTTGTCCTTCTGGCAGGTTTTCCCATTTCAGCCAAGAAACTCCGTAGTTCTGTCAGAGTGGTCATTGGGTTCTTGGTCACATCCCTGACCAAGGTCCTTCTTGCCCAGTTGCTCAGTTTGGTCAGACGGCCAGCTCTAGGCAGTCTGGGTAGTTCCATATTTTTTCAATTTCCCAGTGATGGAGACCACTGTGCTCTTAAAAACTTCCAACAAATTATTTTATACCCTTCCCAAGATATGCCTCATCACAATTATTATTATTATTATTTTTTATCTCGGCACTCAATGGACATTTCCTTCGACTTCATGGTATAGTTTCTGCTCTGACATGCACTGTCAACTGTGGGACCTTATATAGCCAGGTGTGTTTCTTTCTAAATCATGTCCAAACATTTGAATTGGCCACAGGTGGACGCCAATCAAGTTGTAGCGACTTCTCAAGGATGATCAAAGGAAATTGGATGCAGTGTCATAGCAAAGAGTGTCATAGCAAAGGGTTGTGAATACTTATGTAAATTAGATATTTCTGTATTTCAATAAATTTGCACAACTTTCTAAAAACATGTTTTGACTTTGTCATTACGGGGTATTGTGTAGATGGCTGAGATTTTTTTTTTTAATTCAGGCTGCAACACAACAAAATGTGGAATAAGTCAAGGCACGGAAAGGATGAAATTCAGAACACAAAAAAACATATTCAGGGTAAGTGAAATTGGTGTAACAAACGAATTGGGTAAAATAACTATAATTTGTCCTCTGGGCGCTTTTTTCTAGACCTAACCTTACATATTTATATATATATATGTAAGGTTAGGTCTAGAAAAAAGCGCCCAGAGGACAAATTATAGTATATATGGTATATATATGGTCAATATCATTACAGACAGAAACACAATTTTTTTAAATTACATTTTGGTCATTAGCACAGTCATTCTGAAACATCTGGGGTCCCTGAGGAGAGGTTTGAGAACTTCTGATATAGCAGTCACTCTGACCCATAGATGTCAAACTTATTCCATGGGAGAATTTCAATTTCACACTCCCCGTGTCCTTTGAGTTTCTCCCCATGGATGTAGGGCTCTACGCTGACCTTTTTTAGAAGGCTCATATGTGCGGCTAAATTGAAAAATGTACAAGCACACCAAGACATTTAGGAGCACAATTAAACATATTTAAGCCGGTTTTATTGTAGTAATGGTGCAAGCAAGACGGTCATGAATCTGCACTCAGTGTATTCTCCATGGCACTCAGGGGCTGCGGTACAATGAAGTAATCATTGCAACCAGTGGAGGCTGCTGAGGGGAGGACGGCTCATAATAATGGCTGTAACAGAGTAAATGGAATGGCATCAAACACGTATTTTATACCATTCCACCAATTCCGCTCCAGCCATTACCACAAGCCCGTCCTCCCCAATTGAGGTGCCACCAACCTCCTGTGATTGCAACAATTATCATATGGGTGATTTTTATTCTAGGCGAACCAAAAAATATTTCGCCACCACAGGAGGTTGGTGGGGAAACTGAAACCTTAATTGGGGAAACTGACTTGTGGTAATGACTGGAGCGGAATCAGTGGAATGGTATCAAACACATGGTTCCAGGTGTTTGATGCCATTCCATGCCATTCCATTTCCTCCGTTATGGCCATTATTATGAGCCGTTCTCCCCTCCGCAGACTTCACATTAGTATGCAAGTAAAATGGTCGCGCTGTAGAGCCTTGGGAAGGCAGAGCATCTGCAGGTTTTCACTCCTACCTTGTACTTGATTAATTCATCATAAGTGACCTTAATTAATCAAAGTAACTTCATTGATGAATTGAACACTTAGTTGTCTAGGTCTTAAAGCTACAATATGTAACTTTTGGGGCGGCCTGACCAAATTCACATAAAAATGTTATGTTCTATGTGGTCTATTTCTATGCTTCCCGTTCTTTTACTTTCGGTTTTGTACACTGGTTTAAACAGCTGAAAATACAATATCTTTGGTTATTGAAAATAGATTTCACAGCGGTTTAGCTAGTACAATGATTCTCTACACAGTGAGTGCTTGAATTTTAGCAACCAGGAAATGGCGGCGCAATTCCTGCATATTGCACCTTTAATTGGACACAAATTAAAATGAAATAACACAAACCAGCAGACACACTGCCCTCGATTGAATGAGTTTGACACCCTTGCTCTTATCACTCACCATGTTGCCACAGTCAGTGATAAAATGGTTCATTGTATACATGTTTTCCCTAAAGTGAAGAACATGTAATGAGGATAGAAATGTTATTAAATAGAGGCACCTCGCCCTGTGGTTGGTATATCAATGGATCGGATGAGTTTGATTCAATGCACCCCCCCACTATACCTATACACATTGTATGTGAAAAAGTAGCATTTATAATCCCTGTGACAAAACCATAGCCACAAGCATGCTTTGTCCCTTTTGTTAAATGCATGTAGAGATGAGCTCTTGTCTCAAACTAGTGTCTGCTTGTTTGCTTCTCTTAGATTTTTATTTTTGCTCTGTATGAGCAAAGAACAAAGGCAGATTGGCATTGTCATCTTCCTCCTTTTCTTTCTCCTCCTCCTCTGGCTCCTCCACTTCATCCTCCTCTGAAGAGGAGAGGGAGAAAATACTAAACAAGAAGGACAAGAATAAGAAGAGATAGAAGAGAAAGGAAAGAGAGCATAGAAGAGAACATTCCGCCATAGAAGTAAATTAAACAAATATAGGCTATAGAAATCATTTTCCTTTGCAATCTGTGACTACAAAAAAAACTTTATTTATGAATGTAACTTTTTGCGAATTTGGACCAAACTCTGAGATGTTGACTGTTAGCTGTTTATGTTAATATTTAGTGTACCATGAATTCACGCAGAATATATATATACAGTACCAGTCAAAAGTTTGGACACACCTACTCATTCAAGGGTTTTTCTTTATTTTACTATAATCTACATTGTGGAATGATAGTGAAGACATTAAAACTATTAAATAACACATATGGAATCATGTAGTAACCAAAAAAGTGTTAAACAAATCTAAATATATTTTAGATTTTAGATTCTTCAAAGTAGCCACCCTTTGCACACTCGTGGCATTCTCTCAACCAGCTTCACCTGGAATGCTTTTCCAACAGTCTTCAAGGAGTTCCCACATATGCTGAGCACTTGTTGGCTGCTTTTCCTTCACTCTGCAGTCCAACTCATCCCAAACCATCTCAATTGGTTTGAGGTTGGGTGATTGTGGAGGTCAGGTCATCTGATGCAGCACTCCATCACTCTCCTTCTTGGTCAAATAGCCCTTACACAGCCTGGAGCTGTGTTGGGTCATTGTTCTGTTGAAAAACAAATGATAGTCCCACTAAGCGCAAGCCAGATGGGATGGCGTATAGCTGCAGAATTGCTGTGGTAACCATGCTGGTTAAGTGTGCCTGGAATTCTAAATCAATTGCCAACAGTGTCACCAGCAAAGCACCCCCACACATCACACCTCCTCCTCCATGCTTCACGGTGGGAACCACACATGCGGAGATAATCTGTTCACCTACTTTGCGTCTCACAAAGACACGGCGGTTGGAACCAAAAATCTCTAATTTGGACTCGTCTGACCAAAGGAGAGATTTCCACCGGTCTAATGTCCATTGCTCGTGTTTCTTGGCCCAAACAAGTCTCTTCTTATTATTGGTGTTCTTTAGTAGTGGTTTCTTTGCAGCAAATAAACTATGAAGGTCTGATTCACATAGTCTCCTCAGAACAGTTGATGTTGAGATGTGTCTGTTACTTGAAATCTGTGAAGCATTTATTTGGGCTCCAATTTCTGAGGCTGGTAACTCTAATGAACTTATCCTCTGCAGCAGTGGTTACTCTGCATCTTCCTTTCTGTGGCGGTGCTCATGAGAGCCAGTTTCATCATAGCGCTTGATGGTTTTTGCGACTGCACTTGAAGAAATGTTCAAAGTTCTTAAAATTTTCCATATTGACCGACCTTCATGTCTGGACTGTCGTTTCTCTTTTATTATTTGAGCTGTTCTTGCCATAATATGGACTTGGTCTTCTACCAAATAGGGCTATCTTCTGTATACCACCCTTACCTTGTCACAACACAACTGATTAGCTCAAGAAGGAAAGAAATTCCACAAATGATCTTTTATCAAGGCACACCTGTTAGTTGAAATGCATTCCAGGTGACTACCTCATGAAGCTGGTTGAGAGAATGTCAAGAGTGTGCAAAGCTGTCATCAACCCTTTTTTTGTTACTACATGATTCCATATGTGTTATTTCATAGTTTTGATGTCTTCACTATTATTCTATAATGTAGAAAATAGTAAAAATAAAGAACACCTCTTGAATGAGTAGGTTTGTCCCAACCTTTGGCTGGTACTGTATATTGGAGAAGTAATTAAAACATTTATTGCTTGTGTAGTCAATTTTACTCACTTGGAAGATCTCAATTGCATACTCCTCACGTCCTCTCTTCTCGTCTCCTTCTCAAAACCCATTGGAGGAGAAGGTCAGAGGAGGAGGCACTCTGGATTTCTCATCAAATGGGGTTTGAAAAGGAGAGAGGACGTGAGGAGTATGCAATTCAGATCTTCCCACTGTCCTTAAGGCCAGATTGTAAACTGTTCAGTGGTTGGAAGATCAGTGGATGTTCAACGCACCCATCTTAGGTTAACCCTTTTGAACAAACAGATAGTGTGGGTCAGACCTGGGTTAATAAGGATACCCTATTTTTTTCTATTTTTCGCCTAAAATGACATACCCAAATCTAACTGCCTGTAGCTCAGGCCCTGAAGCCAGGATATGCATATTCTTGGTACCATTTGAAAGGAAACACTTTGAACTTTTTGGAAATGTGAAAGGAATTTAGGAGAATGTATGTGCAAAGTTTTAGACTGATCCAATGAACCATTGTATTTCTGTTAAATGTTGTATCAAGACTGCCCAAATGTGCCTAATATGTTTATTAATAACTTTTCATGTTCAAAATTATGCACTCTCCTCAAACAATAGCATGGTATTTTTTCACTGTAATGGCTACTGTAAATTGGACAGTGCAGTTAGATTAACAATAGTATCAGATATGTCTATGTCCTTGGAAATGTTCTTGATACTTACAACCTCATGCTAATCACATTAGCCTACGTTAGCTCAACCGTCCCGTGGAAGGGACACCGATCCCGAATAATTAATTCAATTAAGAAATGTGTGTGTTAGTTGACTTTATACAGAATTAATGTGCATATTATTAGTTGGGATTCTGTAGATTCTCTGTTTTCCATTAAAACATGTTCTTGTACTTTGTGTGGTGTACTTCTTCTTTTACCATTGCATGTTTTAGGACATTTTTAGCCATTGGTGGAGCATCAGGCACTGTCTACTAATGTGGCCAGCTTTTGGGGAGTAACATGTAATTTATAAATGTTTATAAAGTATATATAGTCCACACTTTCATAAATCATCAACTGAGGTATTAGTAATTGCACGCACTCACATATATAAATGACCTCATTAACAGATAATAAATATACCATTCATTACCAATATAATTACATGTACAAATATGTATGTAAATGGTGAGTCAAACCATAAATTAACCATGATCAAATACCTTAAGAATAATCTTATGAGTTGACAATAATAACTACTTTAGAACTGGGTTATAAGTATGTTAGTAATACATTAGTAATCATTTACAAATTGTGAACATACTATGATCAAACACCTTAGTAATGATATTATAAATAATTCATAAATAATTTAAAATAGGGTTTATAAATGCGTAATTGGCTATTTAGAGACATTTACAAATGTAGGAATAATTATTAATAAATAGTAAGTAAACTCTTTACAAACTGTTTATAAATGGTTTATTAAGGGACATTAATATAGAGTGCTACCAATGTGGGTAGTAATTTAAGTATTCACAGTATTGTGATTGTGATTTGGATTATAATTAGTATTGTGATGACTGTGTAGTGCATTCACACACATTCATCTCAATGACATAAATTATTTTTTATTATCATTCTACAATGAATGCCTACACAAACTAAGTTGGTTGATAATGGAAGTTGGTTTGAGCTGCTTGTGGTTGGGCTGCTAGGTTTGCCTGTAGACTCCATCCTACACACCATCCTACACATCTTACGTAAATACCAGGTGGTAAAATGAAACACTAATCTTAGTTCAGCATCTTGGAGAGTTACTGTACTGAGTATGCTTCTGGCTTTTGTTCCAACCCAGTTGTTGTAACACACCTGAGGTGCGTTCAGTTCACTTGAACGTTTGCTACGTTGCGAAACGGTTTCTACTGAACGACACATTTCCCCAAAACATTCTTGTACGTTCTTGAACAGACTTTGAGGTACATTTGTTCCCATTTTGTGGGTGTGGCGAGGTGTGGCTTGAAGCAATGAGTGACGCATTTAATGGCCAACCCCTCCCCATTTTTCAACTTGTCGTTCAGTACAGCATAGTTTCTGTTAAATTAAACGTTCCAGAATCTAAAAACTTACTGAGCACATCCCTGACTCGGTCAAGGTTCGGGTGAAATGCTAATTAGTAGAATCAGGTGTGCTAGATTATGGCTGGAGCAAAAGGCCGTGTTTCGAGAACATCAAAATCATGATCTACAGTGTCATGGTAAATTGTGTGTGACTGACTGATTTACAAATAATATTGAGTAGTTATTTATGATGCAAGGTGATTTGTAGTTTGCTGCAATGTCAAAGGTGCCTAAAGTTTGCAGATGGATAATTCTCTCGACTTGGATTGGCCACCCATCCCTGGCCTATATAGGATCCACTTTATCCTTCTGCCATGGGCTCACGCTGAGGCCACAAAGCTGCTATAACATAACTTTGATCACTAGATGGAAGCATTTCTCTCTGCCTAGTGCCTTCACCAGCCAGTCACCACCCTGCTGAAGGAAACACTCTAGGCCTAGCAGGTCCTAAAATACCCCCACCACATATGCGTCCCAAATGGCACCCTATCCCCTATATAAAGTACCAATTGTGAGCAGGGCCGGGTCACAAGTAGTGCACTATATAGAGAATAGGGTGCCATTTGGTATGCATTCCCTATCCTCAACATTTACATTTTGTCATGCCTGCTTCCGCTCTTCCCCAGCATTGTGCACTCCTGCCACCATCATTATGCACACCTGCTTTCCCCCCGTCATGCGCATCAGCGTATTATTGGACTCACCTGGACTCAATCACCTGTTTATCTCCTTAGGGCTAGGGTCCCATTTTCCGAATTTTCGCCTGTCTGACGTGCCCAAAGTAAAATGCCTGCCACTCAGGCCCAGAAACTAGGATATGCACATAATTAGTACTATTGGATTGGAAACACTCTGAAGTTCCTAAAACAGTTAAAATAATGTCTGTGAGCATAACAGAACTGATATAGCAGGCGAAAACCAGATACATTTCTGTCCGTAAATAATTTTTCTTTTGATATTGCCTGACTTTGAATGCCTGTTTATTGAATTCTCAGGGAAATAGGTTGCAGTACCTATGGCTTCCACTAGATGTCGACAGTCTCAGGACAGTGTTTTGGAGCGTTTATAATGGAAGAGAGCCAAAAGGAAGACGATTTTGTATGACATACCAGGATATCCTTTCTGTCTAGTGCATGAGATACCCAGGAGTGCGCCGGCACGGTGTTTACCTTTTCTATCGTGTAGGTTATTATCCGAGTGAAATATAATATCCAATATAGATAAATGGATGCCTAAGGATAAATTATAAATGATGTTTGATTTGTTTGGGCAAAGTTGATAGGTATAATTTGAACACGTTCTCTTCACTGTACAACGGGCGAGTAGACTGGAAATGCTTGGTGGACAATCTGAACATAACGCGCCAACCAAACTGAGATTTATGGATATAATAAATGACTTTTTCAAACAAAAGAAGCATTGGATGTCTTCCTTGGACACTTGGGATGCCCTCAGCAGAAGTTCTTCGAAAGGTAAGTGATTTATTTTAGCTCTTATATGGGTTTTGTGAGACCCGCGCTGGATATGAATTTATGCTAATGTGGAAAATATGAGAGGTTCTATCCTCAAACAATCAAATGTTGTGCTTTCGCCGTAAAGCCTTTGTGAAATCTGACAACGCAGTGATATTGCCAAGAATCAGAGCTTTTGATGACTATGCAACACTTGTATATTGATGAATGTTAAATATTACGATTTTTTTTTTTGAATATGCCACGCTTTGTTTGCTCCGAAAACGAACCCGCTTACGGGATCGAATCCGTAAGAGGTTATTACTTCCCCTATATTTGTCAGTTCCCCATCTCTGTTCTCCGCTGCTGCATTGACTGTCGTTTGTCATTGTGTATCCGTGTGCTGATGCTGTTTCTGTCTTGCTCTTTGTCTGTTCATAATTAAATGTCAACTCCCCGTACCTGCTTCTCGTCTCCGGCGTTGGTCCTTACAGAATGAATGGAGGCACTGGCTGGAGGGGGCGGAACACCCATTCATCGTGAGGACCGACCACAAGAACCTGGAGTATCTCCGCACCACCAAGCGCCTCAACTCCAGGCAAGCCAGACTGGCCCTGCTGTTCACACAGTTCAACTTCTCCCTCTCGTACCAGCTGGGATCCAAGAATGTCAAGCCGGATGCGCTGTCCCGCCGCAATATCCCCACGGGTACCACTCCGGAGCCTGTGACCATTCTTCCCGCCTGGTGACGGTACTCAACTGGGGTATAGGGAAACAGGTCCGGGAGGCGCAGCGGTCCCAGCCGAACCCTGGGGGGGTGCCTTGATGCTCGGATGTTTGTGCCTGATGCTGTCCACTCTGCGGTCCTGGAGTGGGCCCATTCCTCCAGGCTTGCCTGCCACCTGGGCTCCCGTTGGACCCTGGCCTTCGTGCGACAACGCTTTAAGTGGCCTACGATGGTTCCGGCGCCGACAGAGATGGCAGCCTCGCTTCACGTTCTCAGGAAATCATGCAGTATTTAGTTTTTTTATGTATTACTTTTTACATTGTTACCCCGGGAAATATTAAGTTTTATTACATACAACCGGGAGGAACTATTGGATATAAGAGCAACGTCAACTTACCAACATTACGACCAGGAATACGACTTTCCCAAAGAGGATTCTCTGTTTGCTAACCCAACCACAACAATAGACTGGATAGCACGCGGTGAATCAAAACAACGGCGGCGCCGGAGAAGAGGGAAACGCGCCGGTCTTTTGGTCAAGCTACGTCGACGGGCGCATCGTGCACCTCTCCCGAGTATTTTAATCGCCAATGTACAGTCTCTTGACAACAAAGTACACGAAATCTGATCAAGGGTTGCCTTTCAGAGAGACATCCGAGACTGCAACGTTCTTTGCTTCACGGAAACATGGCTCACTCAGGACACGTTATCTGAGTCGGTACAGCCACCTGGTTTCTCCACGCATCGCGCCGACAGAAACAAACATCTATCTGGTAAGAAGAAGGGTGGGGGTGTGTGTCTTATGATTAACGAGACGTAGTGTGATCATAACAACATACAGGAACTCAAGTCCTTTTGTTCACCTGACATAGAATTCATTACAATCAAATGCAGACCGCATTATCTACCAAGAGAATTCTCCTCGATTATAATCACAGCCGTGTACATCCCCCCTCAAGCTGACACATCGACGGCACTGAAAGAAATTCATCGGACTCTATGTAAACTGGAAACCACATATCCTGAGGCTGCATTTATTGTGGCTGGGGATTTTAATAAGGCTAATTTAAGAACAAGGCTCCCGAAATTTTACCAGCATATCCAATGTGCCACCCGGGCTGGTAAAATCCTGGACCACTGTTATTCCAACTTCCGTGATGCATACAAGGCTATTCTCCGCCCTCCTTTCGGCAAGTCTGACCATGACTCTATTTTGTTGCTCCCAGCCTACAAACAGAAACTAAAACAGGAAACGCCCGTTCTCAGGTCTGTTCAACCCTGGTCCGACCAATCTGATTCCATGCTGCAAGATTGCTTCGAGCACGTGGACTGGGATATGTTCCGGATAGCATCTGACAACAACATTGATGTATACGCTGATTCGGTGAGCGAGTTTATTAGCAAGTGCATTGGTGATGTTGTACCCATAGCAAATATCAAAACCTTCCCCAACCAGAAACCGTGGATTGATGGCAGCATTCGCGCAAAACTGAAAGCGCGAACCACTGCTTTTAACCAGGGTAAGGCGACCGGAAACATGTTTGAATACAAACAGTGTAGCTATTCCCTCCGCAAGGCAATCAAACAAGCTAAGCGTCAATATAGAGACAAAGTAGAGTCACAATTCAACGGCTCAGACACAAGAGGAATGTGGCAGGGTCTACAGTCAATCACGGACTACAAAAAGAAAGCCAGCCCCGTCGCGGACCATGACGTCCTGCTCCCAGACAAACTAAACAACTTCTTTGCTCGCTTTGAGGACAATACAGTGCCACCGACACGGCCCGCTACCAAAACCTGCGGGCTCACCTTCACCGCAGCCAATGTGAGAAAAACATTTAAATGTGTTAACCCTCGCAAGGCTGCCGGCCCAGATGGCATCCCTGGCCGTGTCCTCAGAGCATGCGCAGACCAGCTGGCTGGTGTGTTTACGGACATATTCAATCAGTCCCTATCCCAGTCTGCTGTTCCCACATGCTTCAAGAGGGCCACCATTGTTCCTGTTCCCAAGAAAGCTAAGGTGACTGAGCTAAATGACTATCGCCCCGTAGCACTCACTTCCGTCATCATGAAGTGCTTTGAGAGATTAGTCAAGGATCATATCACCTCCATCCTACCAGACACCCTGGACCCACTCCAATTTGCTTACCGTCCCAATAGGTCCACAGACGACGCAATCGCAATCACACTGCATACTGCCCTAACCCATCTGGACAAGAGGAATACTTATGTAAGAATGCTGTTCATCGACTACAGCTCAGCATTTAACACCATAGTTCCCTCCAAGCTCGTCATTAAGCTCGAGACCCTGGGTCTCGACCCAGCCCTGTGCAACTGGGTCCTGGACTTCCTGACGGGCCGGTCCCAGGTGGTGAGGGTAGGAAACAACATCTCCACCCCGCTGATCCTCAACACTGGGGCCCCACAAGGGTGCGTTCTCAGCCCTCTCCTGTACTCCCTGTTTACCCATGACTGCGTGGCCAAGCACGCATCCAACTCAATCATCAAGTTTGCTGACGACACTACAGTGGTAGGCTTGATTACCAACAACGACGAGACGGCCTACAGAGAGGAGGTGAGGGCCCTCGGAGTGTGGTGTCAGGAAAATAACCTCTCACTCA
>QNTS01000348.1:92368-338562 GCA_003317085.1 Hucho hucho
GTGGTGTCAGGAAAATAACCTCTCACTCAATGTCAGCAAAACAAAGGAGATGATCGTGGACTTCAGGAAACAGGAGAGGGAGCACCCCCCTATCCACATCGAGGGGACAGTAGTGGAGAAGGTGGAAAGTTTTAAGTTCCTCGGCGTACACATCA
This sequence comes from Hucho hucho, assembly GCA_003317085.1. Classification (NCBI taxonomy): domain Eukaryota; kingdom Metazoa; phylum Chordata; class Actinopteri; order Salmoniformes; family Salmonidae; genus Hucho; species Hucho hucho. The sequence continues at coordinate 92,524 of QNTS01000348.1, forward strand.
CGGACAAACTGAATTGGTCCACCCACACAGACAGCGTGGTGAAGAAGGCGCAACAGCGCCTCTTCAACCTCAGGAGGCTGAAGAAATTCGGCTTGTCACCAAAATCACTCACAAACTTTTACAGATGCACAATCGAGAGCATCCTGTCGGGCTGTATCACCGCCTGGTATGGCAACTGCTCCGCCCACAACCGTAAGGCTCTCCAGAGGGTAGTGAGGACTGCACAGCGCATCACCGGGGGTAAACTACCTGCCCTCCAGGACACCTACACCACCCGATGTCACAGAAAGGCCAAAAAGATCATCAAGGACAACAACCACCCGAGCCACTGCCTGTTCACCCCGCTATCATCCAGAAGGCGAGGTCAGTACAGGTGCATCAAAGCTGGGACCGAGAGACTGAAAAACAGCTTCTACCTCAAGGCCATCAGACTGTTAAACAGCCATCACTAACATTGAGTGGCTGCTGCCAACATACTGACTTAAATCTCTAGCCACTTTAAACATAGGAATTGGATGTAACAAATGTATCACTAGCCTCTTTAAACAATTTTGTATATGATGTTTATGTATCCGACATACTCATATCAAATGTATACACTGTACTCTAAACCATCTACTGTATCTTGCCTATGCCGTTCGGCCATCGACCCAAATCTCTAGCCACTTTAATAATTATAATTGGATGAAATAATGTATCACTAGCCACTTTAAACAATGCCATTTATATAATGTTTACATATCCTACATTACTCATCTCATATTCTCATATATATATATATATATATATGTGTATATACTGTACTCCATACCATCTACTGCATCTTGCCTATGTCGGTCAGCCATCGCTCATCCATATATTTATATGTACATACTCGTATTCATTCCTTTACTCTTGTGTGTATAAGGTAGTTGTTGTGAATTTGTTAGATTACTTGTTAGATACTACTGCATGGTCGGAACTAGAAGCACAAGCATTTCGCTACACTCGCATTAACATCTGCTAACCATGTGTATGTGACAAATAAAATTTGATTTGATTTGATTTGATTTGGTTCCGGATGTCGCCACGTTTTTCTCCTCCTGCACAGTCTGTGCTCAGAATAAGACTCCTCGGCAAGCTCCGGCTGGTCTTCTGCAACCACTGCCTGTCCCTCACCGTCCCTGGTCCCACATATCCCTGGATTTTGTGGGCAACACTGCCATCCTGACTGTGGTCAACCGGTTTTCCAAGGCCACTCACTCATTTCTCTCTCCCAAACTACCCTTGGCCAAGGAGATGGCCCAGCTCATGGTGCAGCACGTCTTCCGGATCCATGGACTGCCCGTGGCCATGGTCTCCGACCGGTGGCCTCAGTTCTCGTCCCGGTTCTGGAAGGCGTTCTGCGCCCTCATTGGGTCGTCGTCCAGCCTGTCCTCTGGGTTCCACCCCAAGTCAAATGGCTAGTCGGAGCGAGCCAACCAGGATCTTGAGATTACTCTGTGCTGCCTGGTCTCTTCCAACCCCACCTCCTGGAGCCAGCATCTGGTGTGGGTCGAGTACGCCCCGCAACACCCATCCTTGCTCTGCCACGGGCCTATCTCCGTTTGAGTGTTCCCTGGGGTATCAGCCCCTGCTCTTCCCCGAGCAGGAGGAAGAGGTTGGCGTACCATCTGCCCGGTTGGCCCTCCTCAAGACCACCTCCAGGTATTGACGACAAGCGGATCGCCATCGGACCCTGGCTCCCCAGTATCGTCTCGGGCAGAAGGTATGGCTATCCACCTGGGATCTGCCCCTCCGAGTGGAATTCCGCAAACTCTCCCCCCAGTTTATTGGCCCATTTTCCATCTCCAAGATTATTAGCCCCTTCTGCTGTTCTTCTTCTGTTGCCCCATACCCTTCGTATACATCCCACCTTTCATGTGTCCAGAGTCAAACCTATGTCTCACAGCCCTTTGTCTCCTGTTTCCAGGCCCACCCCTCTCCTCCGTCTCATCGATGGTCAATCGGCTTACATAGTGAGGCGTCTCCTGAAGGTTCAACCTCGGGGAAGGGGGTTCCAGTACCTGGTTGACTCTGAGGATTCTGGCACGGAGGAGAGGTGCTGGGTCCCCGCCAGGGACATCCTGGACCCAGGCCTCATCGATTTTCAACAACGACACCCCAGTCAACCAGGTATGCGTCCAGGTAGGACGGCAGGTGGCGCCCCTAGAGGGGAGGGTACTGTCACACCCTGATCTGTTTCACCTTTCCTTGTGATTGTCTCAACCCCCCTCTTCCCCATTATCCCCTGTGCATTTATACCTGTGTTCTGTGTTTGTCCGTTGCCAGTTCGTCTTGTTTGTCAAGTCAACCAGCGTTTTTGTTATCAGGTCCTTCTTTTCCCAGTCTCTCCTTTTCTCACCCTCCTGGTTTTGACCCTTGTCTGTCCTGACACTGAGCCCTCCTGCCTGACCACTCTGTCTGCCCCTGACTCTGAGCCTGCCTGCCGACCTGTACCTTTGCCCCGCCTCTGGACTGTTGACCTCTGCCTACCCTGACCCTGCCTGCCGACCTGTACCTTTGTCCCACCTCTGGTTTACTGACCCCTGCCTGCCTTGACCTGTCTATTGCCTGTCCCTGTTGGAATATTAAACTATTGTCAATTTGACGTGTCTGCATCTGGGTCTTACCTTGATGCCTGATACATTTACATTTTAAATGTTATTCATTTAGCACAGTGGTTCTCAAACTGTAGGGCGGCAGTTGGGGCGTGCGGGTCCCCAGTCCAGCTTTCAACTTACTCTTGAAAGTTGTAATAGTAGAATGCAGAAGGTGCAGTGTCAAAATTTGGTAGGGCATCATCAGTTATCCTCTTATCATGTCAGTCATTGCATAGCTTAGAGAGCTATTTATAACTTGTCAGAAATGTCCAGATCATTTATCCCATGTCAGCTAACGTTTTTTAGTTAGGTTTTTTAGCCCATAGATTTTGTTGTAATGTTTGAGTCACTCAAATATCACATGAATATACATTAGACATGGCAAAATGTATCGAATGCAAGAAAATTTGCTTTAAAAATGCAAAATGTTTTCTGCGCCCATGAAAAAAATTGTTGAATTGCGGGAAATAAACTATACTCCTTAGAGTAGAGTCTATCAAAGTAACATAATAAAAAATACCCATCAAAATCCGTCAGTTTAAGCTAGAGATCAGTTTTCTTTGCATGGGCTGCATCCGTTTATGTTGGCCTACCCCATCTGCGGTCTAAGGTGGCCGAGCTACACCAGTGTTTGTCAGACCATGAGACATCCCGAAAATCTGTCTTCTCACAAAAAATTATTGCCGACAAACTATTATGACCACTCTATGGAAAGGGGAGACTCTCATGACATGAACCATACAAAACGAATGGAAGTATGGAGGTTGTTTTGTGCCCCAAAAAATAAGGGGTTAAATATGTATTAAACTTTTTTCCTGAGCTTTCTTATATCTCTTAAATATAGGACAGACACTTCAAAACCTTATTCATTAGGATTTATTTTTTGACTGCCTTTTTTTGCCATTTATGAATGTGTTATTCAATGCGCTTCTATGGCCTATAGTAGTAAAGGCCAAATTCAATATTTTATCAAATAAAAAAAATTATGCCTAAAGGGGTCCTAAAATTCAAAATTTAATAGCTAAATGATCCATGGTGTGACCACCTTAAAACAATTCCATATGTTAGCTTAGTACCCCCCTCAACGCCTTTTAAAGGTTAAACCTGCAATATTTTCTCTCCGGGCAACAAGATGGGTGTTAACAACTTCCGGCAATGGCGAAGCTCTAACAAGACGCGTCTGCATAGCGACCTTTCAACATTTTTTAAGGTATTTTGACACGGTTTACCTGTTCGTTAATAGTGAGTTGGAAGATAAAACATCTCTTTTATCGGCAAAACAAAAGATGCAGAATATGTCAAAGCCTCAAACGAGGCATGGAAAAATGCCCCTCTCTGACAGCCCTTCTTCGGCCTCGGCAGATGCTAGCTCGGAAGAAGCACCAGCATGGTTCAGAATGGAGATGGACAAGGGTATAACAAAAATCCAAAAGACACTTTCTGAACACCTCAGCAAAATTGATGTGCTGGTCGATAAACTCCACGAAGACCAGAAAGTCACAAAGGGACGAGTGACAAAGTTAGAAAAAGACCATGCTGACCATCAGGCTGATATCCTGGACTTTCGCGAGGACGTGGACCAAAAATACAAGAAGTTGGAAGACGCCATCTCTAAAATCGAGGAGAACATTTTCAAAGGCTCTCAAATTTGAGACTTCAAGGTTTCCAGGAGGCCGTGGAGGGAAGAGACGCCATCTTCTTTCTACAGTAATGGATTCCCAAAATTCTGGATCTACCCCATTCCGTGCACCCACTAGAAATCGAGAGGGCCCATCGCACCCTACGGAGGCGGCTGCCTGGCCAGGTTGCAGCCAGGGCATTTGACATTAAATTTCTACGGTACCAGGACACTGTTCGCATCCTCTCTGCTGCCTGAGCAAAAGGAGAGCTCAAGTACGGCGATTCCAGAATCATGATCTTTCCGGATCTTTCTCCCATTTGATACAAAAGGAGGATGGCTTTCTCCCCACTGAAGAGGCTTCTACATCAGGCTGGTTTGGCATATGGCCTGCGCTACCCGGAGACTTTGTGCATCGAAACCAAGAATGGTGAGCCCACATTTGACTCTGTGAAGACGGCTGAAAGATACATGAGGAAAGAACTCCCTGACTTGTTCACGTCTACTACTTCTGAACTTCTTTTGAACTTCGGTAGTGGATAGTGGATAGTGAACTGTTAGAACATGAGGATACGACGAAATTACTCATATGATCGACTGGATGGCTAGATGGCTAACACGATAATGACTGGTGAGGTAAAGTTGGATCATAGCTAATGTTGGCTGCCCTATTTAGCCAGCTCGCTAAGTTTACAAGGGTGTGACTATAGCTACAACCACACAATGCCAGGTGGTTACATTTTTTCTGTATACTTGTATTTTACAAATAGAGGTCCAGTTGGGTTTGGTTAAATAGTTATGTGACTTTTGACTGGGTTTCAAGCCTAACTATGTTGTTTATATTACTTCAGGGAATTTTAGCTGCTATTACGTTTGCCGGCTTGTTTATTGTTAGCGTTAGTGATACCGAGGCAGGGATAAGCTACTCACTGGCTGGCCGCCTAATTTTTTATTTATTTATTTTTATTTCACCTTTATTTAACCAGGTAGGCAAGTTGAGAACAAGTTCTCATTTACAACTGCGACCTGGCCAAGATAAAGCAAAGCAGTTTGACACATACAACAACACAGAGTTACACATGGAGTAAAACAAACATACAGTCAATAATACAGTAGAAAAAAAACAAATCTATATACAAAGAGTGCAAATGAGGTAGGATAAGGAAGGTAAGGCAATAAATAGGCCATGGTGGCAAAGTAATTACAATATAGCATTTAAACACTGGAATGGTAGATGTGCAGTAGATGAATGTGCAATGTAGAAAAACTGGGGTGCAAAGGAACAAGATAAATAAATAAATACGGTAGGGGATGAGGTAGTTGGTTGGGCTATTTACAGATGGGCTATATACAGGTGCAGGGGTCTGTGAACTGCTCTGACAGCTGGTGCTTAAAGCTGGTGAGGGAGATAAGTGTCTCCAGTTTCAGAGATTTTTGTAGTTCGTTCCAGTCATTGGCAGCAGAGAACTGGAAGGAGAGTCGGCCAAAGGAGGAATTGGCTTTGGGGGTGACCAGTGAGATATACCTGCTGGAGCGCGTGCTACGGGTTGGTGCTGCTATGGTGACCAGCGAGCTGAGATAAGGCGGGACTTTACCTAGCAGGGACTTGTAGATGACCTGGAGCCAGTGGGTATGGCGACGAGTGTAAAGCGAGGGCCAGCCAACGAGAGCGTACAGGTCGCAGTGGTGGGTGGTATATGGGGCTTTGGTAACAAAACGGATGGCACTGTGATAGACTGCATCCAATTTGTTGAGTAGAGTATTGGAGGCTATTTTGTAAATGACATCACCGAAGTCGAGGATCGGTAGGATGGTCAGTTTTACGAGGGTATGTTTGGCAGCATGAGTGAAGGATGCTTTGTTGCGAAATAGGAAGCCAATTCTAGATTTAATTTTAGATTGGAGATGTTTGATGTGAGTCTGGAAGGAGAGTTTACAGTCTAACCAGACACCTAGATATTTGTAGTTGTCCACATAATCTAAGACAGAACCGTCCAGAGTAGTGATGCTGGACGGGNAGAACAAAGGGTATATAACAAAGTATTGAGATAAACTTTTGTTATTGACCAAATACTTATTTTCCACCATTATTTGCAAATAAATAAATTAAAAATCCTACAATGTGATTTTCTGGATTTCTTTTTCTCATTTCGTCTGTCATAGTTGAAGTGTACCTATGATGAAAATTACAGGCCTCTCTCATCTTTTTAAGTTGGAGAACTTGCACAATTGGTGGCTGACTAAATACTTTTTTGCCCCACTGTATACCTGCTGGAGCACGTGCTACGGGTTGGTGCTGCTATGGTGACCAGCGAGCTGAGATAAGGCGGGACTTTACCTAGCAGGGACTTGTAGATGACCTGGAGCCAGTGGGTATGGCGACGAGTGTAAAGCGAGGGCCAGCCAACGAGAGCGTACAGGTCGCAGTGGTGGGTGGTATATGGGGCTTTGGTAACAAAACGGATGGCACTGTGATAGACTGCATCCAATTTGTTGAGTAGAGTATTGGAGGCTATTTTGTAAATGACATCACCGAAGTCGAGGATCGGTAGGATGGTCAGTTTTACGAGGGTATGTTTGGCAGCATGAGTGAAGGATGCTTTGTTGCGAAATAGGAAGCCAATTCTAGATTTAATTTTAGATTGGAGATGTTTGATGTGAGTCTGGAAGGAGAGTTTACAGTCTAACCAGACACCTAGATATTTGTAGTTGTCCACATAATCTAAGACAGAACCGTCCAGAGTAGTGATGCTGGACGGGGGGACAGGTGCGGGCAGCGATCGGTTGAAGAGCATGCATTTAGTTTTACTTGCGTTTAAGAGCAGTTGTAGGCCACGGAAGGAGAGTTGTATGGCATTGAAGCTCGTCTGGAGGGTAGTTAACACAGTGTCCAAAGAGGGGCCAGAAGTATACAGAATGGTGTTGTCTGCGTAGAGGTGGATCAGAGACTCACCTGCAGCAAGAGCGACATCATTGATGTATACAGAGAAGAGAGTCGGCCCAAGAATTGAACCCTGTGGCACCCCCATAGAGACAGCCAGAGGCCTGGACAACAGGCCCTCTGATTTGACACACTGAACTCTAATTGCCAGCTAGCTGATAGCTTTACAGTTGTGTATGTGCGTACATGTTTGTGTATATATAATATTTTTTGGTGAGGGTGAACTCAGAAGGATGGTGATTGTTTAACTACTGGCCCCTATTTTATATTTGAGGGATGATAGTTATCGTCTGGTAAAGGTTTTCATTTATTCATCATAGCTTGATGTCTTTTTTTCCTGACCTGCTGGGGTGAGTTTGTGGTCATCGCTTTTGTTGCCGCGCGGCACGGGTTTCAGGGCGCATTGGGGAATGCCGATCGGTTGACATTTGCAGGTACATCTACCTGAAAGACTAGCGTCTAAGGGTATGGGTTCTTTAACTCTCTCAGTTGGGGAGGGGGTTGGGTGGGTTTGTGGTAGGGTCATGGTATTAGCTCCTGAGATGTTTACTACTTTATACTTTCATAATTTCATTTAGTACAAGTTGTTTACACTCAACTCAATTTAGTTTCTATATTTTTCCCTATTTTTTTATTTTCTTTAAAGATGTCGGCACCTAATAAATATACAGTTCTGACACTTAACATTAGGGGTACTAAATGCCCAGTCAAGCACAAACACATTCTGAATTTTCTAAAGCAGCATAAGGTTGGTATAGCTCTTCTCCAGGAGAAAAACCTGACTGACTCTAAGCATGATAAACTGAAGAGAGAGTGGGTGGGTCTATTCATCTTTCACCTCTCGGGAAAGAGGGGTGGCCATACTCATTAATAAGCATTGCCCCTTTCATCTACAATCTCAGATTAAAGACAAAAGGGTAGGTTTGTGATCATTCAAGGTTTCATTAACACTGAGCCCACTACCATTGTGAATGTATAACCATGATGATCCTACATTTCACCAAGACATCTTTTTGAAGTTGATGTGCTGTGGTATCCCGGGAGGTCTACCCCGGGGGTTGATAATAGAAGGGAGGTACGTGCTGTGACGTTGGTTCCCTCTGCTGGGAGTACACAAGCTGGGCACCCCGACATGGATGGCTCCGAGTAGAGGTAATTAAGGGATAGTGCCAACCAGCCATGGATGCCACATCAAAGGAGCACTGTGGCACACCGTGAGGAAGAACAGGGAGAGACCGACACAGAGCAGAAGCTGAGAAGAAGGACCGAGCCAAACCTATGTGATTTTGTTGTTATGTTTATTTTATTGCCTAGTAAACTCGTGTTTGCTGACAGTGCCCATCATCAGAGATAATAATGGCAGGGGATTTTTACTTGGTACTGGACCCTTCCAGTGATAGATCAACCTCACGCAGGCATCAAACATTTTAAAAGCAGAAATTAAAGATTTTGGACTGGTAGATGTATGGAGATTTCACAACCAAAAGGTTAAAGCAGTTACTCTTGAATCAACTTATTTCTTATTCCTGCAGGCAAGGGAAGTTTAACTACCGGGTGTAAGTATTTACCAAGATCATTCTGCCTTACTGGCTTCAGTACCAGTCAGTAAAACACAACCACCCTCAAGGTGGTTTGGCACATACTTACTAAATAATCCCACATTTGTCACATTTCTGAACACTCATATAGACATATTTTTTTAGCACCAATAACAACTCTGCCTCCCCCTTAATTTTATGGGAAGCTCTCCTTGCCTATCTGAGGGGGAAAATAAGGCTCAAGTAGATTCGTTGCAGAAAGAAATTAGAGGTCTGGAATATTAACATAGTATAACATTTGAAGACTCAACTCTACAAAAATAGACTCAAAGCGATTGGAATATTACACCCTGATGACCTACAAAGCGGAAAACGTTCTTAACTTCTTAGGGAGCAGCGCACGAGGTGACCGTTTTGGAGACCCTGGCGTGCCCAAAGTAAAATGCCTCCCATTCAGGCCCAGAAAATAGGATATGCACATATTTAGTACCATTGGATAGGAAACACTCTGAATTTTCTTGTCCAAGAACAATCAAACATCATTGTAAATGTATCCTTAGGAACACTTTAATGTATAAATAGCATAATATTTCAACCGGAATATAAACTGGGCGATAAGAAAGGAAAAAACCACAGCGCGCGCAAGCCATGAACGCGCATTTACTTGAAAGGACATCTATGGGGACACTTCCTGATTCCTCTTCTTCTCTGCTCTAAAAGCATCTAAACAGAATCAAATCACTTTCTCGAGACTGTTGACATCCAGAGGAAGCGATAGGTACTGCATTCATATGCCCTTATATGGGCATTTTCATAAGGGAGGGGTTCTAAATGAGGCAATCTGTCAAAATCACTTTTTCCAGGACAGAAATTCCTCGGGGTTTCGCCTGCCATATCCGTTCTGTTTTACTCACAGACAAAATGTTAACACTTTTAGAAAATTCAGAGTGTTTCCTATCCAATGGTACTAAATATGTGCATATCCTATTTTCAGGGCCTGAATGGGAGGCATTTTACTTTGGGCACGCCAGGCTCTCCAAAACGGTCACCTCGTGCGCTGCTGCCAAAGAAGTTAAATTGGCAGTCGTTGCAACCAATAAATGCACAGCTATTATATGGAAGAGTGACACTCCGCCAAGCAAGCAGATGTGGCTAAAAGAACTATCTTCCTATATTCCATCTGAAAAAATAACATACAATTTACGTAATAAACCCTTTGAATTTACTGATGTCTGGGGGGACTTTCAGCAGTTTCTAGAGACGTCACCTTAGCTGCCCCATTACTACTTTCTTCATTATTATTATTTGTTATTTATTTATTATTATTATTTGTTTTTGCGTTGAATATTTTTTTTTCTAGCATTGAATATGAAGGTCATTCTGTTTCTTTTTTTGTTGTTAATCATTGAAGCTAATACCGGTAGAGGGGAGGGAGGGGGGTGTTCCTGTGTTGGGGGAGGGAAGGGTTTTGCATGATGTGCTCCCATGTAGCATGCTGCTTTGTGTAGGTGGAAGGAATAACGGGGCATTATCTGTGTCATATTTTTCTGATTGTTATATTGTAAAAAATGCCAATAAATATATTGTAAAAAAAAAGAAAAGATGGGTGTGAACATTTTGTGTTATGAACAGTGCTTGTGCCCATGGAAATTGAGTTTGGGAACCCCTGATTTAGCAGACACTCTTATCCAGAGCAACATACAGTTAGAACATTTGGCTTAAGAAAGCTAGGTGGGACAACCACATATCACAGTCATAGAAAGTACATTTTCAGCTCATCATGTCTCCCTTAGATGGGCAATTAGCTTCAGGAATGTATCAAGATGTGTAGCTGTACACTGAATACCAATGTAGCTGAATACCAATGTAAATGTAACAGATTAATACAGAATGACATGACCATTCTTATTCAATATTGTTGGTAAAGCTCTTAGATGTTGGCACTCTGGATGGTGACATAAAACCTGGGTTTTTGGGAAGGCTTGAGGCACACTGATTAGATACCATTTATGAAACAGACACAGGTCCAAAGTAGGCCTATAGCAACATGTGCCAATACAAACAGTGTTTGGAAACTTGGTGGAATTAGCTAAGGAATATGTTAGGCATACAATGTGTCAAGTATTTTGGTAATGGTATAGTCAGTGTTGAAGGAGTCAGTGTGTGGACTGAAGTCAATAGATTTGTGTTCCATTCAGGAGGCTGTGTACTCAATCTATTTTTATTACTTCCTGCAGACTGTGTACTCAATTGCATGTGCGAGCACAGGCACGTGCACGCACACATGCACACAACACACACACCACATTTGATGATTTGATTTGGATGGCTGAAATGCATTACTGTATGACGGCTGCATCAAATGAACCAGAGTCTCACACTGTACTCTCTGTTTTTCACTGGAGGGCGATGTGAGCTCAAAATCATCCCACAGTTTGGAGAGCAGGTATTGTGTTCCAACATTTCTGTTTTATGATCATTTCAATTGTGAAATACAATATTTGATGTCTTCAGAGTTCAGCTACAAATTCAACACTGGCAAAATGTCAAACGACATCAATATCAATCAATCAATCAAATTGTATTTGTCACATGCGCCAAATACAACGGGTGTACACTCCAAAAGGGTTCTTTGCGGAGGGATAGTGGTCTATCAAGAACTGTTGTGATCAGAAGAACCCTTTTAGGAAGAAAATATTTTTTGATGATTCTTTGGAAGGCAAGAATGATTCTATGGAAGGCAAGAAGGGTTCTACATAGAACCAGATATAATATTTCCCAGCATGCTCTATTGCAGGGAGATTTTCTGAATTGTTTGTTTTACAGAAATATCTGTTTTTGCGTTCACATTGATTGGTTGATTCATGTTATACTACACAAAGATAAATAATATACAGTTTTCTAAACAAATCCAATCGGATTTATTGCACCCATTACTGAGATGGTTATTCCAGTTTAGATTATTGAGGTAGTCTCAATTTTCAATGCTCACTACCCTGGCAGTCATTCTGAATGCAGGTGGTGGGTGATTAGCAATTCCACTTGTTGGATATCCTAACTGGCTGAATTCCAACAGGAATTACACATCACTTTGCAAGCCAGCATGATGTCACTTGCAGGCCTGATGTAGTGTGCAATACAGGCATAACACTGGTGATGGGGAAACTAAGCTTCCTGAAGCATTGAGCATATCTTGCCAATTGTGTTGAAAATAGGTTTATTTCTTGAGTCTTTGATCAGCATGTTGATCAGCATGGTGAAAGCAGCTTGGAATGGAAGAACGCATCGGAACCCCAGTGGGATCTTGCGTGGTCAAACATTCGGACGTCATTGATGACGTACCTCTGAGAAAGTGTTACAGGCATTGGCACACTGCTTCAAAGTTAGCTGCTTAGCGATTTCGACGGAGCTCCGGTATCAAATGTGACATCGCTATGTTTAACTAGGCCCTCAAAGAAAGACCTTGTTATACATGTAATGCATTGTCATAAATAATTAAATTTTAAAGGCTAATAAGGCCTTTATTAGTGGAACTGTTCATATAGGGTTCTAGGATCAACTGTACAAAGATGAAAGGGTTCACGGTAGAACCCTTCATAGACTGTTCTAGGCAAAACCCTTCATAAAGGGTTCTAGGTAGAACTATATACAGCACCAAAAAGGGGTTCCCCTATGGGGACAAACAAAAGATGCAGAGTAAAAAAATATAAATAATTATTATAGTAAAAAATAGTAACACAAGAGGAATAAATACACAAGAATGGAGCTATTTACGTATGTGTGTATGTACTGTATGTGAATGTGTGTGGGTTTTGTGTGAGTGTCAGTGTAGTGTGTGTGTGAGTGAGTGTGCATATAGTGTGAATACTGTATATAGTATTGTTATTGAGCATAGATAGGGTCCGTGCAGGTAGTCCGGGTAATCATTTAATTTACTATGTAGCAGTCTTATGGCTATTTAGCGGTCTTATGGCTGATGAGATATCAAAAGCACAGGCTGCCCAGCCCGGTGGAGATAACAAGGAGATTCCTGCTAAAATATTATTTGAGGATGACCTCTTCATTTCCAACACATTTTCCAACACAAAGTTGACTATTTTTATGTCTTCCCCAACAATCTCTAATTGTAATTCACTCTGGATAAGAGTGTCTGGTAAATGACTAAAATGTAAAAATGTAAATGTAATCCCAGGCATTCAGTGTATTTTTTTCACTGTGTATGCCCTTTCTGAAGGAGTACCAGTCCCAACGCGTTGCATGACCACAGCTGAGTTTTGGGGCAAACCAACACGTTCTTCCATCCTAAAATAAGCCTTCTGTTTCAAGCCCAATGAAATTAGTCTGAAAAACATGGGTCTGAAATCTAAGCCACAGTCTTTAATGAAAGATGCCCACACATGGAGGGAGAGAGACTGAGAGAGAAAGAAGAGAGAGAGGCCATTCACAGTGAAAATATGCTGAATGCCTGTGATTTCTGTGGTAGACATAAATAGTCAACTTTGTTTTGGAAAATGTGTTATGAATGAAGAGGTTGAGAGAACAAGAGAGAGAGAGAGGGAGAGAGTTAGAGGGCATAAGTGAAAAAGAGACAAAGAAATAGAGAAGAGGAAGAGAGAAGACATCAAAGAAAAGGGACAATAACACAATACCATAGTTTATGATTTTACACACAAACAAACTGGACAAAAAAAAACTCATAAGGCTGTCCCAGGCAGGGAATTGAAGTAGCCACAATGAATGGTCCCAGATATTGGCATAGCCATTGGTTTTCTCAGAGAGGCACAGACCCATGAATGGTCTGGCTGTCATTTTGTGGTTATTGAGTAATGTTTTCACGTGACCCGTGAGACAGGCCCAGACACTCTTTATCATGCTAATGTTTTTCAATTTCCCCCACAAAGAGCATACATATCTCATACAAAGGATGTCTTCAGACAGGCCCACAACACACACGCACACACACATGCAAGCACACACTCACACACACACCCCTCACAGCTGGTCCTTTTCCATATGAGCGAATTTCCTCAGCACAATGAGGAAATTCACCCCCCCCAGTCCGTCCCTCTCTATACACACTCTACTCTCTCTTCATACACTCCCCAAGTCCCCCAAATATCAAGTCACCTTGTTCTCAAACTATCGAAACTGCCCGACTGTCCCTTCCACCCCTAAATGACTGCCCTCAGTTAATCAACCAATGACCTCAATGAGAAATCTAGACTGCATTACAAATGCCACCCTATTCCCTATATATAGCACTTATTTTAATCACAGCCCTATGGGCCCTGGTCAAAGCAATGCACTATAGAGGGAATATGGTTTAATTTTGGATACCCCTGCCTTCTATTCCCTTAAACAAGCAACAAGCATGCTCTCTATTATATGCACAGACACAAGGATATATTCATCAGCTGTATAGTTACTTGATTTCCACTTATAGGGCCTATTCAGAAATAGGGCTACCCTTCCCTGTTTTGATTTCGATTCAGATTTATTTTTATTTGTGCACTGCAGAACTATCCAGTTGTAAAATCCCTTTTACTGTGTCACTGTACTAACATTGAAACTGAATATTGTGCACAGTACATTTTTATAAAAGTTGTACATTCGATACATATGTATAAATGAAGTAGCTGTGACTATGAGAAATGTCCTACAGAGCGATGGCAGTCCTTCACAGCTATTGCCCATTGTTGCCTGAGTAAACATACAACAGACACTCCCCACTCCCCCCCCCCCCCCCCCCCCCCCCCCCCCCCCCCCCCCCCCCCCCCCCCCCCCCCCCCCCCCCCCTGCACACAAACACACACACCGCCCACATAGCCCCCTCTCTTCCTACCTCCCGGAGTACCAATCAAAATCAATGAATGTAGGACCCATTTAAGGGGCATTATGGCACACATTAAAATCTCATTAACGGGGCAGCTGCACTTCACCACCACATGCTGATGATTGTAGCGTTTTGTTGCTGGGGGCCTGGTAGTGTGTAAAGGGCTATACACCAGAGGAGGCTAGTGAGAGGAGCTATAGGAGGACGGGTTCATTGTAATGGCTGGAATGAAATAAATGAAACGGCTTCCATCAGTTTGATCCGTTTGATACCGTTCCATTCATTCCATTCCAGTCATTACAATGAGCTGTCCTCCTATAGCTCCTCCCACCAGCCTCCTCCGGCACATACACACACACACTCATGCAAAGAGAATGATATAAAGATGCAAACACAACCCTCCACACACGCGTGCGCACACCCAGAACTGTGTCAATACAACATGATACTACAAAGGTGTCAACACCACATCACTGATCTCAATTATAATACAAGCCCCTGTTGGGTCACACCATTGTCAGTCATAAAGCATCTTCGTTAAAGGGCAACCTGTTAGTTTCAGCCTATTCACTCCCTACTATGCTACTATAGTGTGCTACGGTTTCCAATAGCTGCCCATTTGTTATTGCAGTAATGCTAGGATATGATAGCAGGGAAAGGTTGCAAAAAATTTACCACTTCACAGCTTGTCTAGGATAGTTCACCCAATCCCTTTTATAGTCATTTTCCTGACATATGAATTTCAATGGGAGACCTTTCCCTCGGCATAGAGCGCTCCTGCTGACAGGAGTATTGGCCTATGTATGACCACAATTTAAATTTGGCAGTGTAGACATTTACAGATGTTAGCTCTGTAAGCCTACACACACACACCAGAATAGTTTTGCCACTATGGTGTTCCATTTGCAAAAGAGTGTAAAAAAGTGCCAATGTTTACACTGAAACCCCACCATACAATTCAGCCAGTGTAGCTGTGAGTTGCGAGTGAAGAATTTAGCAGGGACTATTTTTGAACTGGGAGGAAACCTCAAATCCTGTACTAAAACCGGGGTTCATCTGAGGCAAGATGGAGGGCTGCCATGCAACACTCTGGCAGATGTGACCGAATCCGCTCTTTTTTCTCCATCTCTCCTATTCTCTTTCCTCTCTTCCCCCAATTTCACAGGGCGGGATTGAGACCCAGGGCCTCAAAGCTTAATGATGAGCTTGGAGGGTACTATGGTGTTGAATGCTGAGCTGTAGTCAATGAACAGCATTCTTACATAGGTATTCCTCTCTTCCAGATGGGATAGCGCAGTGTGCAGTGTGATGGCGATTGCATCGTCTGTAGACGATATGCAAACTGAAGTGGGTCTAGTGTGGCAGGTAAGGTGGAGGGGATATGATCCTTGACTAGTCTCTCAAAGCACTTCATGATGACAGAAGTGAGTGCTATGGGGCGATAGTCATTTAGTTGCCTTCTTTGGTACGTGAACAATGGTGGGCGTTTGTCCGTAATCACACCAGCCAGCTGGTCTGCGCATGCTCTGAGGACGCGGCTAGGGATGCCCTGAACTTACTGTACGTTTATTTGTAATGGCAATTTCATCATGACCATCTCTCCCATCATCTGCTGATCACCAGTTCTCTTAGCTACAGATTGTTACTCCAGATAATGTGATTTAACCAAAGATTATCCATTACTGACCTACCTTAGCGATGCCATCTTCGTCATTAATTCAAGGACTGCAGGCGTCTCATAAAAGGTTTGTGTCCAGTTGCAAGGGGTCTATTTGAATTTAGAAAATGCTCTGTTATTAAAATAAATACTTTTTTTGCTCCATAAAGTAATCCAACAATGTATGCACTGCCATTGTGTCTATTTCAAGTCTTCTCACTCATTGATTTAGACAGGTCTCTGTCATCATGACATGCAGCATTTTGGGGTGGAAATCCACCTGTCTCGATCAGGTAGTCTAGTGGTTGGTGTGTTGGGCTACCCTGCACCTCTCTGATTCAGAGGGGTTGGGTTAAATGTGGAAGACACATTTCAGTTGAAGGCATCTCCCTTATCAATGAGAAAATACTTGAAATACGGTGGTTCCTCCTTTAAAAGTTGCGGTGCAGCTTGCATGGTGCCGCAGAATTCTATGGCACGTTATTTAAGTGTGAACCACTGGTACCATTAATGCTTGTTTTTGCTAGTTTGACCACCAGAGGGCATCTTTGAGAAGCATTTGATAGCCTTCAATAATGGCTGTACTAGAGAATGCGGGCACACGGGAGACCA
This sequence comes from Hucho hucho, assembly GCA_003317085.1. Taxonomy (NCBI): domain Eukaryota; kingdom Metazoa; phylum Chordata; class Actinopteri; order Salmoniformes; family Salmonidae; genus Hucho; species Hucho hucho. The sequence continues at coordinate 109,344 of QNTS01000348.1, forward strand.
GGGTTCAATTCCCCGACGGGAAGGAATCAGTTAAGAATTTGTTCTTAACTGATTCCATGTGTTATTTCATAGTTGTGATGTCTTCACTATTATTCTACAATGTAGAAAATAGTAAAATAAAGAAAAACCCTGGAATGAGTAGGTGTGTTCAAACTTTTGACTGGTACTTGCTTAATTAATTTGATTCATATTATGGTGTTTCTATTCCAAGAAAAAACATCTAAAAATGAAAAACCCTCTGTTTTACCCGTGGACATGGAGCTGGTGGGAAGTGCAGCTAAAATGTAGTTGAAATAAACATTGAATACATTGCAAGTTGGAATTTTCACACCTACAGTATCCAGGCTATTAAATTACCATTTTGAAAATAAATCGATGTATGACGAGTCTATTGTCCTGCTAATAGCCCATCATGGAAAATGTTTTTGTATGATGGGCTACACCTGCTACAGTACACTTGTGAAAAACAAGTGTTTGTAAACATGTTTTCAAAATGCCTCCAGCAGTCCATCACTACTGTAAATAAAAACACAGCATCTAAAAATAATGCACATAATGCTTGTTTACATGCTTCAATGTAACCACAATGTCACAAATAATTGAACACACACAACATGAGCAAATTAACTTGGTCAAAACAGTCAAAGCATTTTTCGTTAGGGCAAATCTGGCGTGTGAGAATATCTAAAGGGGCTTTTATATAATTATAATGCAGTGTTAATTTTAATAATTATAATAATCATTGGATAACAGTTCAGCTCTCGGAACTCATTAAGAGGCGGCTTCTATCTTCAATATAATCATTCATTCAGAAGGTTAAACCCATAGGTTTTGGCTACCCCTACCCCGGTCAACAGCCCTGCACTCCCCACAGCATCTCGCCCAAGCCTCCCCCATTTCTCATTCACCCAAATCCAGACAGCTGATGTTCTGAAAGAGCTACAAAATCAGGACCCCTAAAAATCAGCCGGGCTAGACAATCTGGCCCCTCTCTATCTAAAATGATTTGCCGAAATTGTTGCAACCCCTATTGCTAGCCTGTTCAACCTCTCTTTCATATCGTCTGAGATTCCCAAAGATTGGAAAGCTGCCGAGGTCCTCCCACCTCTTCAAAGGGGGTGACACTCTAGACCCAAACTGCTACAGACCCATACAGTATCTATCCTACATTACCTTTCAAAGGTCTTCGAAAACCAAGTTAACAAACAGATTACCGACCATTTCAAATCCCACCGCACCTTCTCCGCTATGCAATCTGGTTTCAGAGCTGGTCATGGGTGCACCTCAGCCACACTCAAGGTCCTAAACAATATCATAACCGCTATTGATAAGAGACATTACTGTGCAGTCGTATTCATTGACCTGGCCAAGGCTTTCGACTCTGTCAATCACCACATTCTTATTGGCAGACTCAACAGCCTTGGTTTCTCAAATTATTGCCTCGCCTGGTTCACCAACTACTTCTCTGATAGAGTTCAGTGTGTCAAATCGGAGGGCCTGTGGTCCGGACCTCTGGCAGTCTCTATGGGGTTGCCTCAGGGTTCAATTCTCGGGCCGACTCTCTTCTCTGTATACATCAATGATGTCGCTCTTGCTGCCGGTGATTCTCTGATCCACCTCTACGCAGACGACACCATTCTGTAAACTTCTGGCCCTTCTTTGGACCCTGTGTTAACTAACCTCCAGATGAGCTTCAATGCCATACAACTCTCCTTCCGTGGCCTCCAACTGCTCTTAAATGCAAGTAAAACTAAATGCATGCTTTTCAACCGATCACTGCCCGCACCTGCCCGCCCGACTAGCATCACTACTCTGGACGGTTCTGTCCTACAAATACCTAGGTGTCTGGCTAGACTGTAAACTCTCCTTCCAGACTCACATGAAATATCTCCAATCCAAAATTAAATCTAGAATCGGCTTCCTATTTCACAACAAAGCATCCTTCACTCATGCTGCCAAACATACCCTCGTAAAACTGACCATCCTACCGATCCTCGACTTCAGCGATGTCCTTTATAAAATAGCCTCCAACACTCTACTCAACAAATTGGATGCAGTCTATCACAGTGCCATCCGTTTTGTCACCAAATCCTCATATACTACTCACCACTGCGACCTGTACGCTCTCGTTGGCTGGCCCTCGCTTCATACTCGTCGCCAATCCCACTGGCTCCAGGTCATCAACAAGTCTCTGATAGGTAAAGCCCCCCCTTATCTCAGCTCAAAGGTCAGCATAGCAGCACCCACCCGCAGCACGCTCTCCAGCAGGTATATCTCACTGGTCACCCCAAAAGCCAAATCCTCATTTGGCTGCCTTTCCTTCCAGTTCTCTGCTGCCAATGACTGGAACGAACTACAAAAATCACTGAAGCTGGAGACTCATATCTCCCTCACTAGCTTTAAGCACCAGCTGTCAGTGCAGCTCAAAGATCTCTGCACCTGCACATAGCCCATCTGTAAACAGCCCATCCTACTACCTCATCCCCATACTGTATTTATTTATTCATCTTGCTCCTTTTCATCCCAGTGACTTGCACATTTATCTACCATCCCAGTGTTTAACTTCTTAGGGAGCGGCAGCTGTGTCGGTTTTGGAGAGTCTGGCGTGCCCAAAGTAAAAGGCCTGCCACTCAGGCCCAGAAACTAGGATATGCACATAATTAGTACTATTGGAGAGGAAATACTCTGAAGTTTCTAAGAGTGTTAAAATATTGTCTGTGAGTATAACAGAACTGATATAGCAGGCGAAAATCCGAGGAATTTCTGTCCTGGAAAAAGTGTTTTTGACACATTGTCTCATTTTGAACCCCTCCCTATTGAAAACAGCCATATATGGGAGTAAAATTGCAGTACCTATTGCTTCCACTGGATGTCAACAGTCTCTAGACAGTGTTTGGTGATGTTAGGTTGCTCTGGATGGTAATAGAAGAAGAATTTCGAACTAGTCACAGGATGTAAATAGAAGAGGAGGCGCGTTCACGGGCTCGCGCGCGCTGTGGTTTTTTCCTTTCCTATCGTCCAGTTTATAATCCGGTTGAAATATTATAGTAAATATACATAAAAGTGTTCCTAAGGATACATTATCAATGATGTTTGATTGTTCTTGGACAAGTGTATAGGTATAGGTTGAACGTGTTCTCTTCACGGTTCAATGGGCGAGTGGACGCTATATTTTATGAACATAACGCGCCAACCAAACTGAGATTTATGGATATAATAAATGACTTTTTCTAACAAAAGAACCATTGGATGTCTTTGTTGGACACATGGGAAGCCCTCAGCAGAAGTTATTCGAAAGGTAAGGGATTTTATATTAGCGATTTTATGTGTTTTATGAGACCCGCTTTGGTTATGGATTTATGCTAATGCATAAAATATGAGAGGGGCTATCCTCAAAAAATCAAATGTTGTGCTTTCGCCGTAAAGCCTTTTTGAAATCTGACAACGCTGTGATATTGCCAAGAATCAGAGCTTTTGATGACTATGCAACACTTGTATATTGATGAATGCTTAATAATTCAACTTTTGGATTTTGAATTTGGCGCCTTACATTTCACCGGGTTGTGTCGGGAGCACTAGCGCCCCACTGCTCCCTAAGTAGTTAATTGCTATATTGTAATTACCTCGCCACCATGGCCTATTTGTTGCCCTACCTCCCTTATCTATTCTCATTTGCACTCACTGTATATAGACTTATTTTTTTTCATTTTCATTTTTTCATTTTTCAACTGAATTATTGGCTGTATGTCTGTGTATTCCATGTGTAACTCTTTGTTTTTGTATGTATCAAACTGCTGTGCTTTATCTTGGCCAGGTCGCAGTTGTAAATGATAAACTGTTCTCAACTAGCCTACCTGGTTAAATAAAGGTAAAATAAAAAATACAAAAATACAAAAAATGCATTAGGTTATGGAATTGGTACATCAAATCTCTTCCCAACTATTTTGCAATCTATATGGCACACCTGTCAATTTTTTGGTCCTTAAATGAAACGGGTATATATTTTTTATTTATCACAATTTTCTTTAATAACCAATTTTGGTCTTTAATGCAGGGCCGTTCCTTACTTCTTCTTTTTTTCTGAAATTGCAGCCAACTTTCTATGGCTAGTTTAAAGAATAATGATATTTTGGAGATGATTTTGTTTCAAATAACCGAAAGTGAGCGATTGTAATCTGAATAAAGGGGAAAAGGCAATTCTTAAACATTGGGTGAGACATTCTTACTAATTTGTAAATAAAGCCGGTTTGTTATTTAGAAATATTTATTTCTGTTTTTAGAGGGAGAGAAACCAAAAGCCCATCGTGCCTATTTTTCGAAAATTGTCTCTCCACATGTCAAGTGAAATTCCCCCATTGTATTTACCCAAGTTGTCTATGAAAACTTCTACAGGATCGGTGGGTCCCCCACGGGATGGTTGAGCTAACGTAGGCTAATGCGATTAGCATGTGGTTGTAAGTAACAAGAACATTTCCCAGGACATAGACATATCTGATTTTGTCAGAAAGCTTAAATTCTTGTTAACCTAACTGCACTGTCCAATTTATAGTAGCTATTACAGTGAAATAATACCATGCTATTATTTGAAGAGGTGCAGTTATGAACTTGTGTGCCTAATTAGGCACATTTGGGCAGTCTTGATACACATTTTTTAACAGAAATGCAATGGTTCATTGGATTAGTCTAAAACTTTGCACATACACTGCTGCCATCTAGTGGCCAGCATCTAAATTGCGCCTGGGCTGGAATTCATTATACAAAAGAAACGCATGTTTTTTTCTTTGTATTATCTTTTACCAGATCTAATGTGTTATATTCTCCTACATTCATTTCACTTTTCCATAAACTTCAAAGTGTTTCCTTTCAAATGGTATCAAGAATATGCATATCCTTGCTTCAGGTCCTGAGCTACAGGCGGTTAGATTTGGGTATGTAATTTTAGCGAAAAATTTTAAAAAGGGGTGGATCCTTAAGCTGTTAACCGATAGGAAGTTCCTCCCAGTTGTGGAAATGGCGAAAGTCCTCAGTGGCACTGCCATGGCACGAGTCATTTTTTCAATTTTATTTGACCTTTTTTTAACCAGGCAAGTCAGTTAAGATCAAATTCTTATTTACAATGACGGCGTACCCCGGCTAAACCCTCCCCTAACCTGGACGATACTGGGCCAATTGTGCGCCATCCTATGGGACTTCCGATAGTGGCCGGTTTTGATACAGCCCAGGATCGAACCAGGGACTGTAGTGAAGCATCTAGCACTAGCGATGCTGCGCCACTCGGGAGCCTTATCATTTTGTCATTCATCGATCATTCTCTATGGTTACAGCTTATCTCACGAACATGTTGTCAACTTTGTCCACACAGTGTCAGTATTGTCAGGAGGATATTCAAAATCAAATTGTATTTTTCACATGTGCCGAATACAACGGGTGTAGACCTAACAATGAAACGCTTGCTTACAAACTCTTCCCAATGATGCAGAGTAAAACAAAGTACTTTTTTTTGTTGGTAACACAAGGAATAAAATACACAAAAATGGAGCTATATACAGGGAATACCAATACCAGATCAATGTGCTTGGGTATGAGGTATTTGAGGTAGATGTATACATGAAAGCTACCACATTATTCTTGATAGCCGCAAGCAACTGGCAGAATCTGGGGAAATCTCTGGTAGGTAGAACGGTGAAAGGTAACACATTTTTGTGTTTGTTTGTAATTAGCACAGCCAGGCACTGAACACCACACGGGCATGCTGACAAACATTAGTGAAAAACAAACGTTTTCAAAACAATCTTGCCTATAGAAGTTCTGAGTTTACTGTGAGGTGGTCGTTCGAAGTAAACATCACCAAGGTTTTGGGATGTCCCCTTTACCTAGTGGGCGGCATCAGCATTTGCTTCGAATGCTGGACTTTGTGGGTCACTATGAGCAGACAAATACACAGGGAGTCGAACTTCACGATTCTACCAGTGAAATGAAAATGTGCAAGTTCTAGCTTGTGGTTTGGATAATTGTTATGTTTATGATAAAAACGTAATGTTGGTCATATAGTAATGACTATATGCCGTGGCAGAGCCAGGGTAAAATTCCCCTTTAATTTCTTTAAAAATAAGGAGAATCGAGAGAGAGAGCTATATTTTGTTGTATTGTCACTTTCACTTACTTAGCTAGCCAGCCTGTGCAGCTAGCTAGCCAGCCTGTGCAGCTAGCTAGTTTAGCCTACTCAAACAGAGAGATATGCTGTTAGCTAGCTGGCTATGGTTATCCAACACTGGAACTCTTCCAAGTCAAGGTAAGATTTTGTTTTTATTAATTTATTGCCATCAGGGCTCGCCAGTGTAACTGCTAAACTGCTTGCTGCTGACTGAAAACTGTACTGAAGGATTGTAAGGGGTTTACTAACTCGTTAGTTCTAATAGTTATGTTTACTATGATGACAATGATGTTGGCTGTGTGTAGCAGTTATTATATGAAGGTTTGGCTCTGAAAGTTTTTTTCTCCTGCAGACAGCTGATGTCTTGTGCACTGAAGTTCACAACCGAAGGGAAAAGGTGAGAGGAGGAGAGCGTGTAGATGTGAGAAGGAATTGTATAATGATCAAAGGCATCATGCTGTTTGTGCCTTCTATGAACGTGAACTGTGTTTGCATGTGATCAGGGGTGTATTCATTCTGCGAATTGTGAGAGAAATTACAAGATTATGTTATAATACTTTTATTGCATCAAATTGGTGTTTTATGCAACAGAATAGAGGGTTCTTATAACTCTATTGTGTCTGTGTGAACTGAAAGTGGGCCTCTGGGAGATTCAACACTGACAGGAGATTTACAATGTCTTTTGGGTAATAAAACCTATAGAGACCGGATTCCAGAGCATGAGTTAATGTTTCTGTTCTATAAGGTACCAGGGAGAGATGACTCCAGGGCCAGACCCTGGTATCTACACAATGAGAACAGTTTTTACATCAGATACTGTCTGCTGTGAATTATAAGTATCTTTCAGACAAATCTTAACCTTGTGACCCATTCCATACATCTGTTGTTTGTCATGTAGACTGAAGGGGGTGTATCTTGGCTATAAAATAACTTTGTACTTTTGTCTCGGGACTCGCAATGAATCATCTGAGGGTGAATGGAATATGAATGACAGTCATTCAATACGCTGTAATAGAAATGAGACCACATTTTATTTTGTCCTCCCTCATCTTAAACGGCACTGACCGCCACCGTTGTACATGTAGTGTGTCAAATCGGGGGGCCTGTTGTCCGGACCTCTGGCAGTCTCTATGGGGCTGCCACAGGGTTCAATTCTCGGGCCGACTCTCTTCTCTGTATACATCAATGATGTCGCTCTTGCTGCCGGTGATTCTCTGATCCAACTCTACGCAGACGACACCATTCTGTATACTTCTGGCCATCCTTTGGACACTGTGTAAACAACTCTCCTTCCGTGGCCTCCAACTGCTCTTAAGAATGATGGAGGCCACTGTGTTCTTGGGGATCTTCAATGCTGCAGTTTTGGTACCCTTCCCAAGATCTGTGCCTCGACACAATCCTTTCTCGAAGCTCTACGGACAATTCCTTTGACCTCATGGCTTGTTTTTTTCTCTGACATGCACTGTTAACTGTCAGACCTTATATAGACAGGTGTGTGCCTTTCCAAATCATGTCCAATCAATTGTATTTACCACAGATGGACTCCAATCAAGTTGTAGAAACATCTCAAGGATGATCAATGGAATCAGGATGCACATGTGCTCAATTTTGAATCTCATAGCGAAGGGTCTAAATACTTAAGGTATCTGTTTTTAATTTTTAATACATAAAAAAAAATCTAAACCTGTTTTCGCTTTGTCATTATGGGTTATTGTGTGTAGATTGATAAGGAAAACCATTTACTTAATCCATTTTAGAATAAGCCTGTAACATAACAAAATTTTGAAAAAGTCAAAGGGTCTGAATACTTTTCCATGCACTGTAGTTTATCTAATGCAACATCTACAGAGTTTGTTCATTCATATTTATTTTTATGATGTTCTGTTGTTGCCTCTGGGCTAATTTGACATAAAATCCTTTAGCTATGCCCGATGTGCCATGGCAGTCCCCATTTGGCCTTGTATGGGTGAGAGTGAGTGAGTGAGTGATGGAGAATATGAGGGAATGAGAGAGTTTGTGAGTGAGGAAAAGAGCATGAATTGGTTGTTTTTTGTTTTTGTACTTTATTTTGTATTGCTGATAATTCATCAATACATTTCAATTGCTTTGAATGTTTAATGTATTTTCAAATATTAATTGTATTGACAAATCCTTGCTGCAACTCAAAAATAAATTAACTGAGTTCATACTGTACATTAATTTCCTCTCTTCCTTTTTACATTTATTGCATAGAAACTATGTATAACAATGTTCAGGTAACCATAGCAAAGTTAGCTATAAGGTCAATGTTTTTATTTTTAAAGTAACTCATTTACTTTTACTCTGAGTACTTTTTAAATTAGCTACTTTTTACTTTTACTTGTGTCGTTTTTTACAACAATAGTTTTACTTCTACTTGAGTAAAATCTCATTAAAGTAACAGTACTTCTACTTGAATAGGATAGTTCAGTACACGTCACCCATTCAAGTTAAATCTCTGAAATGTACTGTATGGCCTCACCATAGGAGATGTATGAAGAGGGAGGAACATCTGATAGTGGAGAACAATTTGTCTACGTTCAAAATGGCACCCTATTCAGTACATAGGCCACTATGGTGTCACAACTTCCGCCGAAGTCGGTCCCTCTCCTTGTTTGGGCGGCGTTCGGCGGTCGACGTCACCGGTCTACTAGCCATTGCCGATCCATTTTTCAATTTCCATTTGTTTTGTCTTTGTTTTTTTTCACACCTGGTTTCAATTCCCAAATTACATGTTCATTATTTAAACCTCTGTTTCCCCCATGTTTGTGTGCGTGATTGTTTATGTTCTGGCATTTCTGATGGCTGGTTTTGTATTTGGGTTTTGTTATATTTATGCTCGTAGTGTTTTTGTGACAGGTATTTTCCCGCACCTGATAGATTGTATTTTTTGGAATTGACGTGTCTCTATTAAATACCTTGTACACGCATTTCTGCTCTCCTGCGCCTGACTCCTTTCACCAGTCACACTTAGCCTGACATATGGGCCCTATTGGCCCTAATCAAAAGTAATGCACTATGTAAGGAATAGGGTGCCATTTTGGACGTAATCTCATTTGTACAGCCACAGCACTGATCAGGTTAGAATGGGGTTGAGATAGGGAATAGGGTTCAATTTTGAACACAACCTATGTAGTGCTCTACTTTTGACCAGAGTTGGCTCTGTGGTTGAGAGATCACTACTTGTCTCCGGAGACAGAAACTGAAGGAGATAAAGAGAAATGTGCTGGGATGACAGGTTCTTGTAATGGAGGTGCTGTATTCTAAACTTTCCTGCCTATTTTTTAATGGTGTGTGCTGCTTATTGTGAATACATTTGATGGCATGGTGTGGCCTTTACTCTGTAATGGTACAATGGTCTTGTTCAATGTCAGAGGCGTTATGTGTCAGTGTGTGTGTATATATGCGCATGTGCATGTGTTTGTGCTTGTATATGTGCGTGGGGTTCGACACAAACTATTATACTTAGTATTCTAGAATCAAGATGTTTTATTTGCATCGTTAACTCCCAGTTGTTAGCTCATACATAACTTGGGGGTTTACCCAATTAGAAGTTGTCTAATATGCAAATATGACCGTTTCCCATAAGACCAGGAAGTAATGTAAGTCCACAGTATCACCATAATCTACAACTTTGCTCTCCCAGCTATTTATTCGCTTGTAGTTATATTTTACTCTTTTTTTCTAACCACACACACACACACACACACACAGTAACCTGACCTCATTAGCATGTACAAGTGCATTCATATGTGCGATGCATGTCCGCACATGTGAACTGACATATAATTTGCATAGTTAATGAGCGGCCAATTGTGAATAAAACATGTGAACTGTAATAAGGCTGCGTTTAGACAGGCAGCCTAATTCTGATTTATTTGTTCACTAATTGGTCTTTTGACCAATCAGATCTGAAAAAGATCTGACGTGAAAATATCCAATGTGATTGGTCAAAAGACCAATTACTGGAAAAATATCAGAATTGAGCTGCCTGTCTAAATGCTGCCTAAGGGCAACATCCTGTAACATATGTCCTGATCTGTCCATGTGCGTGTACAGTGCCTTCAGAAAGTATTCACACCACTTGATTTATTCCACACAGTTGTGTTACAGGCTGAATTTAAAATAGATTAAATTGATTTTGTTCTCACCCGTCTACACATAATACCCCATGATGACAAAGTGAAAACGTTTTTAGAAATGTTAGCAAATTTATTGAGAATGAAATAGAAAAAATATCTCATTTACATAAGTATTTACGCCCCTGAATCAATCAACACGTTAGGATTACCTTTGGCAGCTATTACAGCTGTGAGTCTTTCTGGGCAAGCCTCTAAGAGCATTGCACACCTGGATAAAAAAATACTCAAGCTCTGTCAAGTTGGTTGTTGATCATTGCTAGACAGCAAGTCTTGCCATAGATTTTCAAGTCCACTGTAATTAGGCTACTCAGGAACATTCAATGTCGTCTTGGTAAGCAACTCCAGTGTCTATTTGGCCTTTTGTTTTCAGTTATTATCCTGCTGAAAGGTGTTGAATATTTCCCCTAGTGTCTGTTGGAAATCAGACCGAACCAAGTTTTCCTCTATGATTTTTCCTTTGCTTAGCTCTAGTCCGTTTATTTTTATCCTAAAAACTGCCTAGTCCTTTCCAATGACAGGCAAACCCATAACATGATGCAGCCACCACCATGCTTGAAAATATGAAGTGTCACGGATCCCTCCGGAACTGTCATTGCGCACACCTGGCCCCAATTGCCAATGATTAGTGTTTGTATATATGTGCCCTTTGGTTCTCCATTGGGCTGTCGATTGTTGTTCTATGTCTGTTGGTGCATGTGAGTACCTGTGCTGTGTGTTTTGGCTTTCGTGCCATTGTGGATTGCGCAGATGATTCCGGGCCTCGCCCTGTGTATTTAACCATTGTGCACGTCTGTATTTATTCCAGGTACTCCTTGCTCTTTTGTTTTGGGTTTAAACCCTGTGTTTTTGTTACGTGTTGGTTTCGTCTTCGTCCCCGTGCCTATACACGGCACGCCGTAATATGGGCATAAATAAAAACCCATATTACTCATTTCTGCGCCTGTCTCCCGACCCTTTATACCAAATTAACAGAACAATCAACCATTAAGGGAGACAGCGGGAATGGCCCGTCCGACGACGCTCGACCGGTCTGTCCGACGGCACTGCTACTGGTCCGTCCGACTACGCTCGACTGGTCCGTCTGGCACCGCCGCAACTTCGGCAGCTGCAACTGGGTCATCCGAAGTCGCCACAACGGGTCTGTCCAACGCCACGGCTACTGGTCAGTCCAATGACGACGCAACTTCGGCAGCTGCATCGGGTCCTGATCGACCCGCATTGCGTTCCTGTGATTGTCCTCGAGGCCGGTGTCATTGCGTTGCTTGTGCAGCCCGTCAAGGGGGGGGGGGTTACTGTCATGGATCCCTCCGGAACTGTCATTGCGCACACCTGGCCCCAATTGCCAATGATTAGTGTTTGTATATATGTGCCCTTTGGTTCTCCATTGGGCTGTCGATTGTTGTACTATGTCCGTTGGTGCATGTGAGTACCTGTGCTGTGTGTTTTGGCTTTCGTGCCATTGTGGATTGCGCAGATGATTCCGGGTCTCATCCTGTGTATTAATCATCAAGCGTGTGTATTTATTCAAGGTACTCCTTGCTCTTTTTGTTTTGGGTTTCAACCCTGTGTTTTTTGTATACGTGTTGGTTTCGTCTTCGTCCCCGTGCCTATACATGGCACGCCGTAATATGGGCATAATAAAGACCCATATTACTCATTCCTGCGCCTGTCTACTGCATAGGCAAGATGCAGTAGATGGTAGAGTACAGTATATACATATGAGATGAGTAATGTAAACATTATATAAAGTGGCATTGTTTAAGTGACTAGTGATACATTTGTTACATGTGCTGTTACTTACCGACCCTTTATACCAACGTGACAAAGAGTGGTACTCAGTGATTTGTTGTGTTGGATTTGCCCCAAACATAATGCATTGTATTCAGGACATAAAGTTAATTTCTTTGCCACATTTGTTGCAGTTTTACTTTAGTTCCTTATTGCAAACAGGAAGCATGTTTTGGAATACTTGCATTATGTACAGGCTTTCTTCTTTTCACTCTGTCCTTTTAGGATAGTATTGTGGAATAACTACAATGTTGTTAATCCATCCAGTTTTTTCCTATCACAGCCGAATGGACAAATTGTTTCTGTAACTGTTTTAAAGTCATCATTGGCCTTATGGTGAAATCCCTGGCCAGGTCACCCTTGATACCAGGCAGTATTCGACAGCTATCCATGTCTGAGGATGTCAGATGATGTGGAAACCAGCCACTAGGGGCAACAGTAAGCGCCGTTATGTTCAAGTATTTTTCAGTTTTGCTAGGGTAATGGGGATGGTCGTAAGCCTCTGATTTTGATTCCAAAGTTTGATAGTTCAAATCCAGCAATAGAAAGTTGTTTTTGACATTTTTGTTTTAAGCCTATCCCAGACCTTAACCCTTACCTTACTGCCTAAACTTTTTATTTATTTATTTTATTTCACCTTTATTTAACCAGGTAGGCCAGTTTAGAACAAGTTCTCATTTACAACTGCGACCTGGCCAAGATGAAGCAAAGCAGTACGACACAAACAACACAGAGTTACACATGGGATAACAAACGTACAGTCAATAACACAATAGAAAAATATATGTACAGTGTGTGCAAATGTAGAAGAGTAGGGAGGTAAGGCAATAAATAGGCCATATAGGCGAAATAATTACAGTTTAGCATTAACACTGGAATGATATATGTGCAGATGATGATGTGCAAGTAGAGATACTGGGGTGCAAAAGAGCAAGAGGATGAATAACGATATGGGGATGAGGTAGTTGGTGTGCTATTTACAGATTGGCTGTGTACAGGTACAATGATCGGTAAGCTGCTCTGACTTCTGAAGCTTAAAGTTAGAGAGGGAGAATTAAGTCTCCAGCTTCAGTGATTTTTGCAATTCGTTCCAGTCATTGGCAGCAGAGAACTGGATGGAAAGGCGGCAAAAGGAGGTGTTGGCTTTGGGGATGACCAGTGAAATATACCTGCTGGAGCGTGTGCTACAGGTGGGTGTTGCTATGGTGACCAGTGAGCTGAGATAAAGCGGGGATTTACCTAGCAAAGACTTACAGATGACCTGGAGTCAGTTGGTTTGGCAACGAATATGTAGTGAGGGCCAGCGAACGAGAGCATACAGGTCGCAGTGGTGGGTAGTATATGGGGCTTTGGTGACAAAACGGATGGCACTGTGATAGACTACATTCAGTTTGCTGACTAGAGTGTTGGAGGCTATTTTGTAAATGACATCGCCGAAGTCAAGGATCGGTAGGATAATCAGTTTTACGAGGGTATGTTTGGCAGCATGAATGAAGCAGGCTTTGCTGCAAAATAGGAAGCTGATCCTAGATTTAATTTTGGATTGGAGATATTTAATGTGAGTCTGGAAGGAGAGTTTACAGTCTAGCCAGACACCTAGGTATTTGTAGTTGTCCACATATTCTAAGTCAGAACCCTGTGGCACCCCCATAGAGACTGCCAGAGGTCCGGACAACAGGCCATCCGATATGACACACTGAACTCTATCTGAGAAGTAGTTGGTGAACCAGGCGAGGCAGTCATTTGAGAAACCAAGGCTATTGAGTCTGCCAATAAGAATGTGGTGATTGACAGAGTCGAAAGCCTTGGCCAGGTCGATGAAGACGGCTGCAGAGTACTGTCTTTTATCGATGGAGGTTATGATATAATTTAGGACCTTGAGCGTGGCTGAGGTGCACCCATGACCAGCTCGGAAACAAGATTGCATAGTGGAGAAGGTACGGTGGGATCCGAAATGGTTGGTGATCTGTTTGTTAACTTGGATTTAAAATACTTTAGAAAGGCAGGGCAGGATGGATATAGGTCTATAACAGTTTGGGTCTAGCGTGTCTCCTCCTTTGAAGAGGGGGATGAAAGCAGCAGGCTAGTAATAGGGGTTGCAACAATTTCGGCAGATCATTTTAGAAAGAAAGGGTCCAGATTGTCTAGCCCAGCTGATTTGTAGGGATACAGATTTTGCAGCTCTTTCAGAACATCAGCTGTCTGGATTTGGGTGAAGGAGAAGCGGGGAGGGGGGCTTGGGCAAATTGATGCAGGGGGTGCTGAGCTGTTGGCCGGGGTAGGGGTAGCCAGGTGGAAAGCATGGCCAGCCGTAGAAAAATGCTTCTTGAAATTATCGATTATCGTAGATTTATCGGTGGTGACAGTGTTTCCTAGCCTCAGTGCAGTGGGCAGCTGGGAGGAGGTGCTCTTATTCTCCATGGACTTTGCAGTGTCCCTAAAACTTTTTGGAATTAGTGCTACAGGATGCAAATTTCTGTTTTAAACTAGCCTTAGCTTTCCTAACTGACTGAGTATATTGGTTCCTGACTTCCCTGAAAAGTTGCATATCGCGGGGGCTATTCGATGCTAATGCATAACGACACAGGATGTTTTTGTGCTGGTCAAGGGCAGTCAAATCTGGGGTGAACCAAGGGCTATATCTGTTCTTAGTTCAAAATTTTTTGAATGGGGCATGCTTACTTAAGATGGCTAGGAAAGCACTTTTAAAGAGCGACCAGGCAGGCTCTACTGACGGGATGAGGTCAATATCCTTCCAGGATACCTGGGCCAGGTCGATTTAAAAAGGCCTGCTCGCTGAAGTTTTAGGGAGTGTTTGACGGTGATGAGGGGTGGTCGCTTGACAGCGGACCCATCACGCAGGCAGGCAATAAGGCAGTGATCGCTGTGGTCCTGGTTGAAGACAGCCGAAGTGTATTTAGAGGGCAGGTTGGTCAGGATGATATCTAAGAGGGTGCCCATGGTTATGGATTCAGGGTTGTACATGGTAGGTTCATTAATACTTTGTGTGAGATTGAGGGCATCTAGCTTAGATCGTAGGATGGCCAGGGTGTTAAGCATATCCCAGTTTAGGTCCCTTAACGGTACGAACTCTGAAGATAGATGGGGGGCAATCAATTCACATATGGTGTCCAGGGCACAGCTGGGGACTGAAGGGGGTCTATAACAAGCAGCAACGGTGAGAGACTTGTTTCTGGAAAGGTGGATTTAGAAGCTCGAATTGTTTGGGCACAGACCTGGATAGTATGACAGTAGATCTCTGCAGTAAATTGCAACTCCGCCCCCTTTGGCAGTTCTATCTTGTCGGAAGAAATGTCAGGATGTTTGGTGGCCTTCCTAAGCCATGATTCAGACATGGCTAGGACATCAGGGTTGGCAGAGTGTGCTAAAGCAGTGAATAAAACAAACTTAGGGAGGAAGCTTCTAATGTTAACATGCATGAAACCAAGGCTTTTACAGTTACAGAAGACAACAAATGAGAGCGCCTGGGGAATGGGAGTGGTGCTGGGGGCTGCAGGGCCTGGGTTAACCTCTACATCACCATTGGAACAGTAGGATAAGGGTACGGCTAAAGTCTAACAGAACTGGTCGTCTAGTGCGTTCGGAACAGAGTAAAAGGAGCAGATTTCTTGGCGTGGAAGAACAGATTCAAGGCATAATGTACAGACAAGGGTATGGTAGGATGTGAGTACAGTGGAGGTAAACCTAGGCATTGAGTTACGATGAGAGAGGTTTTGTCTCTAGAAGCACCAGTTCAACCAGATGAGGTCACCGCATGTGTGTGGGGTGGAACAAAAGAGCTATCTAAGGCATATTGGGCAGGGCTAGGTGCTCTACAGTGAAATAAGACAATCACTAACCAAAACAGCAATAGACAAGGTATATTGACATTAGGGAGAGGCATGTGTAGCCGAGTGATCATAGGGTCCAATGAGTAGCAATAGATGAGTCAGGAGCTAATTCCGTTGTTGCTGCTATGCTAGGCGAGCTGGAGACAGCCATTCAGACAGCTAGCGGGTCGGGGCTAGCAGATGGGCATCTGGCGACGTCGCAACGGAAGAGCCTGTTGAGACCACCTCGGACAGTTATGTTGGCAGACCAGTCGTGATGGATCGGCGGGGCTCCGAGTCGGCAGTAAAGGGTCCAGTCCAATTGGCAAAAGAGGTATAGTAGCCCAAGAATTGGCTGGTGGACCTCTTTGGCTAGCTGGGAGATGGGCCTAGCTCCAGGCTAGCTCCAGGCTAACTAGTGCTTGCTTCGGACAGAGACATTAGCCAGGAGTAGCCACTCGGATAGCAGCTAGCTAGCTTTGATGATCCAGTGTAAAGGTTCAGAGCTTGCAGTAGGAATCCGGAGATGTAGTAGAGAAAAAGCAGTCCGATATGCTCTGGGTTGATATCGCGCTGTGCGGACTGGCAGGAATTGACCGGGTTGAGGCTGGCTGATGTCCGAGTTGACGGTGAGGACCGCTAGCAGTGGCTAACTGACTACTAGCTAGTTAGCTGGCTAGCTTCTGATGGGGGTTCCGGTTCTAAAGTATAAAAATAGCAGATCCATTCCACATTGGGTGAGGCGGGTTGCAGGAGAGTATATTCAGTCCGTAGATGGAAAGTGAGATTAAAATATATATGAAATATATACGAATAAATTGACATATACATAGGACGGGACAAGACAAAGACAAACGTCTGACTGCTACGCCATCTTGGAATGAATGTAAAACCTAACCTTAAAAATTCTGTGCCTACATTTAACCTTAAACTCTTTGAAATTTTACGTTTGCAACAACTTCTAAATTTGACATTTAAGAAACATGGATGAACATTAATTCTGACCTGAGACTGTGAGAGCTAGTTGGTAATCCCAGAGCGGTTTCCTTTCTCTCTGGCTACTGAGTTAGGAAGGACGCCTGTATCTTTGTAGTTACTGGGAATATTGACACACCATCCAATGTATAATTAATAACAAAGGGATGTTCAATGACATTTATTTTTACCCATCTACCAATTGGTGCCCTTTATTGTTGAGCATTGGAAAACCTCCATGGTCTTTGTGGTTGAATCTGTGTTTGAAATTCACTGCTCGACTGAGGGACCTTACAGATAATTGTATGTGTGGGAAACAGAGATGAGGTCGTCATTCAAAAATCATGTTAGACACTATTATTGCACACAGAGTCCATGAAACATATTATGTGACTTGTTAAGCACATTTTTATTTCTGAACTTATTTAGGCTTGCCAAAACAGAGAGGTATTGAGAATTTCAGCTTTTCATTTTTTTTTATTAATTTGTAAAAATGTCTAAAAACATGATTCCACTTTGACATTATGGGGTATTGTGTGTAGGCCGGTGACACAAATCTACATGTAATCCCATTTAAATTCAGACTGCGTGTGTGTGTCAGTGTTCGTCTCCCCACCCATATTATATTAGACCAAGTGTGAGGAGCCGAACACTCACTTAGCTTTGAGACACAAACCAGATGTTTTGGAGGGAAATTAAATCCTAACACTTTAATAGTGGCATAGTCAAATCGAATCAAATGTTATTTGTCACATACACGTGTTTAGCATATGTGGTTGCGGGTGTAGCGAAATGCTTGTGTTTCTAGCTCCAACAGTGCAGTAATACCTAACACTTTCACAACAATAGACACAATAGACACATCTAAAGTAAAGAAATGGAATTAAGAATATATAAATATTTGGGCGAGCAATGTCAGAGCAGCATAGACTAAGATACAGTAGAATAGGAATAGAATACAGTATATACATATGAGATGAGTAATGCAAAAATATTTAAACATTATTAAAGTGACTAGTGTTCCATTAATAAAGTGGCCAGCGATGTCATGTCTATGTACATAGCGCAGCACATCTAATGTGCTAATGATGACTATTTAACAGGTCTGATGGCCTTGAGATAGAAGCTGTTTTTCAGTCTCTCGGTCCCAGCTTTGATACACCTGTACTGACCTGCGGTTAAAGACGGTGCAGTTAACGTACCAGGCAGTGATACAGCCCGACAGGATGCTCTCAATTGTGCATCTGTAAAAGTTTGTGAGGGTTTTAGGTGACAAGCCAAATTTCTTCAGCCTCCTGAGGTTGAAGAGGTGCTATTGCGCCTTCTTGACCACACTGTCTGTGTGGGGGGACCATTTCAGTTTGTCAGTGATATGTACGCAGAGGAACTTGCAGCTTTCCACCTTCTCCACTGCGGTCCCGTCGATGTGGATGGGGGGTGCTCCCTCTGCTGTTTCCTGAAGTCCACGATCAGCTTATTTGTTTTGTTGATGTTGAGTGAGAGGTTATTTTCCTTAGGTTAACTCAACCGCCACCATGGGACACAACATAACGCAATACATGCTGTCTGCTATCTTCCCAGTATAGTTGAAACTGTGATTAATCCGTGAAGAGGACACTTCTCCAGCATGCCAGTAGCCATCGAAGGTGAGCACATGCCCACTAAAGTCGTCGGTTACGACCCCGAACTGTAGTCAGGTCAAGGACCTGGTGAGGATGACTAGCATGCAGGTAAGCTTCCCTGAGATGGTTTCTGACAGTTTGTGCAGAAATTCTTTGGTTGTGCAAACCCACAGTTTTTTCAGCTGTCAGGGTGGCTGTTCTCAGACGATCACGCAGGTGAAGAAGCCGGATGTTGAGGTCCTGGGCTGACGTGGTTACACCTGGTCTGTGGTTGTGAGGCCGGTTGGACATACGGCCAAATTCTCTAAAACGATGTTGGAGCCGGCTTATGTTAGAGAAATTAAAATACATTTTCTGGTAACAGCTCTGGTGGACATTCCTGCAGTCAGCATGCCAAATGCACACTTCCTCAAAACTTGAGACATCTGTGGCATTGTGTTGTGTGACAACTGCAATTTATTGTCACCAGCACAATGTGCACCTGTGTAATGATCATGCTGTTTAATCAGATTCTTGATATGCCACACCTGTCATGTGGATGGATTATCTTGGCAGAAATGCTCACTAACAGAGATGTTAACAAATTTGTGCACAACATTTGAGAGAAATCAGCTTTTTGTGCATATGGAACATTTTGGGGATCTTTTCTTTCAGCTCATGAAACATGGGACCAACACTTTATATGTTGCGTTTATAATTTTGTTCAGTGTAGTTTGAGCATTTAATTGAATCTGCCTGGAGTTCCAGATGGGCGGAGTTTGCACTTTTGGGACAATTCCTTTGGTCCCACTGCGCCAGACAAGCTCAAACAAGCAACACTAAAGCATAAAACAAATATATATATATACAGTTGAAATCGGAAGTTTACATACACTTTAGCCAAATACATTTAAAGTCAGTTTTTCACAATTCCTGACATTTAATCTTAGTAAAAATTCCCTCTTTTAGGTCAGTTAGGATCACCACTTTATTTTAAGAATGTGCAATGTCAGAATAATAGTAGATTTAGTTCAGATTTTGTTTCTTTAATCACATTCCCAGTGGGTCAGAAGTTTACATACACTCAATTAGTATTTGGTAGCATTGCCTTTAACTTCTTAGGGAGCGGCAGGTGAGGTGACGGTTTTGGAGAGTCTGGCGTGCCCAAAGCAAAATGCCTGCCACTCAATTAATTAGTACTATTGGATAGGAAACACTGAGGTTTCTAAAAGTGTTAACATAATGTCTGTGAGTATAACAGAACTCATTTAGCAGGCGAAAACCTGAGAAAAATCTATCCGGAAATCAGTTTCTGGTGACCTATTGCTCTGTTTGACACACTCCCCATTGAATCCATTTGTAACCAGGACTGAGACTGCAGTACCTATGGCTTTCACTAGATGTCATCAGTCTATATACAAAGACTCAGAGAGATTGGAGTAAACAGAACGAATAGGTACAGGAAATGGTCAAGGAAGCTCAGATGTCAACAAGTTTTCTCGGGCGCGAGTCTGGCTGCACGCCCCACTTTATTTTACTTATATAAGGTATAGGTGACCATCCGAGTGAAAGATTATCGCTAATATTCATAAAAGGATAGCTAAGGATGCATTTTAACTGGTATTTGATTTGTTTAGGAAAAGTTTATAGGTATATTTGAAGGCGTTCTCTTCACGTTTCAATGGGCGAGTCGACGTTGGATTTTCTGAACATAACGCGCCAACCAAACTGAGATTTATGGATATAATAAATTACTTTTTCTAACAAAAGAACCATTGGATGTCTTCGTTGGACACTTGGGAAGCCCTCAGCAGAAGTTCTTCAAAAGGTAAGGGATTTGTTTTTGCTGTGAAATGTGTTTTGTGTGAACCGCGATGGTTTATGAATTTATGCTAATGGAAAATATTGGAGGTGCTACCCTCAAACAATCAAATGTTGTGCTTTCACCGTAAAGCCTTTTTGAAATCTGACATTGCTGTGATATTGCCAAGAAGCAGAGCTTTTGATGACTATGCAACACTTGTATATTGATGAATGTTTAATAATTAAACTTTTGGATTTTGAATTTGGCGCCTTGCATTTCACCGGGTAGTGCTAGCGCCCCACCACTCCGTAAGTAGTTCAATTGTTTAACTTGGGTCAAACGTTTTGGGTAGCCTTCCACAAGCTTCCCACAATAAGTTGGGTGAATTTTGGCCCATTCCTCCTGACAGAGCTGGTGTAACTGAATCATATTTGTGGGCCTCCTTGCTCGCACACACCTTTTCAGTTCTGCCCACAAATGTTCAATAGGATTGAGGTCATGGCTTTGTGAAGGCCACTCCAATACCTTGAATTTGTTGTCCTTAAGCCATTTTGCCACAACTTTGGAAGTATGCTTGGGGTCATTGTCCATTTGGAAGACCCAATTGCGACCAAGCTTTAACTTCCTGACTGATGTCTTGAGATGTTGCTTCAATATATCCACATCATTTTCCTGCCTCATGATGTAATCTATTTTATGAAGTGCACCAGCCCCTCCTGCAGCAAAGCACCCCCACAACATGATGCTGCCACCCCCGTGCTTCACGGTTGGGATGGTGTTCTGCAAGCCTCCCCCTTTTTCCTCCAAACATAACGATGGTCATTATGGCCAAACAGTTATATTTTTGTTTCATCAGACCAGAGGACATTTCTCCAAAAAGTACGATCTTTGTCCCCATGTGCAGTTGCAAACCTTAGTCTGGCTTTTTTATGGCGGTTTTGGAGCAGTGGCTTCTTCCTTGCAGAGCGGCCTTTCAGGTTATGTCGATATAGGACTCGTTTTACTGTGGATATAGATACTTTTGTACCTGTTTCCTCCAGCATCTTCACAAGGTCCTTTGCTGTTATTCTGGGATTGATTTGCACTTTTCTCACCAAAGTGTCTCCTTCCTGAGCGGTATGACGGCTGCGTGGTCCCATGGTGTTTATACTTGCGTACTATTGTTTGTACAGATGAACGTGGTACCTTCAGGCGTTTGGAAATTTCTCCCAAGGATGAACCGGACTTGTGGAAGTCTACAATTTTCTGAGGTCTTGGCTGATTTCTTTTGATTTTCCCATGATGTCAAACAAAGAGGCACTGAGTTTGAAGGTAGGCCTTGAAATACATCCACAGGTACACCTCCAATTGACTTAAAATATGTAAATTAGCCTATCAGAAAATTCTAAAGCCATGACATAATTTTCTGGAATTTTCCAACCTTTTTAAAGGCACAGTCAACTTAGTGTATGTAAACTTCTGACCCACTGGAATTGTGATACAGTGAAATAATCGTTGGAAAAATAACTTGTTTCATTCACGAAGTAGATGTCCTAACCGACTTGCCAAAACTATAGTTTCTTATCAAGAAATTTGTGGAGTGGTTGAAAAACGAGTTTTAATGACTCCAGATTCAGATTTTGCTTTGTTTAACACTTTTTTGGTTACTTCATGTTTCCATATGTATTATTTCATAGTGTTGATGTCTTAACTATTATTCTACAGTGTAGAAAATAGTAAAAATAAAGAAAAACCCTTGAATGAGTATGTGTTCTAAATCCTTTGACCGGTAGTGTATATATTTGAACATTGTAGTCATTGTTATCACCGCTGTGTTGTTGGTTACATTTCAACACAGAGCATTAATACACATTTACCTTCCAGGCACAGGGATAACAGTTTTATTTAACTGATACCTTCTCTCATTTGTCATCATGCAGATTTGGGGAGCTACTGTAGAGTCGCAGGCAGCCCGGCAGCAGCCCTGTTGATGTAAACCATCTCCAATATTTGTATGTACAGTTCAAACAGGCTTATGAATGGGAAGCTATTTGGCCTGTTCATTTTCATCCTATTAACTGTAAACAAGCCGAAACAGGCCATGACACCAAAAATAAATGGAGACCAACAAACAAATGCAAATAAACTGCGAGGAGCGTACTGGAAGAGGTCGCCCGAGTTAAGGTCAACACTGCTTAAACTACATCAGTCCCACGTCTTTCGGTTTTTGTTTTGTGAAATGTTTTTTTGTGCGTTTAGGAAACACATGAATAGTTAATAAACTGCCATCCTCAGTGCATCCTTACAATAAATCCCAGCTTGGTTAGTCAGAAGTATGGACCACTTCCAAGCGTAGACATAGAATGAGTACAGTATATTTCTGTGGTTCAAATGCCTGAATATTTACTATACAGTATTACTCTGGTGTGCACATTGAAAGATTGGATCAATGGATTTCAATTACAGTGAGGGGAAAAAAGTATTTTATCCCCTGCTGATTTTGTACGTTTGCCCACTGACAAAGAAATGATCAGTCTATAATTTGAATGGTAGGTTTATTTGAACAGTGAGAGACAGAATAACAAAACGAAAAATCCAGAAAAACGCATGTGAAAAATGTTATAAATGGAATTGCATTTTAATGAGGGAAATAAGTATTTGACCCCCTCTCAATCAGAAAGATTTCTGGCTCCCAGGTGTCTTTTATACAGGTAACGAGCTGAGATTAGGAGCACACTCTTATAGGGAGTGCTCCTAATCTCAGCTTGTTACCTGTATAAAAGACACCTGTCCACAGAAGCAATCAATCAATCAGATTACAAACTCTCCACCATGGCCAAGACCAAAGAGCTCTCCAAGGATGTCAGGGACAAGATTGTAGACCTACACAAGGCTGGAATGGGCTACAAGACCATCGCCAAGCAGCTTGGTGAGAAGGTGACAACAGTTGGTGCGATTATTCGCAAATGGAAGAAACACAAAAGAACGTCAATCTCCCTCGGCCTGGGGCTCCATGCAAGATCTCACCTCGTGGAGTTGCAATGATCATGAGAACGGTGAGGAATCAGCCCAGAACTACACGGGAGGATCTTGTCAATGATCTCAAGGCAGCTGGGACCATAGTCACCAAGAAAACAATTGGTAACACACTACGCTGTGAAGGACTGAAATCCTGCAGTGCCCGCAAGGTCCCCCTGCTCAAGAAAGCACATATACATGCCCGTCTGAAGTTTGACAATGAACATCTGAATGATTCAGAGGACATCTGGGTGAAAGTGTTGTGGTCAGATGAGACCAAAATGGAGCTATTTGGCATCAACTCAACTCGCCGTGTTTGGAGGAGGAGGAATGCTACCTATGACCCCAAGAACACCATCCCCACCGTCAAATATGGAGGTGGAAACATTATGCTTTGGGGGTGTTTTTCTGCTAAGGGGACAGGGCAACTTCACTGCATCAAAGGGACGATGGACGGGGCCATGTACCGTCAAATCTTGGGTGAGAACCTCCTTCCCTCAGCCAGGGCATTGAAAATGGGTCGTGGATGGGTATTCCAGCATGACAATGACCCAAAACACACGGCCAAGGCAACAAAGGAGTGGCTCAAGAAGAAGCACATTAAGGTCCTGGATTGTCCTAGCCAGTCTCCAGACCTTAATCCCATAGAAAATCTGTGGAGGGAGCTGAAGGTTCGAGTTGCCAAACGTCAGCCTCGAAACCTTAACGACTTGGAGAAGATCTGCAAAGAGGAGTGGGACAAAATCCCTCCTGAGATGTGTGCTAACCTGGTGGCCAACTACAAGAAACGTCTGACCTCTGTGATTGCCAACAAGGGTTTTGCCACCAAGTACTAAGTCATGTTTTGCAGAGGGGTCAAATACTTATTTCCCTCATTAAAATGCAATTCCATTTATAACATTTTTCACATGCCTTTTTCAGGTTATTTTTGTTGTTATTCTGTCTCTCACTGTTCAAATAAACCTACCATTAAAATTATACACTGATCATTTCTTTGTCAGTGGGCAAACGTACAAAATCAGCAGGGGATCAAATACTTTTTTCCCTCACTGTATATGAAATAAAATGTACCGCATTTTATTCGCTGAGGTCTGATTTGAAATATGTCACAGGATAATGGTGAATGTGGAAGGGGGAGGAAATATGACAATATGATATTGGATATCTACATTCATTGAAACCATCAGGCCCAATGCAGCCATTGGGGTCATTGAGGGGAGGAGATTAAGCGAGAGACAACTCAACAATATCACAATTATATTTCCCTCCCAGCCCTAGCACTGTTTCTAAAACAAAGGCTGGATTAAGATCTAGAATCTCGCTTGTCAGAGATGAAAACTTAAAGCGGCAGTCAAACACATTTTGTTTCTCCAAATGTGGGCTCCCAAGTGGCGCAGCGGTCAATTTGGCCGGGGTAGGCTGTCATTGTAAATAAGAATTTGTTCTTAACTGACTTGCCTTGTTAAATAAAATAAAAAAATGCTGATCCCCAGTTATTTACGATGTGGAAATTAATATAATTTAGCGTGGGACTCTCGAGGAGTGGATGCCCTCCTTATGAGCCGTGTGATGCTCTGAGGGTTTGAGGGGATGAGATGCAGTGAGGGAGCGATTGAGAAATTTATTCAAATCCCCCTCATAGATTAGAAAGCCGTCAAACAAGCCTCCCTGCAACTTTGGAAGTCTGAGGGTTTTGACACGCGTCAGAAACGGGAGGTAATCCACTTGGAATTTACAAATGATTAGAAATAGAGTGACGGTAGAGAGGGGACACAAACTCGTCTTGCGTGTCATCGGGCGCCAATTATTCATAAACCGCACATGCAAATGAGGTGGCATTTTAAAACGCCCGCACGTTGGGTTGCCAGGCTTGGATTTTGTAATTGTTTAAGATGAATGGAGAGGGGCTTTTATTCTCACAGCCCATCAACACTGCAAATATTGGTTCGGAAAATGGGATTTAATAATCTAGGCTATATAGTTTCCAAAGGATGAGGTGAATCACTATACAGTTACAGTATACTGTTTACTATACACTCAGAAATAAAGATTTAGATTTGTTCTTAAAGGGGTACAAACACTTTTCACTATAGTGGTACCCTGTAAGGTCTGTCCTTTTTACCTTTAGTTATAGGAACATAATTGTACCTTAAAAAGAGCCAATAGTTTACCTTAGGGGACAAGATAGTACAGGTACAAAAGCGTACCTTTAGAAAAGGTACAAATGTGCCTTTTTAGGGTACCACCATAATAAAAAAATCTGTGTTCCTTTTAAGTGGTAAAAACTTACCTCTAAAAAGGTTTTTGGGTGTTGTTTTAACACTGTATGGGGTATAGCCTTATTTGCATATTTCTTGACTGTGTTTGCTAGTAATAGAGACATGGTTTTCAGTCCTGTAGTCTTCATCAAGTGAGCGTTGATTATTTTATAATAGAAATTAAACTCTGGTTTCTCTTCATTATGCACAACCCTGTGTGGTGGAGATTATCTGGAGTTGTGTTTCTCTCTCGTGTCTTTTCTTTTGACGGACTAGGGGACATTGCTAGTAACATTGGCTCGAGTCCACGGACCACTCCGACACCGGAAGGCCTGGAGAAGAAGGAACGGTAACAGTGGCTTGAATGTGACCCGACCTGACTCCTCAGTCCATGGACTACCCCGACACCTGAAGGGCTGGGGATAAATGAAAGGTAACAGTTTCTTGATCGCGGCCTGACCTAACTCCCCAGTCTACGGACCACCCTGGACTCCACCCCCCAGAATCCAGAACCAGCACCGGCCTAGCTACTTGAGGAGATGACTGACTGCAGGCCTCAAGGTGAGTAGAAGCGCTGTTTACTGCTTCTACCCCTGCAGCCCTCCTCCCCTCCTTCTTTTTTCCCCGTCTGCCATCCTCAGACCACCACCAAGCAGACCAGGACCAGCTGACCGCCAACCCCCCTGGATCAGTTCACCAGAATGAGAGACCAGACACAGAGAACACCACCACAACCAGGGCATGGAGGAAGGACCCCCTTTAAAGATACAAACCTACGCCTGGAGCAAGCAGACTACAGAGGAGTGCCTCCATTGACCTCCGGGTCATGGGCTTCCAGGTGTGTCTGCTCGCTCTGAGGTTGTCCTTCCTCCTCCTGCAGGACCGGCGCAGACCAAGGACCAGACCAGACATCATCATGACCAGAACCAAAACCACCAACCCCCCACCTGAACAAGATGACTGGGATGAGCCCAGGAGCGATGCGCCCCCTACAACGCGGTGAGGCTGATGCTAATCCCCAAATAGGAGGCTGCCGAGGACAGAGCCGCCAATCGCCGGGGAGCAGCAGGAGCAGGAACAACAACCGCCAGACCAGAAACCATGACCCGCCTGGAATTCAGCAGTGCTGTCAAGATCTGGTGTGTAGCTGGTGCACAAAGTCAGGCGCAGGAGAGCAGAGATGAGTGAACAACGTATTTACTCAATATGGCACAAGGTAAACAATATACAACATGCCCAAAACAAACGAACAAAATTACCAGCCAGAACTATACCAACAAGGAACAATCAACATAATAAACACGCACACAAACATTGGGGAAACAGAGGGTTAAGGACAACAAATTCACCCAACTTATTGTGGGAAGGCTACCCGAAACGTTTGACGCAAGTTAAACAATTTAAAGGCAATGCTACCAAATACTAATTGAGTGTATGTAAACTTCTGACCCACTGGGAATGTGATGAGAGAAATAAAAGCTGAAATAAATAATTCTCTCTACTATTATTTTTACATCAGACAGCCCTGAATATGTTCACATTCGGTGAAGGGTCAGGGAGGTACTCAGAGTTGCTTTTTGATTTATTTTTGAAACACACCCCTTTAACTAATAAGCAACTCATTTGCAACTTGGTTGAAATATTTCAACTTTGTGCAACTAGTTGCATGCAACAGCCAATCAAAACAAAGGCTTTTGTCACATGATCCTCCTGAAGGTTCGGAACTCTGGCCCAGTTGTCATGTCAACAACACAGATGTCACTGCCTCTTACGGTGTTCTGGTTCTGTGACTGGGTCTGGTGCTTGAACTGGTGTTGGAGCTGCAGAGGGAGGAAGGACAACCTGAAGAGAGACGCACTTGGAATCTCAGAACCCGGAGGTTGATGATGGTACTCTTTTGTAGGCTGCTTGCTCTGGGCGTAGGTCTAGATCTTTGTCCCTTCCACCACGCCTCTTCTGGTGTGGTGATAAATGGTTCCTGGTTCTGGTCTGGTTCTGGTTCTGTGAGAGGGATAAGTGTAGAGGGAGGAATGTGGAAAGGGATGCTGAGGGAGCAGGAGGGAGTGGTGGTGGAGGGTATGTCCATCGGCCTGGGCTGGTGCTGGAGGAGGAGCAATGCGGCTGCAAGGCTGGATTCTGGAGGCTGGAGGACAGAGTGAACAAACAGGGCACAGACCCACCTAGCCACGTGGCACTCACAAACATTTGGTAGGTGTGTTCAGTGTAAGTGCATCCGTGGGGGCAGTTCTCTGTATGTACTTTGTGCCGTTTATGGATGAATTCCCTCATCGGGAGTCAACCATGAACAATCATCTAGAGTGTGTCTTTCTTTTCTGAGTGTATTGTCAGGGTCATGATGATGAGTTATTGGGGGATCCCGGCCAATCATTCCATTGCAGCGGTGGATGAGGGCATCTAGCGGGTCGTTTGTGTTGTTGGATGGTTCTTGGCTATTCAAAGGTCTTGATATGCCTCCCCACTGACTGCCTGGTGGCCCTCTGTACTGACTTGGTAAAACAATGTGAGGTGCTGGGAGTAGTGAAGGCCACAGGAGGTTGGTGGCACCTTAATTGGGGAGGACGGGTTTGTGGTAATGGTTGGAGTCGAATAGGTGGAATGGTATCAAATACATCAAACACATGGTTTCCATGAGTTTGATACCATTCCATTCGCTCCGTTCCAGCCAATATTACGAGCTGTCCTCCCCTCAGCAGCCTCCACTGGGGAAGGCGGTTTGGAGGGTCTGGGTTGTCTGGACTGAGGCTGGCTGGTTTGCTGCTGCATGGAATCAGGGACATGGAAGGCTAAGGGGGATGGATCTGGGTCACTAAGAAGCAGGGGGAGGAGTCAGGGGCAGCAGGGGTTATGGTAGGGGGGGTCAAGGGCAGTTGGTGGTGGGAGGGGGGGGATCAGGGACAGTAAGAGACAGGGAGGAGCAATCGGACGACGTAATGGAGTGGTGGGGAAGGGACCTAGGAGGGGGAGCCGATTTCTCGGAGGGGATACAGGTTTTGCGGGTTGTGTTTGCTGGCATCGGGTATGGGTTCTGGGGTGGTCTTCTGGTCTCTTGTTGGTCTTCTGGTATTCTTTGTCCAGTTTCGGTTGTCCTGGGACTGGTTGTTGGTCTTCATTGTTGTTGTTTGGTGGGGGGGTGTTGGTGGGTTTGGGGTTTGGGATTTGGGTTATTGGGGTTGGGGTTGGTGGTGTTGGCCCTTGCCCTGCTGGCGTAGGAACTGGGGAAGGTTCTGAACAAGTGGCCCCCTTTCCCACACAGGTAGCAGGGGCGTGTGGTGGTACACTCTGAGGTGGGATGGTTGTCTTTACAGATCTTACAGATGACGTCTCTGCAGGCTGCGGCCAGATGGCCATGTTGGCCGCAGTTCTTACACAGTTTGGGCATGCCGTAGTAGTAGAGTACGCCCACTCCGGTTGGGACTGGTCTTCACTGGACCAGCCATTTTTGTTCCCTAGTCCAGACCTTGTCGTCGTCCAGGACCCTCCCAGCTGCTGACTTGAGGGTGGCGATCGTGCTTAACCAAACTTGTGTGTCATAGTCCTGGATGCATTCATTGTGAAGCTGTACTGTAACTACCTTGGATTCTGTATCAGAAAGTGGGTATGCTCTGCTTCTGTTAAACAGGGCAATTTCTGTATTTTAACCAAAACTATTCTAGTAACTGGGGGATCTTGAAACGGGCTTCAAATGATTCCTGTGGAGCGGGTGGAGGTGGCTTGGAAAGGGAAGGATTTGTCAGACGGCACAAAGTACATACCTCTCTAGAGAACTGCACTTGTCACGACTTCCGCCGAACTTGGTCCCTCAGCTTGTTTGTGTGGCGTTCGGCGGTCGACGTCACCGGTCTTCTAGCCATCGCCGATACACTTTCATCTTTCCATTTGTTTTGTCTTTGTTTTCTACCCACCTGGTTTCAATTCCCCAATTACATGTTCATTATTTAAGCCATTTTGCCACAACTTTGGAAGTAGCATTGTCCATTTGGAAGACCCATTTGCGACCAAGCTTTAACTTCCTGACTGATGTCTTGAGAATTTGCTTCAATATATCCACATAATTTTCCTTCCCTCATGATGCATCTATTTTGTGAAGTGCACCAGCCCCTCCTGCAGCAAAGCACCCCCACAACATGATTGAGGATTGTGTTCTGCAAGCCTCCCCCTTTTTCCTCCAAACATAACAATGGTCATTATGACCAAACAGTTCTATTTTTGTTTCATCAGACCAGAGGACATTTCTCCAAAAAGTATGATCTTTGTCCCCATGTGCAGTTGTAAACTGTAGTCTGGCTTTTTTATGGCGGTTTTGGAGCAGTGGCTTCTTCCTTGCTGTCGATATAGGACTCGTTTTACTGTGGATATGGATATTTTTGTACCTGTTTCCTCCACTATTTATCTTCACAAGGTCCTTTGCTGTTGTTCTGGGATTGATTTTCAATTTTCTCACCAAAGTACGTTCATCTCTAGGAGACAGAACACGTCTCCTTCCTGAGCAGTATGACGGCTGCGTGGTCCCATGGTGTTTATACTTGCGTACTATTGTTTGTACAGATGAACGTGGTACCTTCAGGCATTTAGAAATTTCTCCCAAGGATGAGCCAGACTTGTGGAGAACTTGGCTGATTTCTTTTGATTTTGCCATGATGTCAAGCAGAGGCACTGAGTTTGAAGGTAGGCCTTGAAATACATTCACAGGTACACCTCCAAATGACTCAAATGATGTCAAATAGCTTATCAGATGCTTCTAAAGCCATGACATCATTTTCTGGAATTTTCCAAGCTGTTTAAAGGCACAGTCAACTTAGTGTATGTAAACTTCTGACCCACTGGAATTGTGATACAGTGAATTATAAGTGAAATAATCTATCCGTAAACAATTGTTGGAAAAATAACTTGTGTCAAAACTATAGTTTGTTAACAAGAAATTTGTGGAGTGGTTGAACAACGAGTTTTAATGACTCCAACATAAGTTTATGTAAGGTGTATTGTTAGGTATTACTTGTTAGATATTACTGCACTGTCGAAGCTAGAAACACAAGCATTTCGCTACACCCGCAATAACATCTGCTAAACACGTGTATGTGGCCAATAAAATTTGATTTGATATTAGACTTGAAATTGAGATTAGGTGCATCCTGTTTCCATTGATGTTGAGATGCTTCTACAACTTGACTGGAATCCACCTGTGGCAAATTCAATTGATTGGGCATGATTTGAAAAGGCACACACCTGTCTAATTAAGGTCCCACAGTTGACAGTAAATGTCAGAGCAAAAACCAAGACATGAGGTCAAAGGAATTGTCCATAGAGCTCCGAGACAGGATTGTGTCGAGGCACAGATCTGGGGAAGGGTACAAACAAAATTATGCAGCTTTGAATGTCCCCAAGAAAACAGTGGTCTCCATCATTCTTTTATTTTATTTCATTATTTTTTGGTATTTTTTCTTTCCTTTTTCGTGATATCCAATTTGTAGTTACAGTTTTGTCCCATCGCTGCAACTCCTGTACAGTCTCGAGAGAGGCTAGGTAGAGAGCCATGCGTCCTCAGAAACACGACCCCAACAATCCGCACTGCTTCTTGACACACTGCTCGCTTAACACGGAAGCCAGCCACACACATTCGTCGGCCCGCCACAAGGAGTCACTAAAGCACGATGGGACAAGGACCTCCCAGCCAGCCAAACCCTCCCCTAACCTGGACAACGCTGGGCCAATTGTGCACTGCATCATGGGTCTCCCAGTCGTGGTCGGTTGCGACACAGTCTGGGATCGAACCTGGGTCTCTAGTGATGCCTTAGACTGCTGCGCCATCATTCTTAAATGGAAGAAGTTTGGATCCACCAAGACTCTTCCTAGAGATGGCAGCCCAGCCAAAAGGAGCAATCTGGGGAGAAGGACCTTGGTCAGGGAGGTGACCCAGAACCCCAAGGTCCCTCTGACAGAGCTCCAGAGCTCCTCTGTGGTGATGGGAGAACCCAGAAGGACAACCATCTCTGCAGCACTCCACAAATCAGGCCTTTATGGTAGAGTGCCTAGACGGAAGCCACTCCTCAGTAAAATGCACGACAGCCCGCCTGGAGTTTGCCAAAAGGCACCTAAAGGACTCTCAGACCATGAGAAACAAGATTCTCTGGTCTGATGAAACCGAGATTTAACTCTTTGGCTTGAATGCCAAGCGTCACGTCTGGGGAAACATGGCACCATCCCTACGGTGAAGCATGGTGGAGGCAGCATCATGCTGTGGGGATGTTTTTCAGTGGCAAGGACTGGGAGACTAGCCAGGATTGAGGGAAAGATGAACGGATTAAAGTACAGAGATCCTTGATGAAAACCTGCTCCAAACACTCAGGACCTCAGACTGGGGCGAAGATTCACCTTCCATCAGGACAACGACCCTAAGCACACAGCCAAGACAACGCAGGAGTGGCTTCGGGACAAGTCTCTGAATATCCTTGAGTGGCCCAGCCAGAGCCTGGACTTGAACCCGATTTGAACATCTCTTGATGCTGCAGCTAAATAACTTTTTGAGGATCTGGTGACGCATGCCAAATATTTTCAGTCACCTGAGAGGGAAAAGGTGTTGTCGTGACCTCTTCACGACAGTCTTGGTGTGTTTGTACCATGATAGTTTGTTGGTGATGTGGACACGAAGGAACGTGAAACTCTTCACCCGCTCCACTACATCCCTATCGAAGTTAATGGAGGCCTGTTCAGCCCTCCTTTTCCTGTAGTCCATGATCATCTCCTTTGTTTTGCTCACATTGAGGGAGAGGTTGTTGTCATGACACCACCCTGCCAGTTCTCTGACCTCCTCCATGTAGGCTGTCTCATCGTTGTCGGTGATCAGGCCTACCACTGTTGTGTCGTCAGCAAACGTAACGATGGTGTTGGAGTTGTTTTGTTGTTTGTTGTGTCAATTGTTGTTTTATATTTCAGTTCCTAGACCCGATACCAAGGTATTGGGACATCAAAAACCTGTTCCCAACTGATTTGAATTTTATACGGTATTTCTGTCAAACTGATAAATTTCTTGATTTATAATAATAATTTTAAGCCATTTAGGATTTTTTGTGGGTGGCAGACCGACTAATTCTTAAATTTTTTCTTTAAGTAATTGTCTTTTCCAATTTTGTGGCAGAGCCACGATGTTGGTTATAATTTTGTATTGAGCGCACACCTCCATACGCTGTTATTAGTTGCTTATGTGACATCACTTTACTGTTATTGTTTACAATGTCCTTCATAAATATATACTGTTGGTTGCATATTTCATGAGTTGAAATAAAAGATCCCAGAAATGTTCCATACGCACAAAAAGCTTATTTTGCTCAAATTCTGTGCACAAATTTGTTTACATCCCTGAATTTCTCCTTTGCCAAGATAATCCATCCACCTGAGAGGTGTGGCATATTAAGAACAGATGTCTCAAGTCTTTAGGGAGAGTGCAGATGGCATGTTGACTTAAGGAATGTCCACCAGAGCTGTTGCTAGAGAAGTGAATGTTAATTTCTCTACCATAAAACATTGTTTTAGAGAATTTGGCAGTACGTCCAACCGGCCTCACAACCGCAGACGATGTGTAACCACGCCAGGCCAGGACGTCAACATCCGGCTTCTTCACTTGTGGGATCATCTGAGACCAGCCACCGGACAGCTGATGAAATTGTGGGTTTGCACAACCGAATCATTTCTGCACAAACTGTCTGAAACCTTCTCAGGGAAGCTCATCTGTGTGGTCGTCATCTTCATCAGGGTCTTGACCTGACTGCAGTTCGGCGTCATAACCGACTTTAGTGGCCTAATACTCCACCTCGATGGCCACTAGCACATCGGAGAAGTGTGCTCTTCACGGCTGAATCACGGTTTCAACTGTACCGGACAGATGGCATTGTGTGGGCTAGTGGTTTGCTGATGTCAATGTTGTGAACAGAGTGCCCCATGGTGGCGCTGGGATTATTGTGGGGTTATGTTATGGGCAGGCATCAAATCAAATCAAATTTTATTTGTCACATACACATGGTTAGCAGATGTTAATGCGAGTGTAGCGAAATGCTTGTGCTTCTAGTTCCGACCATGCAGTAGTATCTAACAAGTAATCTAACAAATTCACAACAACTACCTTATACACGCAAGAGTAAAGGAATGAATACGAGTATGTACATATAAATATATGGATGAGCGATGGCTGACCGGCATAGGCAAGATGCAGTAGATGGTATGGAGTACAGTATATACACATATGTATATATATGAGATGAGTAATGTAGGATATGTAAACATTATATAAATGGCATTGTTTAAAGTGGCTAGTGATACATTATTTCATACAATTATAATTATTAAAGTGGCTAGAGATTTGGGTCGATGGCCGAACGGCATAGGCAAGATACAGTAGATGGTTTAGAGTACAGTGTATACATTAGATATGAGTATGTCGGATACGTAAACATTATATACAAAATTGTTTAAAGTGGCTAGTGATACATTGTTACATCCAATTCCTATGTTTAAAGTGGCTAGAGATTTAAGTCAGTATGTTGGCAGCAGCCACTCAATGTTAGTGATGGCTGTTTAACTTCTTAGGGATCACTGCACAACTTGACCGTTTTGGAGAGCCTGGCGTGCCCAAAGTAAAATGCCTCCCATTCAGGCCCAGAAAATAGGATATGCACATATTTGGTACCATTGGATAGGAAACACTCTGAATTTTGTAAAACTGTTAACCATTTGTCTGTGAGTAAAACAGAACGGATATGGCAGGCAAAACCCCGAGGAATTTCTGTCCTGGAGAAAGTGGTTTTCACAGAGTGCCTCATTTGGAACCCCTCCCTCATGAAAATGCCCATAAAAGGGCATATGAATGCAGTACCTATCGCTTCCTCTGGATGTCCTTTGTCTCTAGAAAGTGGTTTCATGCTGTTCAGATGAGTTAGAACAGAGAAGAAGAGAGAATCAGGAAGTGCCTCTTTGGAACTCTGTAGGACTGGGCACGCGCTCTCGCCAAGCGCGCACTGTGTTTCCCTCGGTCTGTAGAGCTCAGTTTATATTCCGGTTGATTTATTATAGTAAATATACGTAAAAGTGTTCCTAAGGATACATTTAAAATGATGTTTGATTGTTCTTGGACAAGTTTATAGGTATAAGATGAACGAGTTCGCGCCACGTTTCAATGGACCAGTGGAGGCTGTCGTTTCTGACTATGACGCGTGAACCAAATGGAGATTTATGGATATAATACATGACTTTTTCTAACAAAAGAACCATGGATTGTCTTCGTTGGACACTTAGGATGACCTCAGCAGAAGTTCTTCAACAGGTAATTGATTTGTTTTTGCTGTGAAATGTGTTATGTGTGTGCCACGCTGGCTAATGAATTCATGGCTATGAGAAAGTATGTGAGGTGCTGTCCTCAAACAATCAAATGTAGTGCTTTCGCCGTAAAGCCTTTTTGAAATCTGACAACGCTGTGATATTGCCAAGAAACAGAGCTTTTGATGAGTATGAAACACTTGTATATTGGTGGATTTTTAATAATTCAACTTTGGGATTTTGAATTTGGCGCTTTACATTTTACCTGGTGGTGTCGGGAGTGGGTCGCTAGCGCCCCAATGATCCCTTTAACAGTCTGATGGCCTTGAGGTAGAAGCTGTTTTTCAGCATTTTATTGAATTTGAATGCACAGAGATACCGTGATGACATCCTGAGGCCCATTGTCATGCCATTCATCTGCCACCATCACCTTATGTTTCAGCATGATAATGCACAGCCCCATTTCACAAGGATTTGTACACAATTCCTGGAAGGTATAAAATGGCCCAGTTTTTTCATGGCCTGCAGGAGGCAAATGGTGGTCCCACCAGATACTGATTCCTTTTCTGATCCATACCCCTACCTTTTTTTAAGGTATCTGTGACTAACAGATTCATATCTTTATTCCCAATTATGTGAAATCCATAGATTAGGGCCTAATGAATTCATGTCAATTGACTGATTTCCTAATATGAACTGCAACTCAGTAAAACCAATGAAATTGTTGCATGTAGCGTTTATATTTTTGTTCAGTATAAATAGAAATGTATATGAAAAAATGAACAATTCCAAAGAATGCTGAGTATTACCATAAAAAAAAGACCAATAATAACACCCAGTGTGCTTTCCAGTTCATTTTGGTATGTTCATTTTCACATATGCATTTACATTTTGGTCATTTAGCAAACACTCTTATCCAGAGTGACTTACAATGAGTGCATTCAAACAACAACATATCATCGTCATAGAAAGTAAAACGCTCCTGTAACCGTTACTGAGAATGTTGTTGTTGTTCATGTCGGCTGCTTGCAAATGCATTTCTACATTTTACCCCCCTAGAGTTAATGTCTGTGCCCTCGTGAGAATTTAATTAGCATAATCAATTAGCATAATAAAAAAGCAACCTGTTGTTTTGCATGGGATGCATCTCCGTCCACTGCATCCGCCAATGGCAGCCTTGTGCATCTGTAGTGGAAGGTGGCTGAGCTACAGCAGTGTTTGTCAGATGTGAAACATCCGAGAATGTCTGTAGTGTCCGAATGGTTTGGCCTGGAAAACTAACATGACCACTCTTTTGCTCCACGAACCCTACAAACGTCATGGGACTTGCCTGAAGTCAGTAACGCTCATCTGTCAACTTCTGTCTGTAGCATCCAAACAGTTTGGGCTACATACTAATATGACCCCTCTATGGAAAGGTAACCATCCTAACTGAGCTGCTGGAGAGGAAGGAAACCACTCAGGGATTTCACCAATGGTGACACTTATGGAATTTAATAGCTTTGATAAGAGAAAACTGAGGATGGATCATCAATGGTGTAGTTACTTCACATTACTAACCAAAATTACAGAGTGAAAAGAAGGAAGCCTGGACAGATGTGTATCCTGCTTGCAACAAGGCACTAAAGTAATACTGCAAAAAATGTGTAAAAGGAATAAACTTTTTGTCCTGAATTCAAAGTGTTATGTTTGTGGCAAATCCAATAAAACACATCACTGAGTACCACTCTCCATATTTTCAAGCATGGTGGTGGCCGCATCATGTTATGGGTATGCTTATCATCCGCAAGGACTGTGGAATTTATGATTTAAAAAGAAACGGAATGGAGATAAGCATAGGCAGAATCCTAAAGAAAACCTGCTTTAGTCTGCTTTCCACCAGAAACTGGGAGACAAATGTACCTTTTAGCAAGACAATAACTTAAAATAGAAAGCAAAATCTACACTCGAGTTGCTTACCAAGAAGACTTCTTCAGGATCGGTGTCCCTTCCACAGGACGGTTGAGCTAACGTAGGCTAATGCGATTAGCATGAGGTTGTAAGTAACAAGAAAATTGACCAGGACATAGACATCTGATATTGGCAGAAAGCTTAAATTCTTGTTAAACTAACTGCACTTTCCAATTTACAGTAGCGATTACAGTGAAAGAATGCCATGCTATTGTTTGAGGAGAGTGCACAATTTTGAACATGAAAAGTTATTCATTAACAAATTAGGCACATTTGGGCAGTCTTGATACAACATTTTTATACAGAAATGCAATGGGTCATTGGATCAGTCTAAAACTTTGCACATATACTGCTGCCATCTAGTGGACAAAATCTAAATTGCCCATTGGCTGGAATAATAATATTATGGCCTTTCTCTTGCATTTAAAAGATGATGGTACAAAAAAATACAAAGAACGGTTGTTTTTTTCTTTGTATCATCTTTTACCAGATCTATTGTGTTATATTCTACTACATTCCTTTCACATTTCCATAAACTTCAAAGTGTTTACTTTCAAATGGTACCAGGAATATGCATATCCTTGCTTCAGGGCCTGAGCTGATGGCAGTTAGATTTGGGTATGTCATTTTAGGCAAAACATTTTTAAAAAAGGAGCTAATCCTTATTAATCCCACTTTGTAACACAATACAATGTAAAGATATCCAAACTGGGTGCATACTTATGTTAGGCACTGTATGTGCAAAATCCAGTTCTATTATCTTACATCAAATAATGTTTTTATTACAAAGGATTTAAATCGTCCAATTAATTAACATTATTGCTGAGGAGATTTCATCAGTGATCACATAAATAAAGTGATTATAGGCAAGCTGTGTATATACATGTTATGTTATACTCTGTATTTGCGCATGTGTGTGTGTGTGTGTGTGAGTGCGCTCGTGTGCATGTGTTTGTGTGTGTGAGTGAGTGACCGTGCGTATGATTTATGTTTGTAAGAGTATGTGTGTCTCTATCCTAGACAGCTGTTTACCTCTCGGGTTTAAGAGAGAAACAGAGGCCCTGGCCAGAGATATCATTCTTATAAATCTCCATTTCTCTACATCTCATATATCATATATCATCTACATCCTCTTTTTATAGTATTTTGCC
Organism: Hucho hucho; assembly: GCA_003317085.1. NCBI lineage: Eukaryota > Metazoa > Chordata > Actinopteri > Salmoniformes > Salmonidae > Hucho > Hucho hucho. Next base: position 147,336 of record QNTS01000348.1, read on the forward strand.
TTTGAGATCTTCTGTGCAAAGTTTTTTTTTACATTAAAGTAGTTTGGAAAAATAGTGAAGAATATTCTTGATACGAGAATTACTTATTTCGAATGCCATCTTCATAATGAGAGTGGCTATACATTATGATTGTGTCACTTAGAGATTGCCAGGCCTCTTACTGTATGTGTTGTTGCCTAGGCAAAGGTAAGTAAGCCTCAGAATTGGACATTAATTTGCACGTACAGTATGGCAATGTGCCTTCCTCCTCTCCAATGTCTCTCTCCTCCATTCCTCCCTCCATCCATTCTCTACTTTCAGTTCCCTGTTCATGTCTTTTGCCTCTTGCTGTCTGTCTAATTTCCCTCTATAACTCCCCTCTGTATCCTTGCCTCTCCATCTCCCTGTATTTCTCTCTACATTTCTCTCCCTCTCTTCCTCCTCAATCTCACCCCACACTCGCTCTGGTTGCTTTTGTTTTACTTGCAGTACTTCTTCCTTGTCCCTTCTCTTTCTCACCCCATATTTATTTATTTCCTCCTTCCCCCCTCTCTAGTTTCCCCATCTTACCTCCTCTCTTTCCCTTGCCACTCCCCCCTCCCCCCCTCCATTCTCTCTGTTGGCATGTGTCTCTGAGCCTGCATGTGTGCTGCTGGCTGCTCCCCTATTGGTCTGGGGCCAGCTTCGTCCTCCTCCTCTTCTTCCTCCTCTTCCCGATGCTGCATGTCTATGAGGGCAGGGGCTCTTCCTCCACACATGGCCCACTGGCCTCGGAGTGATCCTTATGTAATTGCCAACTGTCTCCAATCATTAGGGGCAGCCTTTAAAAGAGACATGCTCTGCCGACAGCTGTGTCCCCTCGCCTTTGCCTGCCTTTCAGATCGCATTTGCTTTAAAGGCACAACTTGGTTATATTAATACTGAACAAAAATATAAACGCAACATGTAAAGCGTTGGCCTCATTTTTCATGAGCTGAAATAAAAGATCACAGAAATGTTCCATATGCACAAGAAGCTTATTTCCCTTAAATTTCACGCACACATTTGTTTACATCCCTGTCCGTGAGCATTTCTCCTTTACCAAGATAATCCATCCACCTTGTAGGTCTGGTATATCAAGAAGCTGATAGAACAACATGATCATTACACAAGTGCACCTTGTGCTGGGGACAATAAAAGGACACTGTGCATTTTTGTCACACAACACAATGCCACAGATGGTTCAAGCCTTGAGGGAGCATGCAATTGGCATGCTGACTGCAGGAATGTCCACCAGAGCTGTTGCCAGAGAATTGAATGCTAATTTCTCTACCATAAGCCTCCTCAAACGTTGTTTTAGAGAATTTGGCAGTAGATCCAACCAGCCTCACAACCACAGACCATCTGTAACCACACCAGCCCAGGACCACATCAGGCTCTTTCACCTCGTCTGAGACCAGCCACCCGGACAGCTGATGAAACTGTGTGTTTACACAACCAAAGAATTTCTGGACAAACTGCCAGAAACCGTCTCAGGGAAGATCATCTGTATGCTCGTCCTCACCAGGGTCTTGACCTGACTACAGTGGGCAAATGCTTACCTTCGATGGCCACTGGCATGCTGGAGAAGTGTGCTCTTCACGGATGAATCCTGGTTTCAACTGTACTGGGCAGATGGCAGACAGTGTGTATGGCGTTGTGTTGTCGAGTGGTTTGCTGATGTCAATGTTGTGAACAGAGTGCCCCATGGTGGCGGTGGGGTTATGGTATCAGTAGGCATAAGCTACGGACAACTAACACAATTGCATGTTAACAATGGCAACCTTAATGAGATCCTGGGGCCCATTGTCGTGACATTCATCCGCTGCCATCACCTCATGTTTCAGAATGATAATGCACGGCCCCATGTCGCAAGAATCTGTACACAATTCCTGGAAGCTGAAAATGTCCCAGTTCTTCCATGCCCTGCATACTTACCAGACATGTCACCCATTTGAGCACGTTTGCGAAGGAGATGTGTCGCGCTGCATGATGCAAATGGGGGTCCCTACCTTTTTTTAAGGTATCTGTGACCCAACAGATGCATATCTGTTTACCCAATCATCTAAGGGCCTAATGAATTTATTTCCATTGACTGATTTCCTGATATGAACTGTAACTCTGTAATATCTTTGATATTGTTGCATGTTGCATTTCTGTTCAGAAAATATACACGGGGTAGGAAACATTCCAACATGATATCACAGGAAAACGCCATTCCGGCACGTTTTTGGTAAAAGGTAGCTGACATTTTTCTCAATACATAGTAGTCCATGGGAAAGACGAGTGTCACAGGCTTGACTTTTTGCGTAGTACATTGCAGTCAATGGGAAAATATGTGTCACAGAGTTGACATATTTCTCAATACATTGCAGTCAATGGTAAAAGATGTGTCACTGGGTTTAAGTTTTTCTCGTTCATCTCATGTATGTCTCTCTCACTCTCTACCTCCTCTTTTATAGCTAAAAGATGATGATGATGATGATGACCAATGTAAAATAATACCATCTGTCTGTGGGGTCATTTACATTCTCTTCTCTCTCCCTTCATTCACCTCCTCCACCCTCTTGCCCCTCTCTCACCCTCTCCATCTTTTTCCCCTATCTCCCCTCCCTCACCCCCCCCTCCATTCTCTCTCCCTCCTTCTTTCCCTGCCTCCCCCCCTCTCATCTCTCTCTCCTTCCTCTCTCTCCCACAGACGGGCCGACAGACACAGATCGATCCGCAGACACAGACAAACACAGGCAGACACAGACAGTTTCAAGTCTTTTTAAAACGATGTGACCAATATCCTCTTCAGAATTCATTTAATAAGTCATAACAAGGCGCTTAGTTCCTAGAACTGCAAGACCATTGAGTCCAATGGTCAAAAATGCTTTTGGGTCGATCGACTTCCAATTTTATATGCCAGGTCATGACGTTCCCCCGATCACAAATATGTAAATTATGGCAACCTTTTTAACCCTTCAAAACAGACCCCTATGACCCCTATTAAGTCACTTCCTTTAATCAGACAGGTAGACAGACAGGCAGACAGGCAGACAGACAGTTTCAAGTTAATAAAAACAAATTGTGTGAAAATCCTGTCGTGGAAATTACCACTAAGGACTCCAATTGAATGCTAAATGAACAGATCTTTAGGGCCTCCCAAGTGGTGCAGCGGTCTAAGGCACTGCATCGCAGTGCTAGCTGTGTCACTACAGATCCTGTTTCGATTCCAGGCAGTGTTGCAGCCGGCCACGACCGGGAGACCCATGAGGCGCCGCACAGTTGGTCCAGCGTAGTCCGGGTTAGGGGAGGGTTTGACCGGCCGGGATGTCCTTCATCATGCTCTAGCGACGGGCTGGGTGCATGCATGCATGCTGACATGGTCGCCAGGTATACAGTGTTTCCTCTGACACATTGGTGCGGCTGGCTTCTGGGTTAAGCGGGCAGTTCAGCTTGGCGGTGTTGTGTTTCACCTCTCACGAGTCTGTATGGGAGTTGCAGCGATGGGACAAGACTGTAATGACCAATTAGGGTAAAAAAAAACGATCTTTATTGATATCGGCCGTAGAGGTTACAACAAACGTAATACTCAGAGTACAAGTCCATCAGAAGCTCTGAAGGGGTGCTCCCCTTCAACACTCTTTATACTCATGCACAAACTAGGTGTCTCTGCTCTTAGGATGCAATAAGCTAATCATGACCTTGCACACAGTTTTTTTGGCCCAACACCTAGAAACTATGTGTTCCCTTCTTTCTGTTCTTCTTCTATCATCCTCTCCCTGAGAGCAGTCACAGATCATTGTCGTGGAAATTCTAACCAATAGGAAGAGAGACTGTAGATTCTTCAAACAGCAACTTTATTATAAGATTTGCAAATCTGGGGCAGTTAACTACTTAACTGACGGTTTTGGAGAGTCTGGCGTGCCCAAAGTAAAATGCCTGCCACTCAGGCTCAGACAATAGGATATGCACATAACTAGTACTATTGGATAGGAAACACTCTGAAGTTTCTAAAAGTGTGAACTGTGAGTATAACAGAACTGATATAGCAGGCGAAAACCTGAGGAAAATCCAACCGGAAATGCAGTTTTTGGTGACCTTTGCTCTGTTTGACACTCTCCCCATTGACTTCAAGGCAATCCAGCTCCTGGATTGCAGTACCTATGGCTTCCACTAGATGTCAACAGTCTATGTACAAAGACTGGAAGTGATTGGAGTAAGCAAAACGGATAGGAACAGGAAATGGTAAGGGGACCTGAAATGTCAACAAGTTTTCTCGGGCGCGAGTCTGGGTGCGCACCCCACTTTATTTTACTTATATAACGTTTAGGTGACCATCCGAGTGAAATATTATCGCTAATATTCATAAAAGGATAGCTAAGGATGTATTATAACTGGTATTTGATTTGTTTAGGAAAGGTTTATAGGTATATTTGAACGTGTTCTCTTCACGTTTCAATGGGCGATTCGACGTTGGATTTTCTGAACATAACGCGAAAACCAAACAGAGATTTATGGATATAATAAATAACTTTTTCTAACAAAAGAACCATTGGATGTCTTCGTTGGACACTTGGGAAGCCCTCAGCAGAAGTTCTTCAAAAGGTAAGGGATTTGTTTTCGCTGTGAAATGTGTTTTGTGTGAACCGTGCTGGTTTATGAATTTATGCTAATGGATAAATATTGTAGGTGCTATCCTCAAACAATCAAATGTTGTGCTTTCGCCGTAAAGCCTTTTTGAAATCTGACAACGCTGTGATATTGCCAAGAAGCAGAGCTTTTGATGACTATGCAACACTTGTATATTGATGAATGTTTAATAATTCAACTTTTGGATTTTGAATTTGGCGCCTTACATTTAACCGGGTAGTGTCGGGAGTGGGGCTAGCGCCCCACTGCTCCCTAAGTAGTTAACAATCACTCAATGGTGCAGAGTCAAAAGCCCAATGAACAGAGTTGGGTCTCAGCTTTTATAGAAAAGTAAAACCTTTTTGTCTACATAGCAGTTAGCAGATGTGTGAAAACAAGGGTGTGAACATAGTGTGTAAAAGGTGATTAGCTTGTCCGTGTAGATTAACAACCTAACTTGAAAATTTCAGGTACTTAATCAAACATGGATTCTAACTAATTGTTGTAGATTATCATCCATTATAGGGGGAAATGGGAGTTCCTGGAGAGACAGCAAGTTATCAGTATTACCTTCTTTAGTAGCATTGAACATGATAGTTGCTGAGACTTGAGTTGCCAGGGAAGTACAAAAGATTCCAGCTATCACCCACTGAGCTATTGGCCTTTCAGCCAACCAGTAAACCTCACTCTGATTTCCTGGAATGCAACTATGCAACAGTGGCAATGTAGTTAGCAAGATCAGTCACATTTTATGACACAAAAGTCCAGCATTCGTTGCCAATGAGTGCACAAGTAACCACTTGACCAGCCAATAAGTAGTCAAGTGCCTCCCTGTTTTGTTAGGGCCACCTTGCAGGGTGCCTTCACTTCCCTTTTCAGAGCAACTAAGGCATCTTTAGTAGCATTTCCCATTTTCTCAACTTCAATTGCCAAATCTCAAATTTGATCTAAGGCACATGCAACGCCATATTGGGGCAGTAAAACACCAGCGAACTGAGAGAAGAAGGTCTGCACCTAAGTGACATCTGCAACATATTGCTTATTAAAATGATGATGATAGTCCATGAACAGAACCCTCAATTCTGTTTCAGTGTTTCCAAGGATTCTCATGACTGGCACCACAAACTCAACAGTACACGTCCCTCCCCAATTAGGTGGTAAACTATAATAAGCAAATTGGCCACACAACCAATAGGTACCATTTGGGTCTCTTTTCAGTGCGATAGACTTGTGTTTAACTCACATTTCCTAGTGCTCATGTTACAGAATCATGTACTAGAAGAGAGCAGTTATTGCTACTATTAACTAGCATAGTACAGTTACAAACATTTTCACACAAATGGTAACTCCCATTTCCTCTAATACACCAGGTGGCTACCAGGGATCCTACGATAGGGATAAGTGGGCCACTGAAATTATTTGGTGCAGGATATACATTGTACATCGCAAATAAGTCATGGGGTCAGGATTCTTTGGGGGGGGGGGATTGGCCAATTACAATATTGAGGACAGTTGAATAGTTAAGTTAACCTGCAAGGGAACCCCTACATATGGGAGACCATTACCTACTCCCACAAGATCCAAACCACATACTCAACAGGAAGTCTTATATAAGGTGACATTTTCCACCATTTCAGCTTAAGAGAGGAACAGATTCCCTCCCTCATTTTGACCATTTACTTCTATTTTTCTTTGGCTGACTTCTCCTTCTGGACCACTACTCCACTTCTGCGGTGGTCCCTTTTGCTCAGGACTTTCATCTTCACCTAAACAGTCACCCACTGGAGGGCAACCATCTGTTCTAATCAACACAATGGTGCAGATCCAGACACAGGCCACCCAGCCTAAAGGATGTCCTCAGGGACAAGAACTCGTCTGCAGTGCGAGATGTGAATCCAGGTGTCCCTCTCAGCTACCTTCACCTCAGTTGGGGTGGTCAGCAAAACTTGATATGGTCCTCTCCAACGAGGATCCTTCCAGCTCTTCCTTCTGTAGTCTTTTACCACCACGAAGTCTCCAGGGCGTAGACAATGCTCAGTTCTTCTTGATAGGTTGGGCAGAGAAGCCTTCACCTGTGGTAAGAGAGTCTTTAGAACATTGTTAAGTGAAACACAGTATGCTACCATGTTTTTTTTCCATTCCCTGCAACGTCAACCATGCCCAAAGTAAAATGCCTCCCACTCAGGCCCAGAAAATAGGATATGCACATAATTAGTACTATTGGATAGGAAACACTCTGAAGTTTCTAAGAGTGTTAAAATATTGTCTGTGATTATAACAGAACTCATATAACAGGCGAAAACCAGAGGAATTTCTGTCCTGGAAAAAGTGTTATTGACACATTGCCTCATTTTGAACCCCTCCCTATTGAAAACAGACATATATGGGAGTAAGATTGCAGTACCTATTGCTTCCACTGGATGTCAACAGTCTCTAGACAGTGTTTGATGATGTTAGTTGCTCTGGATGGTAATAGAAGAAGAATTTCGAACTGGTCACCAGATGTAAACAGAAGAGGAAGCGCGTTCACGGGCTTGCATGTGCTGTGGTTTTTTCCTTTCCTATCGTCCAGTTTATAATCCGGTTGAAATATTATAGTAAATATACATAAAAGTGTTCCTAAGGATACATTATCAATGATGTTTGATTGTTCTTGGACAAGTGTAGTGCCCCACTGCTCCCTAAGTAGTTAATCAAGGCTAATTCAGTTTGTCCATTCCACCTGTCACGTCTACTACCTCTCCTCCTTTTCGGCATTCGACGTCGCCGGTATACTAACCACCGGTCCTGGGATCCAACATTACACACACCTGCCATCCATCATTACGCGCATCTGCAGATCATCACGAAACTCACCTGGACTCCATTACCTTCCTGATTACCTCCCGTATATGTGTCACTCCCTTGGGTTCAGTATTGTTCCTGAGTTCATGTGTAAACACCACTGTTATGTTGTCTCATTTCATGTTGTCTTATTAAACATTTCACCTGCTTCTCGACTCACAGCGTCTCCGTTACACCACCACTTTAGACATTTTCATCTTTCTGCCATAAATACAATCCTGCAGAGGCTGTACTGTCTCCGCATAGTCTTTCAACCATGGGTGACAGTAGCCAGCCACTCCCAACAGTGACATCATGTGTGCTTAGTAACAGGTTTAGGCAGGGACTTTATCGCCTCAAGCATATCTTTCGAGAGGGCATGACCCTCAGAAGTAATGTCATAACCCAGATATTTAACAGAACTTTTACACAACTGCATCTTAGAGACGGAAGCTTTATGACAATTTTCAGCTAAGAAAATCAACAATGCCTTAGTATCTTCATGACAGATTTCCACAGATGAGGAACAGACCAACAGATCATCAACATATTGAACCACAGTACTACCTCCAAGGGGAAAACCTTCCAGGTTTCCTGGGCAAAAATGGCAGGTGATTCAACGTAGCCTTGTGGCATCACCACCCAAGTCCATTTTTCCCCAGAAAGGTAAAAGAGAACCAATCCTGTGACCCAGGGTCAACAGGGATGCTAAAAAATACATTAGCCTATAACTGAAAAACAACATCTCCCTGGGGGAACTTGGGAAAGAATAGTAACTGTGTTAGGCACCTGGGGTGCTGTTGTATAAACGGAGTAAATAAATAACTAAATAACTAGTAAAGATCTTGCACAAAACTATATTCACCAGATGGCTTTCTAACAGGTAAAATAGGGGTGTTACAGGGAGAATTTGGGTATGGGATCAAAGACCCATTTTCAACCAGGGCCTGGTGGATGGGAATATTACCTAAGCGGGTACTGAGCTTTATGTGGTCTGTGCTTATTCTTCGGGACAACTTTCATCGGTGAGGCACCCCTCAGCCTTCTTCTACTTTTACTGTTCCCTTTCCCCATTATTACTTTTAATTATACCTTATCAATTTACTTTACTCTAACAATTATCACACTCATACCTCAATCATTATGGGAACTAATTTCCCTTTTTAGTCAATCATACAAAATTCATTCCACTCAATCAACTTACTGAAATTCAGTTTTCAGTCCTTCCAGGTTTCGTAGATTATGTGTTTTCTCCCAAGCAGCCCACAGTGGAGGTCTGGTCTGGGAGGATCATCGCCGTCTTTGGTCAGGCGGGAATTCCCTTTGCACACCTTCACCTGGAATGCACCGCCTGTGTTCCCTCGCAGACCCTCACTGCCGAGCTCCACGTGTAGAATTAATCATCCTCTTTCGTGACGCCAAATTGTCGTGGAAATTACCACTAAGAACTCCAAGTCAAAGTTAAATGAACATACCTTCATTGATATTGAGAGGTTACAACAAACTTAATACTCGAATTCCAAGTCTGTCAGAAGCTCTTAACACTCTACATGTAGTCACGCATTTGCAGAGACACAGAGGACACAAAAAATGTCCACTACAATCCTCTTAAAAATTCATTCAAGAATTCATAACAATTCTCTTAGTTTCTAGAACTTCAAGACCATTGTTTCCAATGGAAATCAAAAATGCCTTTTGGTTGCCTTTTATGTCGAATCCCCCGGTCACAAATATGTCAGATTTGGGGAGGTTAAACCTTTTCAACCCTTCAAAACCCCCCTATTACCCCCAATTAAGTCATTTCCCGTAATCAGACAGGCCGAAAGACAGACAGAAAAACAGACACAGACAGGCACGCAGGCAGGCAGGTAGGCAGACAGACAGGCAGGCAGGCAGACAGAAAAAAACAGTTTCAAGTTACTCAAAAACAAATTGACCAATATTCTCTTCAGAATTAATTCAAACAATTCATAACAAGGTTCATAATTTCTAGAACTACAAGACCATTGTGTCCAATGGAGGTCAAAAATGCTTTTCGGTCGATTGATTTCAGATTTAATATGCCGGGACCCCCGGTCACAAGTATGTACAATTTGGGAAGAATAAACTTTATATGATCTTAGTGTTCAATACTTTGTATTTATGTACCTTTTTCTATGTTTTTTCTTTTTGAGGGCAGTTCACAGGTGAATACAAACTAAAATAGTGTGTTTTAATCAGTTATTTGGTGACGTGATTATATTTAACATAACTTTTTTTATGTTTTACCATTAACATTTTTATGAAATTCACTCCCCTTTTCTCATCTGAGGAGCCTCTGATAAGGTTAGGGTTATGGCTAAGGTTAGGGTTGAGCTGGGATGTGGACTAGGGTTGAATGGTAGGAACCCGGTTACCGAGATTTACCGGGATTTACCGCCCCAAAACCACTTCCTTTTCTCAAGGTAAATAACTTCAAGAAATCAGTAGATTATAATAAATTATTTATGTGAACAGCATTGCGTGAAATGGAACTGTTAAATTATATCTGATGTCTAAATCTGGCTTCTCTATGGCGTCGACATGATGAATCATCAATGCTCATGGTGGGGAACAGACAGCCCATCTCAGTATGGTGCGCAGTTCACAATGTATGTAGATCTCAACATGGTAACTTTTTTTATGTGACACGTAAGCCTGCATTTGCTACAAAATAATCAATGCTACAGTAATATAAAGACAAAATGCGCGTCTAATTTATCCATCTCCATCTGGCCTTCGGGGTCACCTTAGTTTTTTATTTGTAAAGATTATTATTTTTTGCAGCTGCAGAGTTTTAAAACAGCCTATCACTCAAATATAGTTGCTTTAAATCAGTGCATGTGGGAGCACTCTCTCGCAGTCATTCTCTCTCTCCAACAAATTGCATCCAAAATAGATAATCCTGTTCTATATTTATATATACAGTTGAAGTCGGACGTTTACATACACTTAGATTGAAGTCATTAAAACTCATTTTTCAACCACTCCACACATTTCTTGTTAACAAACTATAGTTTTGGCAAGTCAGTTAGGACATCTACTTTGTGCGTGACACAACACATTTTTCCAACAATTGTTTACAGACAGATTATTTCACTTGTAATTCCCTGTATCACAATTCCAGTGGGTCAGAAGTTTACATACACTAAGTTGACTGTGCCTTTAAACAGCTTGGAAAATTCCAGAAAATTATGTCAAGGCTTTAGAAGCTTCTGATAGGCTAATTGACATAATTTGAGTCAATTGGAGGTGTACCTGTGGATTTATTTCAAGGCCTACCTTCAAACTCAGTGCCTTTTTGCTTGACATCATGGGGAAATCAAAATAAATCAGCCAAGACCTCAGAAAAAAAATTCTGGCTCATCCTTTGGAGCTATTTCCAAATGCCTGAAGGTACCACGTTCCTTTGTACAAACAATGGTATGCAAGTATAAACACCATGGGACCACGCAGCCGTCATACCGCTCAGGAAGGAGACGCGTTCTGTCTCCTAGAGATGAATGTACTTTGGTGCGAAATGTGCAAATCAATTCCCATAACAACAGCAAAGGACCTTGTGAAGATGCTGAAGGAAACTGGTACAAAAGTATCTATATCCACAGTAAAACAAGTCCTATATCGACATAACCTGAAAGGCCGCTCAGCAAGGAAGAAGCCACTGCTCCAAAACCACCATAAAAAAGCCAGACTACGGTTTGCAACTGCACATTGGAGACAAAGATTATACTTTTTTAGAAATGTCTTGTGGTCTGATGAAACAAAAATAGAACTGTTTGGCCATAATGACCATCATTATGTTTGGAGGAAAAATTGGGGGAGGCTTGCAAGCCAAAGAACACCATCCCAATGGTGAAGCACGGGGGTGGCAGCATCATGTTGTGGGGGTGCTTTGCTGCAGGAGGGACTGGTGCACTTCACAAAATAGATGGCATCCTGAGGGAAGGAAAATTATGTGGATATATTGAAGCAACATCTCAAGACATCAGTCAGGAAGTTAAAGCTTGGTCGCAAATGGGTCTTCCAAATGGACAATGACCCCAAGCTGTGGCAAAATAGCTTAATGACAACAAAGTCAAGGTATTGGAGTGGCCTTCACAAAGCCTTGACCTCAAATCTGTAGAGAATTTGTGGACAGAACTGAAAAAATGTGTGTGAGCAAGGAGGCCTACAAACCTGACTCAGTTACACCAGCTCTGTTAGGAGGAATGGGCCAAAATTCACCCAACTTATTGTGGGAAGCTTATGGAAGGCTACCCAAAACGTTTGACCCAAGTTATAGGCAATGCTGGTAAATACTAATTGAGTGAATGCAAACTTCTGACCCACTGGGAATGTGATGAAAGAAATAAAACCTGAAATAAATCATTCTCTCTATTATTATTCAGACATTTCACATTATTAAAATAAAGTAGTGATCCTAACTGACCTAAGATGGAATTTTTACTAGGATTAAATGTCAGGAATTATGAAATTCATTTGGCTAAGGTGTATGTAAACCTCCGACTTCAACTGTACACTAAGATCATGTGACACTTAGATTTTTTATTTGTTTGTTATTTCACCTTTATTTAACCAGGTAGGCCAGTTGTGAAACAAGTTCTCATTTACAACTGTGACCTGGCTTGCACACAGGTGGACTTTATTTAACTAATTATGTGATTTCTGAAGGTAATTGGTTGCACCAGATCTTATTTAGGGGCTTCATAGCTAAGGGGGTGAGTACATATGCACGCACTACTTTTCCATACACCTGTGCTCCGCTGGGCTCACTACTTAAGAAACGCTCCTTAGCTCTTGGAGTCCCTTGCAGGAAAAGCTAGAATAGAATAGCTTGCTGGACATAATTTGTTTAACATTTCTTATACCAATAGACTACTCAAAGAGGGATAAATACAGTAGCCAATAGAACTCAGGGGTAGTTTGAAAGAAGAGTAAATGCGCGATGGCAGTAGGCTATAGCAGTTATTTATTCAGACCCAAAACCATTCAATCTTCGTGAAGATAAGTGAAAGCCTTCTGCATCTAATTCTAGTCCTATATTATTCAAGCTTGTCATTCAAATGATGAAGATAAGGACAACATAACATATTTCATTTAACTGTTGAAAGTGAGGAAGGAACAAAGCAACAATAGAGAGAGAAAGAGGAGGTAGGCTAATAACATTAGGGGAAATATTATGAAAGGTATATACAGTATGCGTCAGCCTACTAATTATACAAATAGGCCCTATTATATTTCAAAATTAAAATCAAATTCGCTAGCCTACACTTTGTAGGCTGCATGTCATACACCGGAATCTCATGTTCTGTCCCTACTTTATCATGGTTTGAACGATGTGTGTAATTCCAGTCCATATGATACAATACACTACAGTAATACACTACAAAAATATTAGCCTTTTGGAGCTAGTTTCATGTATTTCCCCAAGAGAACATATATCTAGCTATATGTATGGGCTTTTATGTTTTTCTGTCATGGGTAATGTGCATTACCCTATATCATCACATCAAATCAAATTGTATTAGTCACATGCACCGAATACAACAGGTGTAGACCTTACAGTGAAATGCTTACTTACGAGCCCCTAAACAACAATGCAGTTTCAAAAATATACGGGTAAGAATAAGAGATAAAAGTAACAAGTAATTAAAGAGCAGCAGTAAAAAATAACAATATATACAGGGGGGTGCCGGTACAGAGTCAATGTGCTGGGGGCACCGGTTAGTTGAGGTAGTATGTACATGTAGGTAGAGTTAATAAAGTGACTATGCATAGATGACAACAGAGAGTGGCAGTGGTGTGGAGAGGGGGGAGGGGGGGGCAATGCAAATAGTCTGGGTAGCCATTTGACTAGATGTTCAGGAGTCTTATGGCTTGGGGGTAGAAGCTGTTTAGAAGCCTCTTGGACCTAGACTTGGCACTCCGGTACCACTTGCCGTGCGGTAGCAGAGAGAACAGTTTAAGACCAGGTAGCTGGAGTTTTTGACAATTTTTAGGGCCTTCCTCTGACACCGCCTGGTATAGAGGCCCTGGATGGCAGGAAGCTTGGCCCTGGTGATGTACTGGGCCGTACTCACCGAGCAGTTGCCATACCAGGCAGTGATGCAACCAGTCAGGATGCTCTCGATGGTGCAGCTGTAGAACATTTTGAGGATCTGAGGGGGAATAGGTTTTGTCCGCTTCACAACTGTCTTGGTATGTTTGGACCAGTTTGTTGGTGATGTGGACACCAAGGAACTTGAAGCTCTCAACCTGCTCCACTGCAGCCCCGTCAATGAGATTGGGGGCGTGCTCGGTGCTCTTTTTCCTGTAGTCCACAATCATCTCCTTTGTCTTGATCACGTTGAGGGAGAGGTTGTTGTCTGGGATCAGGCCTACCACTGTTGTGTCATTGGCAAATTTAATGATCGTGTTCGAGTTGTGCCTGGTCGTGCAGTCATGAGTGAAAAGGGGGCTGAGCAGTCTCAGGGTCCTTAGATTATTGATGAGCTTTAAGGGCAACATGGTGTTGAACGTTGAGCTGTAGTAAATTAATAGCATTCTCACATAGGTGTTTGTTTTGTCCAGGTGGGAAAGGGCAGTGTGGAGTGCAATAGAGATTGCATCATTCTGTTGGGGCGGTACGCAAATTGGAGGGGGTCTAGGGTTTCTGAGATTATGGTGTTGATGTGAGCCATGACCAGCCTTTCAAAGCACTTCATGGCTACAGACGTGAGTGCTACGGGTCGGTAGTCCTTTAGGCAGGTTACCTTAGTGTTCTTGGGCACAGGCACTATGGTGGTCTGCTTAAAACATGTTGGTATTACAGACTCGGACATGGAGAGGTATAAAATGTCAGTGAAGACACTTGCTAGTTGGTCAGCGCATGCTCGCAGTACATGTCCTTGTAATCCGTATGGCCCTGCGGCCTTGTGAATGTTGACCTGCCAAAAGGTCTTAATCACTTCGGGCTGCTGAGAGCATGATCACCCATCTTCCGGTACAGCTGGTGCTCTCATGCATATTTAGGTGTTATTTGCCTCGAAGCGAGCATAGAATTAGTTTAGCTCGTCTGCTAGGCTCGTGTCACTGGGCAGCTCTCGGCTGTGCTTCCATTTGTAGTCTGTAATGGTTTGCAAGCCCTGCCACATCCGACGAGCATCAGAGCCGGTGTAGTATGACACTATCTTAGTCCTGTATTGATGCTGCCTGTTTGATGGTTCGTCAGAGGGCATAGCGGGATTTCTTATAAGCTTCCAGGTAAGTGTCCTGCTAATTGAAAGCGGCAGCTCTAGCCTTTAGCTCAGTGAGGATGCTGCCTGTAATCCATGGCTTCTGGTTGGGGTATGTACGTACGGTCACTGTGGGGCCGATGTCATCGATGCACTTATTGATGAAGCCAATGACAGATGTGGTGTACTCCTCAATGCCATTGGAGGAATCCCGGAACATATTCCAGTCTGTGCTAGCAAAACAGTCCTGTAGCCTAGCATCTGCTACATCTGACCACTTTTTTATTGATCTAGTCACTGGTGCTTCCTGCTTTAATTTTTGCTTGTAAGCAGGAATCAGGAGCATGGAATTATGGTCAAATTTTCCAAATGGAAGGCAAGGGAGAGCTTTGAATGTGTCTCTGTATGTGGAGTATAGGTGGTCCAGAGTTTTTTTCCCTCTGGTTGCACATTTTTCTATCACACAACATGCGGATAGAAATTTGGTAAAACTGATTTAAGTTTCCCTGCCTTAAAGTCCCCGGCTACTAGGAGCACCGCCTCTGGGTGAGCATTTTCTTGTTTGCTTATGGCGGAATACAGCTCATTCAATGCTATCTTAGTGCCTACCTCTGACTGAGATGGTATGTAAACAGCTACAAAGAATACAGATGAGAATGCTCTCGGTAGGTAGTGTGGTCTACAGCTTATCATGCTGTTTGGGGTTTTAGGCTGGGTGTCTGTACAGCACTCTGTAACATCAGCTGATGTAAGAAGGGCTTTATAAATACATTTGATGATACATTTGATATACTCAACCTCAGGTGAGCAATAGCTCGAGACTTCCTTAGATATAGTGCACCAGCTGTTATTTACAAAAATACATAGTCCGTCGCCCCTTGTCTTACCAGACACCACTGTTCTATCCTGCTGGTACATCGTATAACCAGCCAGCTGTATGTTGATATTGTCATCGTTCAGCCACGACGAAGCATAAGATGTTACAGTTTTTAATGTCCCGTTGGTAGTTTAATCTTCCCCGTAACTCGTCGATTTTATTGTCCAAAGACTGCATGTTTGCTAGCAGAATTGAGGGAAGTGGGGGTTCATTCGATCGCCTCCAAATTCTCAGAAGGCAGCCCGCTCTCCGGCCTTTCTTTCTCCGCTTCCTCTTCACGCAGATCACGGGGGTCGGGGCCTGTTCCGGAGGGAGCCGTATGTACTCTGCCTCGGGCTCGTCAGAGTCGTGAAAGAAGAAAAAGGATTCTAATAGTCCGTGGTGAGTAATCACAGTCCTGATGTCTAGAAGTTATTTTCGGTCATAAGAGACGGTAGCGGCAACATTATGTACAAAATGAGTAAAAAAATAAGTTACAAACAACGCAGATAAACAAAGAAAAAAACACAATCGGTTGGGGGCATGTAAAACGTCTGCCTTCTGCTCCTGCGCCATCTTATGTCCTTTACAGTATTGGATAACACCACAATCATTTGGGCTTTTTTGGGCTTTGGCTCATTAAATATCTTTAATGTAGGGCTCATAAAATGTGTTTAATGTATGGCTCATCAGGCTCAGGTAGCATCAGGCTTGAATTTTTAATCAAAGCTCTAATTAAATCCAGACATAGGCCCATTTATATGCTTTATAATGCTTTTGAATTACATTTCCGGTTTTGGTGGGAAATACCGGGTTACCCTGATGGAATATTGTAAAATACAGGAGAAATATACAACCCTAATGTGGACATGAAACTAGGGTCAGGTTTAGAGTTGAGTTTAGAGTTTGTCTGCCTGCCTGCCTGCTTCCCATGTCTGTCTGTGAGTTTATACACTGAGTGTATAAAACACCTATTTTTTCCATGAGACTGAACAGGTGAATCCAGGTGAAAGCTATGATCCCTTATTGATGTCATCTGTTATATCCACTTCAATCAGTGTAGATGAAAGGGAGAAGACAGGTTAAAGAAGGATTTTTAAACCTTGAGACAATTGAGCCATGGATTCTGTGTGTGTGCCATTCATAGGGTGAATGGGCAAGAAAAATTATTTAAGTGCCTTTGAACAGCGTATGGTAGCAGGTGCCAGGTGCACTGGTTTGAGTGTGTCAAGAACGGCAACGCTGCTGGGTTTTCCTGTGTGTATCAAGAATGGTCCACCACCCAAAGGACATCCAGCCATCTTGACACAACTGTGGGACGCATTGGAGTCAACATGGGCCAGCATCCCTGTGGAACACTTTCGACCCCTTGTAGAGTCCATGCCCTGACGAACTGAAGCAATTCTGAAGGCAATATTAGGAAGGTGTTCCTAATGTTTTGTCCACTTAGTATATGTCTGTCCTGTCTGTCTGTCTGTCTGTCTGACTCTTTCACCAATTTACCCATTGCATCTATATCCAACTTTTGCCTTCAATGGGATGTATTGATTTATGCGCCAATACCCTTGATGCATATGTATGCGTCAATATCCTGTCTATGTAGGTGGTTGTCAATTGGCCATGGTTGTCAGTTGTACCACAGGAATGGAACATAAATCGCAGCGGATTGATGGTGGCAGCTGCAGAGAAGTAAATGGGTGTATGAGATTTTACTGCAGTAGAGTTATAAGATGTTTTGAACGATAGTGTCCTGTCCTCCCAGGCTGCTGGCCTATAGTACGATCAGATAGGGCCAAAATAGTGGAATAGTGGTGAGGTTTAAATAATGGGTGCTGGGTTAGATGGTAGGGCAATTCATACTGCAGAATAGTAGGCTGATACACATCCAACACAGTAGGTGGCGGCATGCATCTATAACATTTGTTTGCGGACCACCATAATACCGAAGAAGAAGAAGGAGTGAGGGAGAGAGAGCGAGAGTGTCATGTCTGTGATGCCTTTCCCTATGTGTCCATATTGTGATGCTTCTCTTTCCCCATTGAATGCAATGTATTCACTTAGGCAAGAACACTGTGACACTCATCTTTACCCGTTGACTGCAAATATTGACATAAGATCCAATTGGTTGAAGCTTATCTTTTCCCGTTGACTGCTATGTATTTACATAAGCATCAACTCTGTGACACTCATCTTTTTACATTGACTACAATGTATTGACCTAAGCATCAACCCTGTGACACCATTTTTTTCCCCATGGACGCAAATGTTGACATAATATTTAATTGGTTGATACTTATCTTTTCCCATTGACTGCTATGTTTTGACATTAGCATCAACCCTGTGACACTCATCTTCTCCCATTGACTGCAATGTATTGAGAAAAAAGTCAACCCCGTGACAAATGTTTTCCCATTGACTGCAATGTATGGAGATAAACATTAACCCTGTGACACTCATATTTTCCTATTGACTGGAATGTATTGAGGAAAACATCAGCTTCTGTGACATTTTAAATTTTTGTAAAAAGCATGCCAGGATGAAGTTTTCTGGCTGATAATGGGATGAACATATGTATTATTGATTGAGAGAGGGAGAATAACATGCTCCAAATAATTTCACCACTTTGTGTGAAATGTTGTTGTTTTTCTCTGGTGGGATGCTAGCTGCCCTTAGGGGCACTTGCTGGTGTAAGGGGAGGGCCCGGACATAATGAGGGTTCACACTTCAGGGTCCAATTATGACAGGGCTCCTTTTCTCTGGATGAGACAATGGAATTAGCCTGAGACAAAAAGAGGTGTAAGGAGGCCCTCTCACTTTCACCACAGGGGCAAGTGGGGGCCCACGGAGGGAGGAGGTAGGGCCTGGTTTGAAGGCTGAAGGAGATCAATATTCCACAGTGGATGTCCCGAACAGGGCCCCTTTTGGTCTGCAGGAATTAGTCACACATTATGGAGAAGGATACTTTCTCTGATAATTTGCATTCTTATTCTTTGGAGAGAGCTGTCTGACAGTTCTTTTTGATACAGCGCCTGAATTTGTACCCCTTCTTGATGAAAATAGAATGTTTCGCACATTTTTAAAGATTTGTTCGAAACTGAATATCTTATATCTAGTCCAAACTTTTCAGTATTTTAAAGATACACTCTTAAACAATGAATACACCCTTTCATGTAATATGACCTTAGTTTAAAGGGATAGTTCAGTGATTTTACAGTCTATGGACAAGGAGGGGTCTCAATCCAGACTGGTAAGGTAAGATAAGGAATTACATTTCCATTTCCATTTTAGTTATTATCCAGAGTGACTTACAAGTTAGTGCATTCATAGGTGAGACAACCACATATCACAGTCATAGCGAGTAAATACATCCTCAATAAAGAAGTTATCAGCAAAGTCAGTGCTAGTAGGAAAAGACAAGTGCACTATTTTTGTGGCGGGGGGGGGTAAGACTGAAGAGGTAGGGTTTCAGACATTTTCAGAAGATGGGCAGGGACTCTTCTGTCCTAGCATCAGGGGAAGCTGGCTCCACCATTGGGGTACCAGGACAGAGAAAAGCTTTGACTGGGCTGAGCGGGAGATTACCTCCTGTAGATGTGGGATGTCGAAGAAACCAGAGGTGGCAGAATGGAGTGATCGAGTTGGGATGTAGAGTTTGAGCATAGCCTGAAGGTAGGGAGGAGTAGTTCCCCTTGCTGCTTCGTAGGCAAGCCCCATGGCCTTGTAGTGGAATCAGATATCTAAATATGTGAAACTACGAACTATCCACTTACTAGCTACTACTGAACTATCCCTTTTAATGGGGTCCATGTGCCAACTATTGATTGTGGTAGTTGATTCACAACCTTTGTTTAGCAGTCGGAGCATAAGCAAGTGAAATGTTTTTGTGGCACATCTGCTTTTGTATGACGTCATTGGAGGTTAGACTTTCTGCAATGCCTGTGCTTTTGATGACGCAGAATGCTGGTAATAATTAGACTCATGCTAGCGGCTAGCCTGATGCTAAGCTCACCTGTGGTCGGGAACAGGATGCAGTGGAAATCTGAAAATGTGGGATTATAGGGTCGAGGCTACCCACCTGTCTCTGAAATGCGACTGGGTTTAGTTGAGTGGGTTCACTGATGCAAAACAACAGCATGACGTAACAAAAGTAGGTTATGGGGTTAGATTTTGAGTTTCTTTGGCATTCTGCAGAACCACTGACTTGGAACTTTAGCTTCCATTAGTGACTCGAGAAATGACAAATCACTTGTTTTGTGAAGGTTCTACCCAGGTCTGAGCCCTAGAACCAGTAATTAGATTTGTGTTAATGTTTGACCAATTAAGTAAAGATTTTAAAGCTTTATCTTCCAGGAAATAATTGTAAAATGGTTAATTGTTTTCAAAAAATATGATTGAGTCCATTTAAAATTGAGGCATTCAATATGAAGGCAATTGTATCTTCCTTGTCCTTGAGTTTCAGAAAGGTGCCTCACAAAACATGCTTTACTACAACATAAATTATTAATCCATTTTGAATTTGGAGCGTTAACAGCATCCTCTTCTTTTGCACCTCATGTAGCCAAACAAAGACTGACTTTAACAATATGGCTTTTTTTCTCTGCTTTCCCCAATGGGAGGAATTGAGGCGTAGAGATCACTGTCCCTAAACTACAGGAAGTTGTAGTCTATTCAGTGACCCCCTCTGGCCGCAGAGGAGAGTTTAATCTTTACATTGACAAGATGGTCAACTGACCGCTCTAACAATGGAAATACATTTCCGCAAAGGCGAAAGGTAGGCAGGAGAAGGCGAGATCAGGTGGGAACATTCTAGACAATTATCTTTTGTAAAAACATCAATAAACTCATAACAACCTAAGCATTATGAAACTTCTAATCGATCAAATAAGCCTCACCTATAAAAATAGCAGTTCACTTTTTTTGTATTGTTTGTATTTTTACCCCCTTTTTTCTCCCCAATTTTGTGATATCCAATTGTGATGCAATTTTGATCTTGTCTCATAGCTGCAACTCCCCAACAGGCTTGGGAGAGGCGAAGGTCGAGTCATGCGTCAACCAAAACATAACCCACCAAACCACTCTTCATAACACCCACCCGTTTAACCCGGAAGCTAGCCACACCAATGTGTCGGAGGAAAACCCTTACAACTGACGACCTGCAGGTGCCCGGCCCGCCACGAGGAGTCACTAGAGCGCAATGAGTCAATAATAATTAGTACTATTGGATAGGAAACACTCTGAAGTTTCTAAGAGTGTTAAAATAATGTATGTGAGTATAACAGAACTGATATAGCAGGCGAAAACCCGAGGAAAATCCATACGGATTTGCAGTTTTTTTTGTAAATGACCTTCTTCTCCATTGTGCCTATTCATTTGTATTTTACCTAGGACTGAGACTGCAGTACCTATGGCTTCCACTAGATGTCAACAATCTTTATACAAAGACTGGAAGTTCTAGGAGTAAGCAGAATGGATAGGAAAAGGAAGTAGTCAGAGGACCACTTTTGTCAACAACGTTTGACGCGCGCGAGATTGTGAGCGCGCCCCAGTTTATTTTCCTTTCCTATTGTTCACGTTATCGTCCGGTTGAAATATTACAGTAAATATACCTAAGGATACAATGATGTTTGATTTGTTTGTAGAAAGTTTATAGGTATAATTTGAACGTGTTCTCTTCACGGTTCAATGGGCGACTCAACGGTGGATTTTATAATAATAACGCGCCAACCAAACAGAGATTTATGGATATAATAAATGACTTTTTCTAACAAAAGAACCATTGGATGTCTTTGTTGGACACTTGGGAAGCCCTCAGCAGACGTTCTTCGAAAGGTAAGTGATTTATCGGTAACTTTTTGGATTCTTTTGTCTGTATGTTGAACGGGTTGATTACTGAACAAAACGAGCCAAACAAACTGAGTTTTTGGGATATAAAGAGGGACTTTATCAAACAAAACAACCATTTATTGTGTAGCTGGGACCCTTGAGATTGCAAACAGAGGAAGATCTTCAAAGGTAAGTGATTTATTTTATCGCTATTTTAGAGATTTTTGTGACGTCTCTGCTGGTTTGAAATATATGCAGGAAGTATGCGGGGCGCTGTCCTCAGATAATACAACGCGTTGCTTTCGCCGTGAAGCCTATTGTAAATCGGACAAAGCAGTTCGATTACCAAGATTCTAAGCTAAACAATGGTGTATGACAATTGGATTTTCATGAATGTTTAATATTACATTTTTTGTATTTTGAATTTCGAGCTCTGTAATTTCACCGGATGTTGTCAAGTTAGCACACTAGCGGGACACTGTTCAGTAAGAAGTTAAACAGCTTGGAAAATTCCAGTAATTATGTAATGGCTTTAGAAGCTTCTGATAGGCTAATTGACATAATTTGAGTCAATTGGAGGTGTATCTGTGGATATATTTCAAGAACTACCTTCAAACTCAGTGCCTCTTTGCTTGACATCATGGGAAAATCAAAAGAAATCAGCCAATACCTCAGAAATATTTTTTTAGACCTCCACAAGTCTGGTTCATCCTTGGGAGCAATTTCCAAACACCTGAAGGTACCACATTCATCTGTACAAACAATAGTACGCAAGTATTACCACCATGGGACCACACAGCCGTCATACCGCTCAGGAAGGAGATGAGTTCTGTCTCCTAGAGATGAACGTACTTTGGTGCGAAAGTCCAAATCAATCCCAGAACAACAGCAAAGGACCTTGTGAAGATACTGGAGGAAACAGGTACAAAAGTATCTATATCCACAGTAAAACAAGTCTGATATTGACATGAACCTTAAATGCCGCTCAGCAAGGAAGAAGCCACTGCTCCAAAACCACCATAAAAAAGCCAGACTACGATTTACAACTGCACATGTGGACAAAGATCGTACTTTTTGGAGAAATTTCCTCTGGTGTGATGAAACAAAAATAGAACTGTTTGGCCATAATGACCATCGTTATGCTTGGAGGAAAAAGGGGGAGGCTTGCAAGCCAAAGAACACCATCCCAACCGTAAAGCACGGGGGTGGCAGCATCATGTTGTGGGGGTGCTTTGCTGCAGGAGGGGCTGGTGCACTTCATAAAATAGATGGTATCATGAGGGAAGGAAAATTATGTGGATATATTGAAGCAACATCTCAAGACATCAGTCAGGAAGTTAAAGCTTGGTCGCAAATGGGTCTTCCAAAGTTGTGACAAAATGGCTTAAGGACAGCAAAGTCAAGGTATTGGAGTGGCCTTCACAAAGCCCTGACCTCAATCCTATAGAAAAATTGTGGGCAGAACTGAAAAAGCGTGTGCGAGCAAGGAGGCCTACAAACCTGATTCAGTTACACCAGCTCTGTCAGGAGGAATGGGCCAAAATTCACCCAACGTATTGTGGGAAGCTTGTGGAAGGTTAGCAGAAACGTTTGACCCAAGTTAAACAATTTAAAGGCAATGCTACCAAATACTAATTGAGTGTATGTAAACTTCTGACCCACTGGGAATGTGATGAAAGAAATAAAAGCTGAAATAAATAATTCTCTCTACTGTTATTTTGACATTTCACATTCTTACAATAAAGTAGTGATCCTAACTGACCTAAGACAGGGCATTTTTTCTAGGATTAAATGTCAGAAATTGTGAAAAACTTAGCTCAAATGTATTTGGCTAAGGTGTATGTAAACTTCCGATTTCAACTGTATATATATATATAACATGTGGGAAAGTCAATCCAGGACACTATTCTGATGGTAAACACACACGCTACTCTCCTGAACAAAACCTTCCTGGCTGTAGGAAAGCTAGCATAGGTCATGAACCATGACTATGCCCATGTCCAATTGCTTTGATTGTTATTGGAGGATTTTCTCTGTGAAGTTAGCTCTTCTATGGACCACTTGTCCATGAATAGAATCCCCTCATATCTAGTGCCCCTCTCAATGGTGCACGACATATTGACCTCAGCTACTACAACCACGATAAGGCCGTTACAGTCACATTTGGCCTATAGTCTGGGGTCGGCAATCCCAATACATGTTGATGTTGATCGTAATGAAGTGGGATTTTTACTGACGCTGCCGGTTGTTTAATTGGAGAATATCTATAGATATTCTAAATGTAGGATTTTGGCGTGAGAGTACCCACGTGAAAATTGCCACACCCCCTGTAGTAGCTTATCAGGAAATCAATCCAGATTTCTGTCTCACCCCTAACCTGTTAATGTGTAGTCTATTCAAAGATGTCCATTACCTCTGTCCTAGCAAACCGTTTGTTAGGGATAACACTAAGTGTCTTTGTGGTCTTAAGCCTATCACCAGCGAAGAACGCTGTAGAGCCAATCTAACAGCAGGGGATGGGGCCACCACCACACAAGTGGAGGTTGTAGGGAATCGATGGTTGGTTAACACACCATTTGCGTCCGCCACTTTGACTTACGAACGTCATGACACAACCACCCAATTGAACCTCCCCAAACAGACTGTTTTTGTTAAGGTACCAGAGGGGGCGATTTTTCTACATAGACAACCTCGCTCTATACCAACTTCCCGACGACAGGATACACAGAGATTGAAATGCCTGATGCTTTTGCTAAGCGTTCCCTTGAGTTACCACAAGCCATTCAAAACCAAATCCAGTACGAGGGACCAATGACTGTTGATCTTAGTGTACTGGATGAGGCACTTTTAGTTGACCTAACTGACTACAAGCCAAAAGATTGTTCTGTCACCCGCTCTTGGACGGTCCCGGACAGTATCCTGACTGTTAATCATGATCCTCTTTCTTATTTCCCTTGGCCTGTGCTCCTACTACATACACAGGTGCACACTTGCAATGGAAGACCTAATGAGATCGCCCTAGATATGACTTTAGAGACAATGCCATGATAGAGTCATTTAGCCAAGACCTTGGACATATATAGAACATAGTCCATTAGATGATTAAGGTGGGGTAGCTATATTTTGTATATCTCGTTGTTTTTATTCATTTTGTTTCATTTCCTTTGACACTTAGGAAGTGATACAGCCATAAACAAGTTCCCCAATACAACCACCAGTTAGAGCCATAATGGCGCTCATTTGGGGAAGAAATGTAATGATGTATTGCCTGAGTGTTGTGCGTTATTAACGTCTGCCCAAAATCCACCAGAGGGGGACTGTCATGACTGGCCTGTTCGGGCCAGGTTACCGTGGACCATAATCCTACAGAGATATCTCTCACACTCACCAGTGGGGGAGAGATCGAGAGGTATGGAGGTGGGGGTTTTATGACACCTTCCGACATTGTACAACTTAAGGCAGCAGACAAAATCCCTTTGTCCTCTCAGTATGGAGGAATGGAATGTATGATGGAGAATCTACCTCTGAACAGTAACATGCAATAAATGGACTTTGGGACAATATGTTTTGTCAGCCAAAATGGTAGTAATGACGATAGATGGAATATGAACATTAAGGTATTTTTGTTATGTTATTAAAAGTTAAATGATGACGTTATAACGAAAACATTGTAACTTGAAGAGTTTTCACAATATGGACTGTTTGCATACTATACATTGTGTGGAAAATGTCCAGAGCAAAGAGAATGTCTTTGTAAAGATGAAATGTGAAGATAGTTGTCTAAATTGGATCTGAGTAAAATCCAGACTTTGCCTTGTAACTAGTTACGCCCAGAGATCTTGCCCTAAAGGCGGAAACGCCCATTTCTGACCCAAGGGTATAAAACATGTGAGTTAAGAATTAACATATCAGACTAAGTGACCATAAGCTGCAGCCAAGGTTCGAATTAGTTGTTCACCCAAAACGCAACACGAGGTTGAAGAAGACAATGGAACCTTTTAACAATCTATGCTACGGATGAGTAGCTATGTCTAAGAGGGTGAATTCAAGCAGGACCACCCGGTTACCACTCTCCAAGGAATCGTGTGTCGACACTGCTTTCATTCCCACACCGGAACCATCTACACGGCTTATTAGCCGTCCTCAGGAAATCCCTTTTTCAGAACAAGGGTGAGGAAACAGACCACTAAGAGAAAGGACACTGACATCGTGAGAACAAACAGAGAGTTACACCCGGTAACCGAAGACGGGCCGTCATCGGTGAAGGCTAACCCGGTCCACAAAGAGACACCCCATCGGAGACCTTCGACACGTAATTACATAATTATATTCTGACCCATAAGAGCGGCAGTTTGGGGCAAGATTAGGGTTAAAATAAGCAGAGTTTACTAATGTACCCAAGTGTGCTTTTCTCCAGTGCACTCTCTCTTACTCTCTCTTTTGAAATCCCAATTTTTTGTAACACGTGTCATATTGTGTTGGCCCGCTAGTGACCGTTTTAATCAATAGCCTAGACTGTGTGTTTGTGTATGTGTATCTTATAATAGCCTTTTAGCTTGTTAGTAAATCAATAAACTCAATTGGTGTGGTACAGACTTATTTAGTGAGACTCGGGTTTGTGCAGATTCCCGGATTATGCGACGTTTAGAATGAGACTGTAGAGGAAATTAATTCATTAGCGACTGTTGTAAAATCGATATTCTGATATTCTTTGAGTTAATTTGGGAAATAGAAACTCAATAAATCCAAAACTTTCCAATGGTGCCCCAGGTTAATGAGTTAATAATTACCTGACTCATATAATCACGTATTTATAAACAGTTAATCATTCGATGAACAAGAGTCATCACATTAATCAATACAACTTTAGGGTAATGTGTACGGCCCAGTAAATCACTGTGGCCAAGCTTCCTGCCATCCAGAACCTCTTTACCAAGCGGTGTCAGAGGAAGGCCCAAAAAATTGCCTAGGCCTCCAGAACAGTTCATGAAATGGCTACCCGGACTATTTGAATTGCCCCCACCCCACCCCCAATTTTTACGCTGCTGCTACTCTCTGTTTATTATCCATGCAGAGTCACTTTACCTCTACCTACATGTACATATTACGTCAATTACCTTGACTAACCGGTGCCCCCACACATTGACTCTGTACTGCTACACCCTGTATATAGCTTTGCTACTGTTATTTAATTGTTGCTCCTTAATTATGAGTTATTTTTTTATTTGTAATCTTTTTTTCTTCTCTTTTCTTTATTATTATTTTTTTTCTTCATTTTTTTTACTTCAGTTTAAATAACGGTTCTGGGATACGAATAATAATGTCATACACGTAACGTTAGCTAGGAGCCAGCCAGCTAACGTTAGCTAGAAGTACGCTTTAGCTTGAAATGAAACTACTTTCTGTCAAAGTAATAAATGTGTAATGTCTGAAAATGTAGCTAGCTAGACTAGCTTACCCATATACATCATCACGCATGATGGACGCTTCTCCCTGTCACAGATGCCTTGCCATGGTTGCCCTTAGTTTGAAGATGTAATCAGGAGACAGGTGTTTTCTCCATCTCTTTAGCTATCATACTCTAATTCCAGTGATTTCAAAACTCGATCCTCCAGAAAGTGGAGAGCAGACCAATGGCAGACCAATCCGAACTCCTCTTTCGGCATGTCCAGCCCACTCATTATCTCAGCCAATCATGGCTAGTGGGAAGGTTGTTTTACTTTTTCTGTGGCTTAACCAAGTGGGCTCATAATTTAACAATTGTATTCATATTTACAGATGGCATACACATTTGTTATTAAGACATGTAAGCTCACATGTTCCAGAAGGCATTTCGGCAAACAAACAAACAAATTCAAATATAATTATTCCAAATATAAATAATGACCCACAAACCCCAGTGTAAAAAGCACAAACATATATATGGTTCCCAATTAGAGGTAACAACAATCAGCTGCCTCTAATTGGGAACCATCAACCCAACATAGAAATACAACCCCTAGAACACAAAAATAACACGCCAGCCTGCTATCCCAGGCCAGGACGTGACACACATTTTAGTAAGTAGTTTCTTAACACTTTTTTTCTTAAAACTGCATTGTTGGTTAAGGGCTTGTAAGTAATCATTTCACTTGTTGTATTCGGCGCATGTGACAATTAAAATTTGGTTTGATTTTCTTCTTCTTTGGTATTATGGCGGTCTGCAAGCAAATGTTATAGGTGCATGTCACCACCTACTGTGTTAGCTATGTATCGGCCTTCTGTTCTTTAGTATGAATTCATTACACTTTGTGAGAAAATAAATTCCACCCATTATTAAAACCTCACCACTATTCCACTAATTTGACCCTATCTGATCTTACTCCAGGCCATCAGTCTGTGATTTACATTCCATTCCTGCGGTACAATTGACAAACATGAACGCCCCCCCCAAAAAAACTTACTGAAGGCACATGTTATTCCTATCACTCTCTATTGGCCTCGGCCTACTCATAATAGTTTGTAGGCCAAACCGTTCAGACAATTTTATGAGAAGACAGATTTTCAGGATGTCTCAAGGTCTGACAAACACCGTTCTAGCTCTGTCACCTGTCACCGCAGATGTGGAAGTGCGAAATGCGGTGGATTGAAACGCATCCAATGCAAACTGATGGATTTTTATGGGGATTTGTTATTATTATGCTAATTCGAATTCTGCAGGGATATCAACTCTAGGTGGTTAACCTGTCCCCTCCCTTTTATCTTCACTGATTGAAGTGGATTTAACAAGTGACATCAATAGGGGATCATAGTTTTACCTGCATTCACCTGGTCAGTCTGTCAGGGAAATAGCAGATGTTCCTAATGTTTTGTGCACTCATTGAAGCACACTGAGCTGGAGCTTGAAAATCTGGACAATAAACAAAAGTAAATGTAGTTCTTGCGCTGGACAAGGGTCTTTAACAGAGGCTGACGAGGTCACATTCAAATCAGTCTCCTGAAAGTCAAGAGTCTTAACTCTCCACCCTTAGCAGTCTCTTCCGCCACGCCATTCTCAGCTCCTATTATGCCCTGAAGCAGGCTTGAGTAGGGGGGAATCATCAGGCCACCCCTTGTCACCTACAGCTTCTCTGCAGAGTCCGTGGGTAGTTACTCCTCAAACAACATGTTGCACCCACCTGGGTGAAGCCGGTGTCCGCTAGATTGTGGAAGGGCGCCAAAGGCTCACTAGTCATTACATATAGATTATTGGGATAGTCCACCTTGGAGCGAGAGATCCACTCAAAAGATCCACTCCACTTCAACAAACATTTTTGTTGTCCAAGCCAGTGCCATCTCCAGTTTCAAATAAAAACAAAAGCCCACTGGGTTATCTTGACAAAACATATTAACGTGCCTGTCTTATGACACCGTTGAGTCAATATATACATAATCAATAATAACTAAGCTAACAAAATAAAAAGTTGATAAAAAAATGTAATCAAGAACACAAAAATAGAGTATTTACAAGAGCTCTCTGCCTAGGCAAATGTAACAGTGTTGCTTCCGTCCCTTTCCTTGCCCCAACCTGGGTTTGAACCAGGGACCCTCTGAACACAACAACTGTCACCCACAAAGCTTTACTACCTATTGCTCCACAAAATCCACAGCCCTTGCAGAGCAAGGGATACAACTACTTCAAGGTCTCAGAGCGAGTGACATCACCGATTGAACACGACAACCACATAACATGGCCCACACTATTACTGTACCTCTACCACAGAGGGAAAGGGCGAAGGAAAGTTTGCCTTCAGGCAAATTCTTCTAACTGTTATTTATTCCTTTTGAGAAGATGACTGTTTGTTTTTATATGTTTTTTTGTGTGGGTTCATGAGCACACCACTGACTCACACAGACAGTTGTAATTAAGGCAGCTGGGATCTGAAAATATGAGTGTCACAGAGATGGATAAGAAGGAGTTGTGAGCAGGAGTTGTGTGGATGATGTCGAATTGCGCAAGCCCCAAAGCACCCGGGTCATGTGACATGGGTTTAGTCATACAAGAAGCAGTCTAGCAGATGAAACTGTTAGAGACCTCGGTAATGAGTTGAACAAGTAGGACAGCACTCATTACAACTATTTGTTACATTACTGCAATCGGCTGAGGCAAAAAGGGTTCATTATTTTCTGCATTAGAAATTCCATGGGTAGACGCAGAGAAATTTTGTTTTCAAGTGCTCTAATCAATTTAGTGGTCAAATTAATGAATGGCGTATAGAAAATTGACCACTGTATAATTTATGTTTTAGTTACTCTTGAATATCAGATATTTGTCAACAACACTGATCGTTTTTGCCTTTCATCTATTCAGTATGTTGAAGCTGTCAAGAGAAACATGTTAAACACAATATGAAAGTCAAGAAAAAATCCCAAGCTATGGTGTTAACATGAAAGGATTTCAAATACGGATTCCAAAAACCACTTGCACTCCTCCTATTCCACTTCCTCGTAGGAGTGTGTTTGGCTTTCATATCTAACCATGACTAGTCTAACACCCCTACAACTTCTCATGCTTCCCCTCCAATGCACCTTCCCACTCAAACCGCAACAGAGCCAACACTGATTAAACCAGAGAGGAAGAGGCAAAACGAGAGGGTCGCATATTTTTTATTTTATTTCACCTTTATTTAACCAAGTAGACTAGTTGAGAACAAGTTCTCATTTACAACTGCGACCTGGCCAAGATAAAGCAAAGCAGTGCGACACAAACAACACAGAGTTACACACACAGAATAAACAAGCGTACAGTCAATAACACAATAGAAAAAAAAGAAAATGGCATGAAGAGGTAAGGCAATAAATAGGCCATAGTAGCGAAGTAATTACAATTTAGCAAATTAACACTGGAGTGATAGATGTGCAGATGATGATGTGCAAGTAGAAATACTGGTGTAAAAAAGAGCAGAAAAGTAAATAAAAACAATATGGGGATGAGGTAGGTAGATTGGATGGGCTATATACAGATGGGCTAAGTACAGCTGCAGCAATCTTTTAGCTGCTCAATTAGCTGATGTTTAAAGTTAGTGAGGGAAATATAAGTCTCCAGCTTCAGTGATTTTTTTAATTTGTTTCTGTCATTGGCAGCAGAGAACTGGAAGGAAAGGCGGCCAAAGGAGGTGCTTTGGGGATGACCAGTGAGATATACCTCCTGGAGCGTGTACTAAGGCTGGGTGTTGTTATTGTGACCAGTGAGCTGAGATAAAGCGGAGCTTTACCTAGCATAGACTTATTGATGACACGGAGCAAGTGGGTCTGGTGACGACTATGTAGCGAGGGCCAGTCGACTAGAGCATACAGGTCGCAGTGGTGGGTGGTATATGGGGCTTTGGTGACAAAGCGGATGGCACTGTGATAGACTGCATCCAGTTTGCTGAGTAGAATATTGGAGGCTATTTTGTAAAAGACATCGCCGAAGTCGAGGATAGGTAGGATGGTCAGTTTTACGAGGGTTTCTTTGGCGGCGTGAGTGAAGGAGGCTTTGTTGCGAAATAGGAAGCCGATTCTATATATCGTTTTGGATTGGAGATGTTTAAAATGAGTCTGGAATGGAGAGTTTACAGTCTAGCCAGACACCTAGGTATTTATAGTTGTCCACATATTCTAAGTCAGAACCGTCCAGAGTAGTGATGCTATTCAGGCGGGCAGGTGCGGGCAGCGAACGGTTGAACAGCATGCATTTGGTTTTACTAGTATTTAAGAGCAGTTGGAGGCCATGGAAGGAGTGTTGTATGGCATTGAATCTCGTTTGGAGGCTTGTTAATTAACTACTTACAGAGTGGTGGGCCACTCCCGACACTACGCGTGAAATGTAAGGCGCCAAATTCAAAATCCAAAAGTTGAATTATTAAACATTCATCAATATACAAGTGTTGCATAGTCATCAAAAGCTCTGCTTCTTGGCAATATCACAGCGTTGTCAGATTTCAAAAAGGCTTTACGGCGAAAGCACAACATTTGATTGTTTGAGTGTAGCACCTCCAATATTTTGACATTAGCATAAATTCATAAACCATCGCAGTTCACACAAAACACATTTCACAGCAAAAACAAATCCCTTACCTTTTGAATAACTTTTTCTGAGGGCTTCCCAAGTGTCCAACGAAGAAAAAGTCATTTATTATATCCATAAATCTCTGTTTGGTTGGCGCGTTATGTTCATAAAATACAGCGTCCACTCGCCCAATGAACCGTGAAGAGAACGCGTTCAACCTATACCTATACACTTGTCCAGGAATAATCAAACATCATTGATAATGTATCCTTAGGATCACTTTTATGTATATTTACTATAATATTTCAACCGGATTATAAACTGGACGATAGGAAAGGAAAAAACCACAGCGCACAAGCCCGTGAACGTGCATCCTCTTCTGTTTACATCTGATAACTATTCTTCTTCTATTACCATCCAGAGCAACTAAACATCACCAAACACTGTCTAGAGACTGTTGACAACCAGTGGAAGCAATAGGTACTGCAATCTTACTCCCAGAAATGGCTGTTTTCAATAGGGAGGGGTTCAAAATGAGGCAATGTGTCAAAAACACTTTTTCCAGGACAGAAATTCCTCTGGTTTTCGCCTGCTATATCCGTTCTGTTATACTCACAGACATTATGTTAACACTTTTAGAAACTTCAGAGTGTTTCCTATCCAATAGTACTAATTATGTGCATATCCTATTTTCTGGGTCTGAGTGGGAGGAATTTTACTTTGGGCACGCCAGACTCTCCAAAACCGTCACCTCGGGAGCCGCTCCCTAAGAAGTTAACACAGTGTCCAAAGAAGGGCCAGATGTATACAGAATGGTGTTGTCTGCGTAGAGGTGGATCAGGAAATCACTCACAGCAAGAGCGACATCATTGATATATACAGAGAAAAGAGTCGGCCCGAGAATTGAACCCTGTGGTACCCCATAGAGAGTGCCAGAGTCAATGGGGAATGACACAGTGAGGGGCTTACAGACAGACAATGCATGCAATAGTTACTTTTGTTCCAACTATCAAAGAACCGTCAGACCTAGAGCTCTGAAACGTTAGAAACCCATTCTAGACCTTTAGTCGATAGTGCACGGTGAGTTACGGGGCTCTAGAAGGTTCTCAGGCCGAGAAACAGCCTTGTACATTTGCAATATTTTCAATTCATTTTTACATCGCGAAAATGACAAAAATTCTAAAAGTCCCAGAGTCACAAGGCTAGGTGCATTAGAACCGCATCGGCCCATAGAGACGGACCCTAACGTTTCTGTCCGTTAGCTCATTCATGGACCCCGTAGCAACGCCCGGAAAACGTGGATTTTCAGCACCAATTAAGGTTGCTGCTCGGACTCCAAATGACCTATCGAGCCGAAACTCGAGATTCGGGGTCGCCTCAGCTAGGCCTACACAATGTCGGAACTGGACCCGCAGCTAGAACGTAACTACGTGTTTTACATTTTTACTATGATTTAAAACAGAAGACGCTGTGATTTTTGAGCCTGCCCTGACATATGTGATAGTTGGCTTCTAAACGAGTTGGAAAAAGTGGATTTGGTGTAAGCTTGTATCAGTTTGGTGTCAGAATGATATCTTATTGACTGATTGACGCTGACTTGATGGCAGACTTTTGTCCATTTGCAATAAGTTAAAACCGTTGAGCCTGGCCATCCCGAGTTCAACGGGCCAATCAATTTGGGCATTTCTGCAGTATTTTAGAGCTTGTCAAATTCGTGATGTTAAAAGCCCATTGAAACATATTGTAAATGTACTGTACATTTGCAATATGTTTCAATGGGCTTTTAACATCACGAATATGACACGCTGAAATCAACACCAATAAGCGATGGAGAGGTACCACTATCAATCCTGGCCATCCCGAGATCAACGGGCAGTCATTTGGGCATTTCTACAGTATTTTAGAGCAGCCCATTGAAACATATTGCAAATGTACTGTACATTTGCAATATGTTTCAATGGGCTTTTAACATCACAAATTTGACATGCTGAAATTGTCAGGACCCGGTCACGAACTCGGGTCTCCGGTGTGAGAACCAGTCACTTAGCCACTAGTAGTCGGCAGAACCCAGAAGTAATAGAGACTGTGTTTTAATAACGACAAAAATAAAGTTCTTCAGGCAAAGAAGGTAGTCCACCAAGACAAAAAGGTAAATCCACGAGGAAAGAAGGAACAGCAGAAAATAGCCTCAAAAGATAATCCAAAAATAAACGATACCAAAACAGAGTTCCACAAGAGAGTCCAACTGGAGCAACAAAACGTTCACAGCTTCACTGAGGCTAGGTGCTAACATACAAACACAGAGCAAAGAACTAAGGAAAACTAAGGGTTTAAATACATACAAGGGAAACGAGGCACAGGTGCAAATAATAACTGGAAACAAGGGAAAACAAAAGGATCAGACAAAAAAGACACAATGGGAGCCTCTAGTGGTCAAAAACCGGAAAAAACCCGGCCGAATGTTGACAGAAATCAACACCAACGAGCGTTTGCAATATGTTTCAATGGGCTTTTAACATCACGAATTTGACATGCTGAAATCAACACCAACGAGCGATGGAGAGGTACCACTATCAATCCTGGCCATCCCGAGATCAACGGGCAGTCAATTGGGCATTTCTACAGTATTTTAGAGCTTGTCATATTCGTGATGTTAAAAGCCCATTGAAACATATTGCAAATGTACTGTACATTTGCAATATGTTTCAATGGGCTTTGAACATCACGAATTTGACATGCTGAAATCAACACCAACGAGCGATGGAGAG
Source organism: Hucho hucho (assembly GCA_003317085.1). Lineage (NCBI taxonomy): Eukaryota > Metazoa > Chordata > Actinopteri > Salmoniformes > Salmonidae > Hucho > Hucho hucho. The sequence goes on from QNTS01000348.1 coordinate 181,461, forward strand.
GAACCATGATCACTGCCCGGCCATCCCGAGTTCAACGGGCCAGTCAATTGGGCATTTCTGCAGTATATGGGAGCCTGTCAAATTTGTGAGGGTAAATGCCCATTGTAAGACATTGCAAATTGACAGCCGTGCACCTGGTAATTGAAACGGGTTACCATGAGCATATTTTAAATATTAATGCCTTTAGGAGGGTGCATGGTATCCCTGGCTGGTTAGGGAGCACCCCCCACCCGTGGCCATCCAATAGGGGGCACCCCTGGTCATTTTGGACGTTTTTCAAAAAATCTTTAAAAAAACAACAGAGTCCCACTTCTCTCTCATCAAACATGACAAATAGACCCTATAGGATGATTCAGGGCTTAAGGCTAGCCCCCCCCCCTTCTCAATTTTTGCCTGAAGACATACCCTAATCTAACTGCCTGTAGCTCAGGCCCAGAAGCAAGGATATGCATATTCTTGGTACCATTTGAAAGGAAACACTCTGAGGTTTGTAGAAATGTGAATTGAATGTAGGAGAATATAACACAATAGATCTGGTAGAAGATAATACAAACAAAAAACGTACGTTTTTTGTTTTTTATTGTTGTTGCATCATCTTTGAAATGAACAAGAAAAGACAAATATTCAGATAGGATGCTGGGGATAATTTCAATGAAGAACATAAGAGGGCAACAGTACCCAGGTATCCCACACAAGTTACCCAAATGTACCCAAGTGGCCAAATTGGTGAAGTGATACATTTTGAAGCCAATAACTATATACAAAATACCAAAATGCTATTCTAACACACCCAAAATATAAAAAAAAAATATATTTTTTGAAAGTATTACACAATTAAAAATTATAGATCTGGTAGAAGATAATACAAACAAAAATCTTTGAAATGAACAAGAAAAGACTAACATTTAGATAGGATGCTGGGGATAATTTCAATGAAGAACATAAGAGGGCAGCAGTACTTGTGCAAAGTTTCAGAATGTTAACTTCCGGAATGAGCGAGCTACATGACATTTCGCATGAAGTCACCCAGGTCACCACGCATCTCGGCATGGTGGCCATGCTCCCTCTAATCCACACAATATGTTTTATTGAGTGGAGGAAGCATGGTCGCTGTGTTGAGGTGTGTGTTTGCTGTTACATTCTACTCAATTGCATTTTTATATATAAAATAAATTATATATATATATATATATATATATACACACACACACACACACACACATACACACACACACACACACACGTTATGGGTCAATACAAATACCCCCACCCACAATGTATAGCCAATGTGTACTTTCATTACTGATTATATTTTTCTATATTGCAAATAAATAAATAAAAATATAGAATAATATTTGATATTATTAATTTCAAACAACGGCATTAGCATGAGAAGAACTTACCAGTCCAAAACGATGTCCTCTCCGTGTAAAAAATATTCTTCCGTCTGTGAGTCATAGCTATGCTCGCTAACAGAATCTTCGTCAAGGAGAAACTCTGTCTCAATTTCATCTATAATTTGGTTTACATCTGTATACCTAGACTTAGATTTCGATTTTCCTGATTTAGTCGCCATATTATTTTATTTAAAAATTGCTGAAAATGCTCTTTACCGAAATAATGCTATGCGTAACGCACGTGGCTCCTTCCAGTCAGAACGTTCAATGGCGAAAGACCCTCTTTACGCCGGAGTTTACAACATGTGCTGGTCTTCCAACACATAAACATTAGAGGTTGCCGTTTACCTCAGCTCATTGGCTATCTACCAAGCTAGATTTCAAGACGATCAGTGGTCATTTGGCCAAAATACAGTCAATCAACGGAACAGCAGTCATATCATTGGTGCGCAATGAAGTCATTACTTGTTGTCTTCAAATCGGTTTCTTTCGGTCAGTTTGCCCCGGGGAAAAAAGCCATCATGTGTGGTTGTGTTACAAACAACCAGAGGATTGCAAGGAAACCAAACATGACTGGATAAACGGACGTTTAGTGTGTGTATTTACATCGAATGTTTCGTCAAAAGGTGAATGAAACGGAATTCACGGCACAAGCGGTTTACAAAATGTTTTGTGTTAGAATAAAAATTGATTTTATCAAACAAAAGGCCATTCACTGTGTAGCTGTGAGCCCTGGGATTGCAAACAGAGCAAGATTTCATAGGTAAGTGATTTCTTTTATTGCAATTTGTGATTTTTGTGACGCCTGTGCTGGTTGGAAAATGATTTTGGTGTGGGCCGCTGTCCTCAGATAATCGCATTGGTATGCTTCGCCGTAAAGCCTTTTTGAAATCTGACAATGCAGTTGTATTACCAAGATTCTAAGCTTTTGAACCATGTAAGACACTTGTATTTTCATGAATGTTTAATATTACGATTTTTGTAGCCTCTGCAATTTCACCGGATGTTGTCGAAATTTGATCCCGCTAGCGGGATCCGTGCGCAAAGATGTTAACATAGTGATATATATCATTTTGTCAGTTTAAATGCCATTTGGACATTGTTCACTGACTTTTGGGTTCGGAAGCCGACTTCCTATGATCATATATGTAAATGGACATAACATCATGATTTGGCACTTTCAATACTTTTGTATGGAATCTTATGGCATTTGTACATTTCTTATGCCATTTGGACATGGTTCATTGACTTTTGACTTCCTATGGTAACATATTGCAAATGGACAAAACATAGGCCTTATGGACAATAAAGTTAATAAAACTAAATCAATAAAATGAGACAAAAGTATGTTTATACACATCTTATATATGTGTTATCAAAAAAAATCGAAAGAATCGCGAAAAACGGTCCAGAAAGCACTTTTTTAGGGGGCGTAGGTGTTTTGATATTTTTTTTTGAAATGTCCAAATTTGACCCTTGGGTCTTGACTTCATGGACATATGCAATATGAATTGCCCCGGTGGAGCACGCTCACCACCTATAGTAATTTTGAGTTATGACATTTGGCATTTGCCATATGCCATTTGCCATAAGCTTGGTTGATCTGCCGTCCATTTGGGCACTCTTTTCCATCGTGTGTATGTTTCGTCCAATGGCAATATGTTGCCATTCATTTTTGTCCATTTCATGGGGGTATTCCCTTACCTTTGAAGATCTTCCTCCTTTTGCAATCTCAAGGGTCCCAGCTACACAATAAATGGTTGTTTTGTTCGATAAAGTCCCTCTTTATATCCCAAAAACTCAGTTTGGTTGGCTCGTTTCGTTCAGTAATCCACCCGTTCAACTAGTTCAACATACAGACAAAAGAATCCAAAAAGTTACTGATAAACTTTGTCCAAACAAGTCAAACAACATTTCTAATCAATCCTCAGGTACCCTAATATGTAAATTAACTATACATTTTAAGACGGAATGTAGTATGTTCAATAGCGGAGATAAATAACAAAGAGTGCGCTCTCAGTCACGCGCGCCACAGGAGTACAGACCCAAGGAGGAACCCAATGATAAACTACAGCTACTTGTTCATTTTTCAAAGAACAAGCCTGAAACCTTGTCTAAAGACTGTTGACATCCAGTGGAAGCCATAGGTACTGCAATCTAGGAGCTATTATTTTCATTGTGCAATAGGAAACCATACCAATTGCATGGGAGCTCAAAAAAGCTATTTTTCCCGGATGGATTTTCCTCTGATTTTCGCCTGCCATATCAGTTATGTTATACTCACAGACATTATTTTAACAGTTTTAGAAACTTAGAAGTGTTTTCTATCAAATACAACTAATTATATGCATATCCTAGCGTCTAGGCCTGAGTAAAAGGCATTTTACTTTGGGTACGCCAGGCTCTCCAAAACCGTCACTTCGTGCGCTGCTCCCAAAGAAGTTAACATGGTGTTTTATCAACCTTTGCTGATTCTGATTTGATAAGCTACAGGTGACAGTTTCACCACAATCTTGTGTGGCTCCGTCCAGTGGGGCAGGAACTTTGTCGCGATGCCTGTGGGTTTGGTGTAGATGTAGTACCACACCTTATCCCCGACCTCGAACACCTAGTGTGAGGCCTTTTTGTCGTAATAGGTCTTGTCACCTTCTGCACTTCTCTCCAACTTTCCTTGAGCGTACTCAAGGTAGTCTGGAGGTGGTTTCGCAAGTCCGTCACGTATTGATGATCCGTGTAGGCGGTGGTACAGGAGATGCAATGGAAGTGTCATTTGCCGGCCCGTCATTATCTCGAACAGTGTTTATTCCCGTAGACCTGTTGCGTGTGGCTCTGATTGCCATCAGTACCAGTGGGAGTTTGAGGTCCCAATCTTTGTGGTTGGCTGCCACATATTTCCTCAGGATTCTGACAACTGTCTGATAGCTCCTTTCTACCCTGCCGGAGCTCCTAGGGTGGTACGCGATGTGGAGTTTAGCTTTTACTCCCAGGAGCCACCAGTTTGGTCATTACAGCTGCCGAAAAGTGGGTTCCTCTGTCGCTGTTCACGGTTTCTCCTGGCAGGCCGAAACGACTGAAAAATTGGTTGAGCAAAAGAGCGCCCGTGATTTCCGCTGTGTCATTGGTTGCGGGCAGGCACTCCACCCACTTTGTGAATGCGCAAGTCACTGTGAGGAGATACTTGTTTCCTCTGGCCGACCTGGCAACTGGGCCGACCCAGTTGATCTGGATCGAGCTCCAAACGTTGCAGGGATGCTCTGTGAAGTGGCTTGGAGGGTTGAAACTGGCAGCAAACTAGACACCAGTGGGCCACCTGTCACAATGTTTCACATGTAGCCTTGACCCCCCCTATGGCCTCCACATGGCTCGTCGTGGGCATGAGCTATCATTATCCGCCTCTGTGTTTTAGGAACCACCCACCTTCGTGTGGCATAGTTTTCTGAAACATAAACCAGTAGGTCATCTACAAGTGTGAGGTGCTGTTTAGTTGCGTACAGCAAACGCAAGTTGTGTGACCCTGTCAAAGCCAGTTCGGACACTGGGTGATTGACAGGATCAGACAGGAAAGCCATCAAAGTGACGAGGGACTCATCTTGGTGTTGCATTCCTACCAAGTCACCATTCAGGAATGAATGAGTTAGCAACACATTATGTTAGTGCGAAGACGTTTTCCGCGGTGCTACATGGCTACGCGTTTCCGCAGATACCATGGCCGCCTCAGTGATGTTTGCATCTCGCGCATCGAACACCCAAGGGGTGCCATGAATTGCACCAGATTTCGCCATGCTGTCGGCATGGTCGTTGCCAAGTTTGTCATGACCAGGTGATTTGGAGTGTCTATTGACTTTCTTCCAATACACCTGTATGTCGTGTTTGGTGATAAGGTCATCGCAAGCTAGAATGAGCTCTTTGCATTTCACTTCTTCACCACTTGAAGTAGTCATGTGGTTTTATTTCCAAAACGGTAAGTGGCATAAGAAGGTGAGTCTGGCGTAGTCTCGGTCGGTGCAGATTGCGAGTTCTGACAAGTCGTGTTTCACCGCCGTTTGCAGAGGTCTGGTCTTGTTGCCTAGCTGAAATTGAAGTGGTTTGCACGGAATGTCATACCAATCCCACACCAGCTTGCAAGTGGTCTAGATGGTGATAAGAACAGCCATTCACAAATGCCGGCATGCAGAGACACGTTCTCTTCGAAGTTGTGATGGTTCGAAGGCAATGGCGCTTTTTCAGAGACTTTTTCGGAGTACTTGTGTTGAGGGTTGAGTTTTTGCTCGCGTAAGCAGCCACACGTTTGTCTTGGTCGTATTTTTGGTATAACCCAGCAGTAAGGCAGTGCTCTGAGAAACCAACTTCCAAAAATAATGGCTTTGTCGTGATTGCCATCCCAAACGAATGGAGTGTCTTTCTGAAGAAGACGGGTCAAATGCTTTGACAAGTCGACGTAGTTTTTGATGAATTGACGGGAGTAATGACATACTCCCAAGAAACTGCGCACCTCATGATGGTTTGTAGGTGTTTTGGTGTTGCAGACTGCTTGGATTATGTTAGACTGTGTCAGGATGCCCTCAGCACCCACCAAAAGCCCAACGTAGTTTACCTTGGCCCTGCACCATTGTCCTTTCATGATGGCCAACTTAGCCCCTGCCGTCTCGAGTTGGGTAAGAATGTGGTCCATCTCGTTGAGGTGATGTGACCAAGTCTACGTGAACGTCGTCCACGTAGATTATCGTCCCCCTGGAGGCTGCGTCTGGCATTGCCTTGTGCAGGAAGATGTTGAACTCTGAGGGGGAGTTCACATACCCGAACGGGCAACGTGAAGAGCTTGTTCGGGAAAAAGAAAGCCAACTTGTGTTGGTCACGAGGGTCGAGTGACATGGTCCAGAAACCATTCCCCACGTCGACGGTGGAGAAGTACTTGGCGTTTTCCACCTTAGGCAACTCTTTGTCGAGCTGTGTCATTGGCCAGCGAGACAACGGAACCAGCTTGTTGAGTTGTCTATAGTCAATGGTAAGACGCCATTTGCCCATTGGTTTCAGAACAGGCCACACAGAAGCACTGCATGTCCTGTTACATTCCCTGATTATCCGTTTAGCTAATAGGGAGTCGATAATCTCTTGTACCGCTGTGTACGTTGCAAGCGGAATTTTGTATTGTCACACAAATGCAGGAGCTGCTCATGGTGGCATAGAAATAGGCACCACATGAATGCCCGTAACACCGCAATCTGTGTTTGTTAACTTCACAGGGAGCGGTGGGTCACTAGCTCCCGACACCACCAGGTAAAATGTAAAGCGCCAAATTCAAAATCCCAAAGTTGAATTATTAAACATCCACCAATATACAAGTGTTCCATACTCATCAAAAGCTCTGTTTCTTGGCAATATCACAGCGTTGTCAGATTTCAAAAAGGCTTTACGGCGAAAGCAGCACATTTGATTGTTTGAGGGCAGCACCTCACATACTTTCTCATAGCCATGAATTCATTAGCCAGCGTGGCACACACATAACACATTTCACAGCGAAAACAAATCAATTACCTGTTGAAGAACCTCTGCTGAGGTCATCCTAAGTGTCCAACGAAGACAATCCATGGTTCTTTTGTTAGAAAAAGTCATGTATTATATCCATAAATCTCCATTTGGTTCGCGCGTTATAGTCAGAAATGACAGCCTCCACTAGTCCATTGAAACGTGGCGCGAACTCGTTCATCTTATACCTATAANGACGATAAATAAGACACTGTGCGACTTCTCGGGCGCGCGCCCTGGGTACTGTTGTCATCAAGGGGGGACTCACTTGTTTGGTCTTTTTCTCTGGTCTAAAGCATCCAAAATGGAAGAAATACACTGTCTCGAGGCTGTTGACATCATAAGGAAGCGACGTGTACTGCATTCATATGCCCTTATATGGTCATTTTCATGAGGGAGGGGTTCCCAAATGAGCAATGTGTCAAAATCACTTTTTCCAGGACAGAAATTCCTCTGGGTTTTGCCTGCCATATCCGTTCTGTTTCACTCACAGACAAATGGTTAACAGTTTTGGAAAATTCAGAGTGTTTCCTATCCAATGGTACTAAATATATGCATATCCTATTTTCTGGGCCTGAATGGGAGGCATTTTACTTTGGGCACGCCAGGCTCTCCAAAAACGGTCACCTCATGCACTGCTCCCTAACAAGTTAAACAATTCTCTCAACTAATGCCTTTCAGTGTCATTGACAAGTGCATCAGCCTCCGACAGTAGTTGTACTACCTGTGCATGGAAACCAGGATATGGTTCGGCGACATTGTACAGGTCTTCATCGGGTGGTGACGGCATATCAATGGTGGGAGAATCATCAGTTGTTACCTCACAAGAATGTACCTCACATGCAGGAGGAGATGTGATATTGTCCTCCGTGACAATGGAGTATATTAACAGGTTGTTGTCAGAATCGACATCCAGCCTGAACGTCGATGTGTCGTCAAGTGGCAATACGGGAGTTATTGTGATTGCTTTTGACGGACAATTAAACAGCGTACCTCCCTCGCCATCTAGGTCTAGGGAGGACGGAAGAGGCCCAATCACGGGAACAACAAGTTCAAAATCATGGAAGGAGTAATCAATCAATGTTCCTAGCTGAGTGTGCAGAGGAATGGAAATATTTGCTTGAGTCAGATTCTGTACCAGGAGGTAAGTGGATCTAGTGTTTAGTTCCAACAGCGGATTACCATTGATAGTTAGCCCCAAGTCGAATTTCCGCGGAGAGGGTTGGAAGAACGCAGTGGTGCCTTCCATCCGGTATCCGGGCACCAGGTTCAGTCTTACAGAAACCTCTGTGGTTCTTGCCGGAATCACCATGGCGGACTCAGTTATCACCTTGCAAGCTTCAGGAATCGTTTTTCTGGATTCCATTCGCACAGGGTCGAAAGACAAGGAATGTTGGTCTGGCTGCGCCGAAGACCGAAGAACTTGGTGTATGGTATCGAGTTTCACACCCAATCTTACCAAAATGTCCGCTCCCACATAGACTGTATGTGGGAGGTCCTCGATAACCAGTAGGTAGTGAGATACTTTGGTTCCAAAGCGGATTGATAGTGCACACACCGCTATAGTGAGTGTCATCTCAGGAGTTGTTCCCAAAGGAAATCTGAAAGTTTAGGAGGGCGGTAAGTGTCACCTGGTGACTCACCCAAGTCACACAGGAAAACCTCATGTTCGGTTAGGTTCAGAGTTGAACTTGTCACCTTGTCATTTGCCACTAATGGTGGACTCATGGCCAAAGTTCATTGGGGTTGCGTCAATTGCTGACGTCGAACCCACGTCATTGCTCAATGTATGGCATGTAGCCTTGGAAGAATGCGGTGAAGTCAACGAAGTTGGCATAGTTATTTGTGACCAGATTTGGTTGGTTTCCAATCCATTAGGGGTACCAAACGGTCAATTAAATCTATCCCAATCAGCATCCATTCAGTGTCAATGCTAGTCACGTACACAGGGTGGATCAGTGACACGCTTTCGAAGTTGAGTTCAAGTAGGAGACACTTGGTTAGGGGCGAGGTAGCTTGAGTGAAACCTTGAAGATTCGTGTCGCAACGTTCCATTTTCAACCAATGTTTTGCTGGGTCCACTGCCCTTTTTAGTTAATCCAGCAAAGTTTCAGATATGAGGGAAATTGTTGAACCCGAATCAGAGCATCACAAGTCAAACAGTCCTCCAAGACTGCTTTAAGGTATGGCCTGTTCGAGTTTTTCTCATCATATCCCCAACAAAGTGGAGTGGGTTGGAAGAACGGGGCGGTTTGTTATCTGTGTCGATTTTCAGACAGATAACCCACCTTCGTAACCCAGTGGGTCCTGTATCGGAATGGGAGAGGAATCATCTGTTGCAACACTGCTTACCTTGTGCATCTCCACATCCATATCAAAGTCTGTAGACAAAACATGCAGGCTTGTGTCTAGAAGGAGCAGTCCCTGGACAGGGATTTGAGTGAGGGCGGGGGTAATGGGAATGTCCTTGCGAATTGCGTGAATTTCGGCGGACTTGGTCTCCAACAATTTTACGCCTAGTCATGATGACTTATCCTTGTCCTCTTTCTCAAATTTCTTCCACTGCAGAACATCTCTTATCAGAGCTTCTATATTGTTTTGGTTGGCGTTGAACACTTTGTTGCCCTTGTGCCCTGACCCTTTGTGAGGGTTAGGTGCAGGGATGTAGTGGCCAGTTCGATCTCTATGGGACCTGTTATGTTGGGGACATTCATCATAGCTATTGTTACTGCGGTGGTTATCGGTGTGGTGATTACTTGGTAGCCACCCCTTTTGTGCATCATCTTTACTGCACCTGTCCCTGATGCCGCACCTTCCAATTGGAGTGATGGTTCCCGCTCAAGCTCGGAAATTGAGCTGTCCAGGCTCTTAGCCAGGCTTGCTTTTGATGCTTCAAAAGCGTTGCTTGCAAGCTCTCGGAGCATCGAGATCGGCAAACCAACGTGGGCAGTAAGGCCCAAGTAGTTGATGAAGTTGGAAGACATGTTTGACAGAAACAGTTGTTTGAATGGTAATAGGTCTTCGTAAATTGAACGAAGTCTATGATTGTAGGCTTGTGGGTGTTCATTTCGAGCTTGTTTGATATTGTTAGCCAACGAGCTTTCGTGTTTGCGAGTCGCAGAACCATGGAATTCCATTTTCAAAACTGTGGCAAATTTAGCGTAGTCGTTTTGCACGTGTTGCTCTTGTAGACGGATGAACCTTGTCACGTGTCTTTTGGACGTTCGCTTCAACAGGTAGAGCCTGTCGGCATTCGTAGCGTTTGGGTAGCCATAAAAGGCGTCCTATGTCAGCTAAGAATGTCTCAGTGTCATTTGGCTTTCCTGGAACGGGGTTAAAGAGGCAGAAGTTTTTTACGATTTTGTCAAGGCGATCCCCGCCAAGTGCACGGGGAGCATCTGGGGAATTGTGGGCTGAAAGGCCAAGAGGAAAAGTCAAGTTGTGGTTGTGTTGGTGAGGAGGTGACATGTCACTGTGGGCCAAACGGCCAAGAGGAAAAGGCTGACATCTCCCGTTGTCTACATTCTCTCGTTCCCTGAGTTTCGGATGTGAGCTAGTTTGCTTGGGTCGGTCGTCTCCCGCGATAGCGCGTGACTGTTTTGGAGTTCCTCCAGATGATACCTAAGGGTAGTCCACCTGGGAGTTGAAAGTGTTTATTTTAGACACATAGGTGTCGCACTTGCTCCACTCGGTCTCATACTTATCTGTCATGGTTTGCAGGGAGAAGTCGCGAGTTTGGAGCGAGAGATCCAGTGATGAGATGTCCTTTTGCTTAGAGGTCACGTTTTCCAACTTTCTCACTTGGTCTTTCTCATCCTTCATTAAATCAGTGACTTTTAGGAGTTCTGCTGTTTTGTCATCCAACTTGGTCATTGTGTTCATTAACTGATCGTCTTTGGTCTGCAGCTTTTGGAATAGAACGTTATTGCTTTAAGTGGTTTCATTCAAAACTGTTTGCAGGGCATCAAGTTGCTTGCCTCTGTTTTTAGCTAGCTCGTCAGATTCATCTAGTTTTGCGTGGACTTCATCGTATTTAGTTTTGGCTACAACGAGTTGTTCCTTTAGAGTACAGACTTGGTCAAGAGTTTGCTCGCATTCTTTGTCATAAGTGTAGCGAGATCTTTCAATTGATCTGTTCTCAAACCCAGTTCCTCGGCTAGCAGTAGCTTTTCTTTTTCGGCTTTAAACACCAACTTCCTGGTTCTCTTCAGCTGTCCGTTGAACTCCTCAGCTTCCTGCTTGTGCCTCTGCTGGGCACTGAGGTATTGGACCACTGTTCATCTCTGCTGGTGGGCATAATTGAGGGCTAAACTGGAGAGAACCTTCACAAGGCCTGCGCCTGATGGTCTATTTTTGGAGAGCGCCTGTCGTAATGTTTGCATTTCTTCGCTTATGGCATCAAAATCTAACATTTTCAGCCCGTCGGCATAGTTAGGATTTGCATCGCTGCTGAGGTCAGCGAGCAATCTTTCCGTGGGTGAAGGTTCACTTATTGGAGAGTGAGTGGGTGGAAACCAATCTGATAGCTTGCTCATTATTATGATGATCAGTTATTTCAATTTATGTAAAGTTTGGGTTTTGAGTTGGAAGCTGCAAACACGATTTAAATCAGTTGATAAACGTCAATGAATCATCAAGACTGAGCCAGTAATGTGGAAGATGGGCTATTAATGAACGTGCCAAAGCAGATTTAATTGACTAATCAATTGTAATGATAAATCAAACCTGTATAGGCTATTTGGGAATTAAACTTGAATTAGCCTGAAAGCGTTGCTGTATCTAAGTTAAGGTGGAGAGTTTAACAATGTTTCATTGGTTGGAACACATCAGTTTGTGTATTATCCCAATAAACGACCTGAAAAAGGTAGTATGACAATTTAACTTATGCATTAAATTGAACGAGACAATGGTATCCAATCATTTGAGAATGGTTGGATACCATCCAGTGCAACCTGAATTATTTAAAAACAATTACTGGTGATTCTTCACCACCAAAGGCCACTGGTCACACAAACTAAAATCGACAGGGTACCAGCAGAGGTGGAATTTCACAATGTCGTTGATGTCTCCTTAGACACCGTTGAGCTGGTAAAAACATATTTAATCGATTAATAAATTTTTATGATTAATCAAACCTGTATAGGCTAAAATGAATTAACTTTAATTAACCTGAATGCGTTGTTTTATCTAAGTTCAAATGGAAACGTTTAACAATGTCTCATTGGTTGGAACAAATCCGTCTGTGTATTATCCCAATAAACAACCTGAAAAGGTAGTATGGCAATTTAACTTGTATGTATTAAATTGAATGAGACAATGGTATTCAATCAGTTGAGATTTGTTGGACACTATACAGTGTAACCTGAATTATTTAAAAATAATTACTGGCGATTCTCTACCAGAGGTTACTGATAGCACAAGCTGAAATCACACGGTATTCCCGCCCATCACAGGAATTCACTTTGAACAAAGGGGAAAACAAAAATGGCTACTCCCCTTTGTTAGCTTAGCATCTGGTGCAATGCTTAGCTTCACTTGTGTGGGATTTCCACATCCCAGCACAAGGAATGGAACAGGTTTACTAAATTACGTCTCATGTTCAACCCTTGAGCTCTTCACGTTACCAAAACGCGAGAGGTAGAGAGATAATGACTTCGCTTCGGTCAAAAAAATATATCTACTCAAATTTCCGTAATGGCCGGTTCATATGCCCTCTGCTCTAGAAATTAGTTATGACCGAGTCTAACTGCTCCTGAAAGCGATAGACAGAAATAACACTACGTTGGGCCCAACTAGTATTATTCTCAGAATGCCTGTATCGGCTGGTACATATGCCTTAGCTCGTAGAATTCAGTAAATCCCCCCCCACACACTGACTTTCGGCAAATATACAACACAGGGGTGGTTCTCTGCCCACCAGTATCTGGGTGAAAAGGAAAACCACACACACGCCCCTCTCAACAATAATCCTGCCTGTAGCTATTATTGGTATATATGTATCTTGCAACACAATTGATATGGAATTAACCTAAAGGTGCGGCCTAGTTTTATCTTAGATTCCTCACATGGGGCATCATATATGTCGTAAACTTGTATTGATTAATGTGATGACTGCTGTTCATAGAATTATTAACTGTTTATAATTACGTGATTAAATGAATCAAGTAATTATTAACTTCTTAGGGATTGGTGGGGCGCTAGCGATTCATGAAAATACAAGTTACAAACATTCATGAAAATACAAGTGTTGTACACCATTCTTTAGCTTAGAATCTTGGTCATCTAACAGCGTTGTCACATTTCAAAATGGCTTTACGGAAAAAGAATAGCATTTGATTGTCTGAGGACAGCGCCCTGCATACCTCCTCAATTAATTTCATAACCAGCACAGGTGTCACAAAACTCAAAAATAGCGTTAAAATAAATCACTTACTTTTGAAGATCTTCCTCTGTTGGCAATCCAAAGGGTCCCAGCTACACATTAAATGTTCATTTTGTATGATAAAGTCCCTCTTTATATCACAAAAACTCGGTTGGTTGGCGCGTTTTGTTCAGTAATCCACCTGTTCAAAGGCGTTCAAACATGCAGACAAATAAATCCCAAAAGTACCGGTAAAGTTAATCGAAACAAGTCAAACAACGTTTCTAATCAATCTTCAGGTACCCTAATATGTAAATAAACTATAATATTTCAGACGGAAAATAGCCTATTCAATAGAAAAGTAGAAATAACGAAGAGCGCGCACACTGTCACACGCGCAAAACAGTACAGTCCACTTCATGATCAAGCAGGAACAACTGTTATTTCTTGTTCGTTTTAAAAAAAAACAAGCCTGAAACCATTTCTAAAGACTATTGACATCTAGTGGAAGCCATAGGAACTGCAATCTGGGAGCTAAATCTGTCTGTAGTGAATAGCAAGTCAATGGAAAAACTGTGACATCAAAAAATCCAATTTTCCAGATTTTCCTCTGGTTTTTGCCTGCCATATCAGTTCTGTTATACTCATAGGTGTTATTTTAACAGTTTTAGAAACTTCAGAGTGTTTTCTATCCAATACTACTAATGATGTGCATATTACGCGCATATTTTACTTTGGGCATGCCAGACAACCAAACACTGCCCCCTAGCCCAAACAGGTTAAACAGCTTGGAAAATTCCAGTAAACAATATCATGGCTTTAGAAGCTTCTGATAGGCGAACTGACATAATTTGAGTCAATTGGAGGTGTACCTATGAATTTATTTCAAGGCCTACCTTCAAACTCAGTGCCTCTTTGCCTGACATCATGGGAAAATCTAAAGAAATCAGCCAAGACCTCAGGTTCATCCTTGGGAGCAATTTCCAAACCACTGAAGGTACCACGTTCATCTGTACAAACAATAGTATGCAAGTATAAACACCATGGGACCACGCAGCCGTCATACCGCTCAGAAAGGAGATGCGTTCTGTCTCCTAGAGATGAACGTACTTTGGTGTGAAAAGTGAAAATCAATCCCAGAACAACAGCAAAGGACCTTGTGAAGATGCTGGAGGAAACAGGTTCAAAAGTATCTATATCCACAGTAAAACAAGTCCTATATCGACATAACCTGAAAGGCCGCTCAGCAAGGAAGAAGCCGCCGCTCCAAAACCGCCATAAAAAAGCCAGACTACGGTTTGCAACTGCACATGGGGACAAAGATCGTACTTTTTGGAGAAATGTCATCTGGACTGATGAAACAAAAATAGAACTGTTTGGCCATAATGACCATCGTTATGTTTGGAGGAAAAAGGGGGAGGCTTCTGACCCACTGGTAATGTGATGAAAGAAATAAAAGCTGAAATAAATCATTCTCTCAACTAATATTCTGACATTTCGCATTCTTAAAATAAAGTGGTGATCCTAACTGGTATAAGACAGGTAATTCTTTACTAGGATTAAATGTCAGGAATTGTGAAAAACTGAGTTTAAATGTATTTGGCTAAGGTGTATGTAAACTTCCGACTTCAACAGTATATACATAGTCACATTCACTATTGAATATAAACCCATTTTTCAAAGACACTGTTGTGTAATACAGTTTTAAACAGTTTTTTATGTACAGAGGAAGGAGACACAAACCTTCTCTCAGAAGATCTCTCTCAGACAGAAGAGCAGGCAGACCAACTTTCCAAACAGGGGAGAAGCACTAGAATCCCACTAGTTGTTCTTTCAATGAAAATAATACAATGGACGTCTCGTATTGCCAATCTTCTTACAATGGCAGCAAATATTTTGATGAATTCCACAACACATAATGAAAGGAAACTTTATTTATATCACACCTTTTCCTGAAGTGAATGGTTTCACCCACTACTCTACCCGCGAACTAAAGGGTTCTTTGATATCTACATCGCGCGCGAGGTTGATGGAAACTCTACATTTTTACTTTGTCACACCAGGATGAAGTTTTCAGGCTGACAATGGGATAAACATTCACCCCCCCCTCGAAATGCCACATTTCTTTCTGCTTAGCACAAATTGAATTCACCTGAGATATATAAACAAGAACACCCAGATTTCTATATGTATTACATATTGAAAGAGGGTGAATAACATGCTACAAATAATTTCCTATTTATGTGTTGTTTTTCTCTGGTGGGACGCTAGCTTCCCTTAGGGGCCCTTGCTGGTGTAAGGGGAGGGCCCGGACATAATGAAGGGTCACGCTTCAGAGGCCCATTGTGAGAGGGCTCCTTTTCTCCAGACGAGATTATGGAATTAGCCTGAGACAAAAAGCGGTGTAAGGAAGCCTTCTCACTTCGCTCTCAATGTCATCAACTTTCACCACAGGGGCAGGAGGTAGGGCCTGGTTTGAACACTGAAGGAGATCGATATTCCACAGTGGATGTCCCGAAGAGGACCCCCTTTGGTCGCCAGGAATTAGTCACACGTTATGGGGAAGGATATTTTCTCAGATAATTTGTATTCTTATTCTTTGGAGAGAGCTGTCTGACAATTCTTTTTGATACAGCAGCCTGAATTTGTACCCCCTCTTCAGGAAAATAGAATGTTCTTGCACTACCCTATGTTTTCACTATTTTGAAAATATTTAATAATAAAACTGAATTTACATCCAGTCCAATCTTTTCTGCATTTTAAATATACACTCCTAAACAATGAATACACCCTTTCATGTAATATGACCTAAGTTTAAAGGGCTAGTTCATTGCTTTTACAATAAATATTTGTTTCCATATCTTGGAAGCAGTCTATGGACAAGGAGTGATCTCAACACAGACTGGTAAGGTAAGGTAAGATAAGGAGTTACATTTACATTTGAGTCATTTAGCAGATGCTCCTATCCAGAGCAAATTAAAGTTAGTGCATTCATCTTAAGATAGCTAGGAGAGACAACCACATATCACAGACACAGTACGTACATTTCAGAAGATGGGCAAGGACTCTGTTGCCCTAGTATCAGGGGGAAGCTGGCTCCACCATTGGGTTACCAGGACATTTAAACGCTTTGACTGGGCTGAGCGGGAGATGACCTCCTGTAGAAGTGGGATGGCTAAGAGACCAGATATGGCAGAATGGAGTGCTTGGGTTGAGTTGTAGAATTTGAGCATAGCCTGAAGGTAGGTAGGGACAGTTCCCCTTGCTGTAGACAAGCACTATGGTCTTGTAGCACAGGAGGTTGGTGGCACTTTAATTGGGGAGGATGGGCTCGTGGTAATGGCTGGAGTGGAATAGATGGAATGGTATCAAATGCAGTGCATTCTGAACGTATTCAGACCCCTTGACTCTTTCCATGTTTAGTTCACGCTACAGCCTTATTTTAAAATGGATTAAATTGTTTTTTCTCTCATCAATCTACATGGGGGGGACTATCTGTTGTTCCGTGTAGTGAGTTAGTTATTCAATGTATTTGTATGAGCTAATAGCAGTAAGGCCAAATACAGTTTTTAAGGGGTATTAAATTCAAAATCTAGTAGCAAAATAATCCTTGGTACGACCTTAAAACAATTCCATATAGTTCAGTAGAACCCCCCGCAGTTCAGACAGGGTTTAAACTGTAATGGATTAACCCTTGTGTGGTGTTCGGGTCTATGGGACCCATTTTCAATGTTTACAAAAATAAAAATTCAACCTGAGACTCATTGGCCTTGACTCATTTTCTGTGAAGAACATGTAAAATAAAATTTTAATTGAGTGCACACTGTGAACCCCCCTACACATTTATATTACATATGTGGTGTTCGGGTCCACTGAACCCGAGGGTAATAAAAGTGTGGAAAAGTATGTGTGTAGGTGAAAACAAGTAAAAATGAAAAAAAATGTTTGCTGTTTGCCTTCACTCTGTCTTCCTCCTCCCTGGGCTTGCTGTTTCAACATAGCACCAAGAACCTGTCTGTCTCCCTGCCTCCCACTTTTCTCGCAATCTTTACCCTTTGTAGTGTGTGAAACTACACAATGTCTTGCGGGAACCTGCGCAATGTTATTACAATACATTATTTCGATACATTGTAAAAAAATCTGTATTTTCCCAACCAGCCAGGTGCAAATTGGGGGAGGGACACAACAAATAAATAGCTTTGTGTGGCTCCTTACCACAATCAGTATGGCAAAAATAATCTCTGCTCAGAGGGCCTTAGAAATAATTTTTGCAGAGAGAGAATCGAGTGTGGAAGGAGTGTCTTCCACTTTTCCTAATATGAAGATCATGTCTCTGTCAATTCGGAGTCTGACAGTGAGTTGGAAGAAAAGGATAAGGTTGACCCTCAGCCAGACCCAGGACCAGCCCGTCAGCAGCCAGCCCCTGGACCTGCCCGTCAGAAACCAGCTCATCAGCAGCCTGCAGGAGGAGAAATATGGATGTCAAAAATCTTTGAAATTGAATGGTCTTCTTGCCCAAGGCATGAGCCATCCCTTATGGCTGCCAATGTGATAAGGATGCAACCAGGGCCGACGCGGATGGCGGTTACTCATATGCAGGACATAAAGTCTTCTTTTGAACTGTTCATTCCATACACCATCCAGAAAATCATTCTGGACTGCACTAATTTGGTGTGTTTTTGGAGAGAGATGGACCAAAGTCATTTACACGCATACTTTAGGGTTCTTATCCTTACTGGTGTTTTCAGATCCAATGGGGAATCCACAGAATCCCTGTGGGATGCAGAAAATGGCAGATAACTTTTCCGTGCAACAATGTCTCTGGAAAACTTCCACATTATTTCCAGGATTATCCGCTTCGATAACCGAGACACCAGACCCGCTCGGTGGCAGTGACAAGCTAGCTGCAATCAGTGGGTCGACCACCTTCCCCTGTTTTACAACCCTGGGTCCAATACCATAGATATGTAATGTTAAAATAAATCATCAAGAATTAAGTGGAAAATGCATTGTATAAACTTAATATGATCAACAGGAAGGACACTTACTCTCACGGGTGGCCAAAAATAACTTACTGAAAGCCACGCCCCTACCAAGCCACGCCTCCTCAAAAATAACCAATGGATTACATAAAAAAAGACCCAGCTGCTGGATCAACCCAGCATGAAAATGAATAAAACCCCATCGATGGTTAAATTGACCCATGTTTTGGTAATCCCAACAACCAAACTGGCTTGGTCAAAATATCCCAGTGTGTGTTCTGTCAAATATTTACAGAGTGCTGGGTTACCAATTAACCCAAATTGGGTTGTTTTAACCGAGCATTTTTTAGAGTGTCGGGTTTTCAGTTAATGCATTAAATATCTATCAACTAAAATGTATGAAAACATGTTTTCTATGAAAAATGAATTTATAAAAAGTGATACTTGACCTAAAATTGGTTATTGTCATTTAGAGTTATTTTAAATTATTGGTATGTAGAGCAGTGACGCAAATGTGTACTCTTTTGTATAATCATGACCGCAGTACTTTTTGTTCTTATTCTTGTCGTTACCAGAGCTCATCATTTGTTTTACATGAACATAATTGGCTGTGCCGTTTGAAACCTAGCAAGTCAGCTGAAAGGAATGAGTAAACCTCCATTAAGATGTATTAAATCAGTGGCTTGTCACTGTCAGGGCAAAACACAACTCAGATCAAACGAGGCTGTGCCACCTACACAAGGCATAAAATACAATTTCTGCCCTTGTGCTGAGGTGACTTTTGATATTTTTAGCTATTCAATACCACTGGCGCTCTATCAATGCTCTATGTACTGAGAATGTGACTGACCAGGGTTCAAAACAGCGTTTCCTACGTGTCACAAGACTGCATTAGTCCTCTGAGCTAAAGCCTAGGCATTTAGCCTAACTAATGCAAGCATCTAGGTTCCTCATCAGACAAGGTTATTCATCAGGTGAGCGTGGTTTCGAACTACTTCCATTACACATACTTAAAGGAAAGGGCATTTTGAAAGGTCAGTGTTGAGATGTCACATGCAGTCAAGCAGAATGAGTTTTGATGAGGAAATGTCAATGCTGTCCATCAGTGGTTGGATGTGATTGGATCTGGCATCAGCCTGGCAATACAGTGTGGTTTTCTTTGCCTACTTTTACCAAAGAGAGACATGTAATATTTGTTGCTGTATATATGCTACAAATATATACATTTGATCCAAACACAGTGCATAGACAACATTGTGTATGTGTGATCATTAAATGCAGGTATTTATATATTTAACAAAAAAAGGGAGATCAACATTGGTTTATTCAGTTGAAATCCTGCACATATTTTGTGGTATTTAATTAGAAGCAAAAAAGGAGAGCAATATCATGTTTTTTAATGCAAAATACTTTGATCTTTTGCCAGGTCTGATTTGTGTTTTACTCCTCTCACAAAAATGTGTTGACAGTATGAAAATCCTTGAGTCAAGGCAACTCATCATCACATGTATTTTAACATGTTGCCATCTCCATCATGTCTTAAAAAAATAAGGAATTTAATATTGATGTCTAATTGTATTTTATACAATAGATTATAAAGTACCAACAAAAACACAAGCACTATACAGTTGAATCTTTCAGTGTACAAATACTACATGACGTTTTGCAGCATTAATCTGTGGGTATAAATGACAAAGTGTAAAGTTGAAGAGTGGCTAGTTTGAGGCTGCATTGCCTCACGCTCGAGTGAGCATGTAGACCATACGCCATGGATGCGCAGTACACCCGAAGGAAGGAGAGCCGAGCTATACACACAACAAAGGCTTCACTGCATTCTTTTGACACTGCCTCTGCCTGGGAGAGTTCAAGTCAGCCTGCAATGCACCCAGTTGAATAAAAACAGCCCTCATATCGGCATGAATAGATGCATTTATGAATCTGCTGGGAAGATAAGACGAAGAAGAAACAACACATTTGTGTGAGCCAAATGTGGGAACTTTGTTTTTAGATTGAACATAATCTAATGTATTGTATACCCTTACTGTCATTGTTTTTATCTAATTACAGATTGCACTGGGTAGCAGAATAGTTACAATGTTCTATTTCTTAAATTTCCAAATACTCCGGAAAAAATATGATTATCAGAGCAGAAGCTGTGTATGAAATGACATATCCCTATGCTAAGATCCTAAACCTTACCCTAAACAACAGATGGAAAAATAGCGTGGAAAAATAGCACATTTAGTGATGGGAAACTGAGGCTTTTTGAACGCTTCTGAGCTTTTACCAAATTGTGCACAACAATTGTGCATTATTTGGAGATTCATTATTGGTTTACAATGCACATTAGTGACATATGTTGGTCAGAAATAAATAGCAGTGTGTGATTATCAGATAAACTTTTTTTTTCTCCACTGTTTACCTCAAAACTCTGTGGTGTAAGTTGCTGGCTTTAGTAGCCTATAATCAGTTAGAATAGCAAGTTCGCATCTTACGACATGCTTTTTTGCCTTCAAGTAAATACTGTGTCTAGTAGAGGTTGGTGTTTGAAAGCAGCTTAGAATCAAAGAGAGCACCAGAACCACGTCAAAATCAGTGGGATCTCGCATTTTGAAAAAGCATGTGAATGACGTACTTCTGATAAAGGGATACACACGTCGGGACACTGCTTCAAAGTTAGCTGCTTAACGATTTCAACGCATGCCTTGGAGCTCCAGTATCAAACGTAACATCAATAGCATAATGTGACTTACAGGTAGGATTGCAAAAGGATTGCAAATTTCCCAGGTTTTCCAGAAATACCATTTACTCTAATGTTGCAAGTTACTAGACCCCATACAGGGTCACAGTAACTCTATTGGTTTGAGCAGGGGTGTTAGACTCATTCCATGGAGGGGGTAGTATCTGCTGGTTTTTGGTTTCTCCTTTCAATTAAGATCTAGACAACCAAGTGACAACAAGTTCCTTACTAATCAGTGACCTTAATTCCTCAATCAATTACAAACAACCCACAGACAGTGAAATGAGTTTGAACTCCATGGAATGATTTTAACACGTGGGTTTGAGTAATGACTACACAATCACTGTCAGGGTTTTCCAAACTTGGTCCGGTGTTGCATGGCCTTTTGCAATCTGTACATGAGCCTCTCCATAATGTGCCTCCCCTTCGCCTGTGAGGACATATGAAAATTGTAATTTGAAATTATCTCAACTAACCAGCTGGTATCAGGCAAAATATAGGGTCTAGGGTTCAGGTATTGTTATGGGAATAGACAGTTTATGCTGTTTTTTCTCTCTCACTCTCTCACGCACACATACATCCCCCCACCCACACACACACTCTGGGCAAACATACGGATAAACCTTTCACTACAGCTGGCAGTGGCTAGATGTACAGGCATGCAGTCTTGCGATTCATTCCATTTGGCTAGCTAGTCCGGCAACTAAGATAGCCAACTAAGCTAACGTTCTTCAAAATTCTCACAGGTCAATAATGAACAGATATGAGAAGTGTATCTATCTAATATATTTAATGACAAACCATGTAACTACACTGATCCCAGAAATGTTCCATATGCACAAAAAGCTTATTTCCCTAAAATGTTGTGCACAATTATGTTTACATCCCTGTTTGTGAGCGTTTCTCCTTTGCCAAGATAGTCCATCCACCCGACAGGTGTGGCATATCAAGAAGCTGATTAAACAGCATGATAATTACACAGGTGCACCTTGTGCTGGGGAAAATAAAAGACCTCTCTTAAATGTGCAGTTTTGTTAGACGAGACAATGCCATTGGTGTTTCAAGTATTGAGGCAGCGTGCAATTGGCATGCTGACTGCACTATTGTCCACCAGAGCTGTTGCCAGAGAATTTAATGTACATTCCTCTATCATAAGCTTCCTCCAATGCCATTTTAGAGAATTTGGCAGTAAGTCCAACCGGCCTCTCAACCGCAGACCACGTGTAACCACACCAGCCCAGGACCTCCAAATCTGGCTTCTTCACCTGCGGGATCGTCTGAGATTAGCCACTTGGACAGCTGATGAATCTGTGGGTTTGCACAACCTAATAATTTTTGTACAAACTGTCAGAAACCGTCTCAAGGAAGCTCATTTGCATGCTTGTCATCCTCACTAGGGTCATGACTTGATTGCAGTTCGGTGTCGTAACTAAGTTCAGTGGGGAAATGTTCACCTTTGATGGCCACTGGCACGCTGGAGAAGTGTGCTCTTCAATCCCGGTTTCAACTGTACCGAGCAGATGACAGACAGCGTGTACTGCGTCGTGTGGGCGAGCAGTTTGCTGATGTCAATGTTGTGAACAGAGTGCCCCATGGTGGCGGTGGGGTTATGGTATGGGCAGGCATAAGCTACGGACAATGAACACAATTGCATTTTATCAATGGCAATTTTAATGCACAGGGATACCTTGACGAGATCCTGAGGCCCATTGTCGTGCCATTCATCCGCCGCCATCACCTCATGTTTCAGCATGATAATGCATGGCTCCATGTTGCAGGGATCTGTACACAATTCCTGGAAGCTGAAAATGTCCCAGTTCCTCTAATGCCTGCATACTCACCAGCAGGGGAGCGACATTCACTGGGGACGGGGGCGGGGTCATGTCCCCCCCACATTCTGAAATTGCATTTCTGTCCCCCTGTTTTATCATTGCAATCTGATACAAAAAGCAGCAATGGTGTGCTTTAAGACCATGCGAACACCTCAGAGTAGTCGGCTGGATTTAGGACCGGCGTGGACACTACAGAGCGTGCTGTCAGGCTGTGTGAAGGCAAAGCTTCTGGAAGGCTGGCTTTTTAGTTGTTCAGTTTGTGTCATTCTTTTGTTTTTTATCTTATATTTGTTGTGTAATAAACACTTCAGCTTTTATATTGGTCTTTTCTATGTATTTTCCTGTGAAGTACATTGTGTTGCATTCCACGTCTAAAATGTGCTGTATAAATAAAACTTGATTTGATTAACACAGGAGAGTTGATCATAGTTCAGTGTGTATGTGTTGCACTCTTTTACCAAGTTGTAAAAGCAAGCACAGCAGAAACTGTCTACTTTTTAGTTGACTTATGTGAATTAATTAGCTACGCATAGGTGGTAGCTCTAGCCTCTAGCTAGCTATTTGTCAGATAGCGATATGAGGTGGTTATTATTACTACTATCTAACAGCTGTTGTTTGCATGGAAATGTGTTGTAGCCTTTGTTTTGTCCCATTTCAACAGAAGTAAATGAACTTGGCTAGCATTTGCCAGTTGATTTACCGTTAGAGAAAGAGCTGGCAAAAGTTGGTTAATGTTAGCTATTATTTTTGTCTCAATCACACTAGATTTGAATCAAACGATGAAGACTGATATTCTGAAATGTTTTCAGTGCAATGTGAGTTTTTATTAGTCAGTATGGCATGTACCATTATTGATCTGTCAGTTTCCCTAGCTAATTCCCTACTTTTCACACTGACACAGTAATAAACATCTCTAATGTTACAGGCTTCACTGTCATAGTGCACAGTAGAGATCTGCAAGGTACCTATTTCTTCATACCACTCCCGCCCTCACCCACAGCTTTTCATACCGTACCCTACCAGCATCAACTGGCTTTCTGTCTGACTTCCACCCACTACCATAAGAACTGGTCCCAAACCCAACAACATTCCCGCAATGTTATTTTAGGCCTATTTGACGCAGCTCACTTGCCAGCCATGATCCCAGCAATTTTTTTTGCCCCATAGGCAATATCAAATGCACAGAAATAGGTTAAATTACCAGAGATTCTCACATGGCTCTTATATTAGGCTATCTGTATTACCGGGCTACATCAGCCAATATGCTATATGTACTTTGAAGAGAGCAGAGTTGGAGAGACTTGCACTTTCTTTTGAGGTATTTTTATAGCCTACCTTTTAGGAGTGGGAAGATTTTCAGACGGAGAAATATGGGTGATCAATATTTATTTATAGGCAATGTAGTAAACTATAGCCTAATCATGGACCTATTTAGGAAGTACATTTCCTTGGATTGATATCTGCCCTGTGCTTCTTCGCCCATTCATAGGCTATAGCCTACTCTCTTTAACTGAGACCACACCCGCACCTGATTGCAAATATGGTTACTGAACTTGAAGCAGCAACAATGATGACAGGGACACTTGTTACGTTGGGCTTAGGCCCACAGGTTACAGCCTAGCTTTTAGGAGGACGATTTGCAGGAAGGGACAAATAAATGGTTAATCAATACTTATGGAAAATTAAAAGGTGCAACGCTCACTCATCATAGTAGCATAACCTGTGATGATTACATTTTTTTATTGCACTTTGACTCACGTTGGTTAAGCGCCCTCCACTTCTTTCCATTATCAATATTATTTATAGACACATTAGTAAACTACAGTCTAAACATATTTAAATGAACTGCCACGTGATTCTCCGCCCATGTAGGAAGCCTACTCTACTTCAAGAAGACCACACATACTAGCCTCACTTGAACTGTCACGCCCAACTAGCAAAGCTAGGCTACTGAAGTTGAAGCAGCGTATTCTGAGGGTATGAATAATGCAATAAATATGTGCTTTTAATACAATAGGTAGGCTAACGCATACAAAGCAGAAAGAGGACCCTTTCAAAATAATCTGTGGGACAGCAAAGTTATTTTTGACCCAAAGTTGGTCTTCCCTGGCTGTCTGACCGCCCGTTCCAACCCGCAGAATGAAAAATGTTGACCACCCCACGATGATATCTGTCAGGACCCACAGGTCCCACAGGAATCCCACAGGAATCCCACAGGAATGCAGCCCTCTAGTGCACAGTCAGTACACAACACTATGCTCATCATGTCTTAGCAGGATCAAATGGTGACAGGTGTCCCAGCAGGGTCAGACAGCCAGGGAAGACCAGTGCACGGAGTTCAGGTGAATTTTGCAGTATATTAACAATGGCAGTGAATGATACAAAGTTTCATATTGAATTGATTGGTAGACCTACAGTAGCTACAGGACAGCATCTTAAGCGTAAAGCTACAGTCTGAAATCTGGGAATAATTGTCATTTCAATTATTGAACCATTGATAATATTCTTGGGTAATATAATCTATAAATGTACACCAAGGTAATTCTGTGTCATGCCTAGGAGGATCAGATGGTGACAGGGGTCTCAGCAGGGTCAGGCAGCCAGGGTAGGCCAGTCTGTAACAGAGCTGAGGTGAATTTTGCAGATACAACACTTTATTATCTCTGTGCAGCAAACACTGGACAAGCCAGATGCTATTTTAAGGCATTCTGACAAACCTCCAAAGTTGAGGGTTGATAGACTTTTCCCGATGGCACAAAACATGTAAAACAAAAACGTGAGGAAGACCTGGTAGAAGCTATTGATGATGTTGAATGGATACAGATATGTTTGAATGCCCAGTCATGTTCATATCCACTCAGACATAAATGTCTGCAGCTTAAGACCATCCATAGAGCGTACTATATGCCAGTGAAACTGAATTACATGCACTCAGAAATGTCATTCCTCTGCTGAAGGTGTAAAACATAAAAGGGGACGTATTTGTATATGTGACTCACCACCTGGATTCGGTCTTATGTAGCAAAATTTCTAATTGGGTTTTTTACATTGGTAAAAAGTAGAGACTCAGAGCTACAAAATGGTATATCATACACTGTATTTTTGAGGAACAATGGGAAAGTAATTATGCTTTGAAAGTTGATCAACATGTAAACTCATTTTTGAGAAAATTGCCTTTGAATGTTTTGGTATCTAGTGAAGTGCTCGTCTTTGTCTACACAAATTTAGCATAGTTCACACACTCTTAAGCTTTAACCCCATCCTTCTCGTTTTGCTCTTGGAGCGCACACTTGACGCTCTGGCTGATGATTTGATTACCTCTGGAAAACAGCCTAACCAGCTCTGCTGGCAACAATTTCATTACACTTTTTTGCAGACATTTACTGACACTGGCCATATTCAACGGGTGTTGTACACACGTCACATAACGTTAGCTAACGAGCCTGCCAGCTAATGTTAGCTAGTTAAACAACAATGAACAAAGTGCCAACAATGCCTAACATTAGGCTCTAAGTAGAAAAGCAAACAGCTCTGGGAAACTAATAATAACGTCTGCTAGGGAGCCAGCCAGCTAACGTTAGCTAGCTACCTAACAGTACACTTTAGCTTAAGACATATAGCTAGCTAGCTAGCTAGGTAAACAATGAAACTAGCTAGGTAAACAATGTTTAAGATCACACACATCCCGTAACGTTAGCTAACGAGACAGCCAGCTAACTCTTCTAGCTGTTAACTTGAGGGTGGCGAACCTGCTTAACCAAACTTGTATGTCATAGTCCTGAATGCATTCAATGTGAAGCTGCACCGTTACTATCTTGGATTTTGTATTGGACTGAATCTTTGCAACTTCAACATTTTTACCAAAAATTTTCTAGTAACTGGGGGATCTTGATACTAGTTTCGAATGACTCTTGTGGCCCTTGGGGTTTCATCAGGCAGTTTAAGTCAGACGGCACAAAGCTCATACCTCTCTGGAGAACTGCCCTGCTGAATTCCAGGTGGGTCATGGTTTCTGGTGGCGGCGGCGGTGGTGGTGCGCCTGGTGCTGGTCCCTGTCAATTGGTGGCTCCGTCCTTGGCAGCATCCTCATTGGGGAGTAGCACATCGCTTCTGGGTTCATCCCAGTCATCTTCAGGTGGGGGTGTGGATTTGGTTCTGGTCTGGTCTTGATGTTGTCTGTTCTTGTCATTGGTGTTCTCCAGTGGAGGAAGGACAACCACAGAGCGAGCAGACACACCTGGAAGCCTGTGACCCGGAGGTCAATGGAGGCACTCCCATGTGGTCTGCTCGCTCCAGGTGTAGGTTGGTACCTTTAAAGGGATTCCTTCCTCCGCACCCAGGATGTGGTGGTGTTCTCTGCATCTGGTCTAGTGCTGGTTCTGGATGCTGGGCTGGTCCAGGTTGGTCTGTGGAGTGGGGAGCCAGATCAGGCCATTTTTACCTTTCCTCCTTTCTCAGTCCTTTAGGTTTCGGAGTGATCCGTGGACTAGGGTAACAGTACCAGTCTGTCAAGCTACTGTAACCCATTTTTTAAGAGTGGAGATAGACACAATCATGTATTGATGAACCAAATATTGAAAAACATGCATATTTTGCGTAGGAGTTTGGGCTGAAGACAGCATTTACTTTTAATAGACAATCAATCTTTCAGAATGTTTGGCATTCACTACACAAAAAAATGCTGGTTTTAAAACAACCCAATTTGGGTATATATTGGACAGAACACACATTGGGTTATATTGACGCAGCTAGTTGGGTCACAAACAACCCAATGTTTTCTTTAAGTTGGGTTGTTGATGATTGGCTATTTAGCTATGATCCAACGGGTCAGATCAGAAAACAGGAGATGAGGCTTAGTAGGGGCGTGGCTTTCAGACAGTTATGTTTGGCCACTCATGAGAGTAAATGCCATTCCAGTTATTCTGTTGTATTGTCACCACATGTTAAAATTGAGCACTGATACATAAAGGAGCAATCTGCTGCAGCTACATCAATTTGTTTACTTCTAAATTAATTATATGTAACCATTGATTCTTGAAGAATATAACTTGTAAGTGCCTCATGAGCTTAGTTTAACTGTCAAACCCCATCAGTACCCCCAAAATAAGCTTGTTTTACTCCAATGTTTGTAAAGAAAGTAACACTATATAGCACATGTCAAACTCATTCCACGGAGGGCTGAGTGTCTGTGGGTTTTCACTCCTTCCTTTTACTTGATTGATGAACTAAGGTCACTAATTAGTAAAGAATGCCCCCTTAATTGAAATAAAAAAAACAAAAAACAAAAACCCTCTGTGGAATGAGCTTGAGACCTCTGCTGTATAGCTTCAAAACATGGTTAAAACTATAGTTTTTTATATCATGGATAATCAGTTATTCTGTCTATGTCTTTGGGTCCAAGGACCAAGTTTGGGGAACCCTGGTCTATGGATTTGAAGGTGGTTACATTTCTCCAGACCCATCCCTCAGCTACTTAGCAAAACAGTGGCAGGGAAGATACTTTGTTATTGTTTCAACTGCTGATTGCTGCTTTAAGTGCCTATGCATTTCCCAATGTTTAGATAGTTACTACTTTGTTACAACATTTATAGATTTAAAATGTTACATTAAAATGTGTAATGTGCAGAAAACAACCATTTGCACTGTACAAACTTAACATGAACATGGATGACATTTACTCTCACGGGTGGCCCAAATGAACTACCTGGAAGCCACGCCCCCAATAGGCCACAACTTTGGAATACCCAAGCATAGGTTAATTTAACCCTTCATCCTATACCAACACACAGGTGTGATCATTCTACAGTTGTCCCTGCAGCGTACTGTGATGGCTCTTGTATGCAGAGTTGCGACAAAGTACTAGAAAGACACAAACTACTAAAACAGTAGTAACCACTGCTCACGAACAACGGAGCCACAACGTACAGAGAATAATTACGGACAAAACCCAGGGGGCAACAGAGGGACTAAATAGGGACACATGCAATTAGGAAAATGGGAACCAGGTGTGAATGAGACAAGACAAACAGAAAATGAGAAATGGATCGGTGGTGGCTAGAACTCCGGTGACGTCGACCTCCGGTAGATGCCCGAACTAGGAGAGGGACCGACTTCAGCGGAAGTCGTGACAGTACCCCCCCCTTTACGCACGGCTCCAGCAGCACGCCGACACCGGTCTCGGGGACGACCCGGAGGACGAGGCGCAGGGCGATCCGGGTGGAGGCAGTGAAATTCCCGCAGCAACGAAGGATCCAGGATGTCCTCCACCCGCACCCAGCTTCTCTCCTCCGGACCGTACCCCTCCCACTCCATGAGGTACTGAAGGCCCCTTGCCCGACGCCTTGAGTCCATGATGGCTCGAACCGCATATGCCGGGGCCCCCTCGATGTCCAGAGGGGGCGGAGGAACCTCCAGAACCTCAGGTCCCTGGAGAGGGCCAGCCACCACCGGCCTGAGGAGAGACACATGGAACAAGTGGTTAATACGGTAGTCTGGGGGAAGCTGTAACCTATAACAAACCTCGTTCAGTCTCCTTAGGACTTTGAAATGCCCCACAAACCGCGGCCCCAGCTTCCGGCAGGGCAGGCGGAGGGGCAAGTTTCGGTGCGAACACCGGGGCTTCACTGCGGTGGCGGTCGGCGCTCGCCTTCTGCCGCCTCACGGCTCATTGCAGGTGCACGTGGGCGGCTTCCCAGGTCTCCTCCGAGCGCCTAAACCATTCGTCCACCGCAGGAGCCTCGGTCTGGCTCTGATGCCATGGTGCCAGAACCGGCTGATAACC
Organism: Hucho hucho; assembly: GCA_003317085.1. Lineage (NCBI taxonomy): Eukaryota > Metazoa > Chordata > Actinopteri > Salmoniformes > Salmonidae > Hucho > Hucho hucho. The sequence continues at coordinate 211,080 of QNTS01000348.1, forward strand.
TAGCACACATTGAAATGGAGACAGGTTAGTGGAGGAGTGGCGGAGTGAGTTCTGGGCCATCTCTGTCCAGGGAATGAAAACCGCCCACTCCCCCGGCCGGTCCTGGCAATACAACCTCAAAAACCTACCCACATCTTGGTTGACTCTTTCCACCTGCCCGTTGCTCTCGGGGTGAACACCTGAGGTAAGGCTGACCGAGACCCCCAGACGCTCCATGAACGCCTTCCACACCATAGACGTGAACTGGGGACCCCGATCAGACACTATGTCCTCAGGCACCCCGTAGTGCCAGAAGACGAAGGGAGACCAGGCAAAGGAAGGAGGCGACAGGACTTAGAAAACCGATCCACAACAACCAGGATCGTCGTTTTTCCGTCACAAAATCCCCCGACAGGTGTGACCACGGTCGCTGTGGAACGGGTAGGGGTTGTAATTTCCCTCTGGGCAGGTGCCTAGGCGCCTTGTACTGAGCGCACACCGAGCAGGAGGAAACATAAACCCTCACGTCCTTAGCTAAGGTGGGCCACCAGTATTTCTCACTAAGACTGCGCACTGACCGGCCGATACCTGGATGACCAGAGGAGGGTGATGTGTGAGCCCAAACGATCAGATGGTTGCAGGAAACAGCGGACGGAACGTACATACGCCCAGTTGGACACTGAGTGGGAGTGGGCTCTGTACGTACCGCCCGCTCGATGTCCGCGTCCAGCTCCCATACCACCGGTGCCACCAGGCAAGAGGCAGGAAGGATGGAAGTGGGATCGATGGACCGCTCCTCTGTCATCACATTACGGATGAGCTCACCATTTTATTAGAAATAATTGAGTAAAACACTTTTAAAAAATGTAAAGTAATCTGACAATGGGTAGTTTGTGCGCGATGCCATGTTTGTTTTTTTCATGTCAACTAAAGATAAGAAGAGGAGAAAGATGAGTTTGGTCTGTTTGCAGTATGCATGTTGAAGGGGGTGTGTCGTCTACCATCATTCACTTCCCTTCATTCACTTCCAGAAGTTTACTCGAAAGATGAGTGAACCATCCCTTCACCTCATTTTGTTATAAAATGAATGACGTTTATGTGACACCCAGAATGCATTGTATAATGTCAACAAACATGGTGCCACACATACAATTGAAGTTGGAAGTTTACATACACTTAGGTTGGAGTCATTAAAACTAGTTTTTCAAGCACTCCACAAACTTATTGGTAACAAACTATAGTTTTGGCAAGTCGGTTATATTAAGTAATTTTTCCAACAATTGTTTACAGACAGATTATTTTACTTATAATTCACAGTATCACAATTCCAGTGGGTCAGAAGTTTACATACACTAAGTTGACTGTGCCTCCAGAAAATTATGTCATGGCTTTAGAAGCTTCTGATAGGCTAATTGACATCATTTGAGTCAATTGTAGGTGTACCTGTGGATGTATTTCAAGGCCTACCTTCAAACTCAGTGCCTCTTTGCTTGACATCATGGCAAAATCAAAAGAAATCAGCCAAGATCTCAGAAAAAAAATTGTAGACCTCCACAAGTCTGGTTCATCCTTGGGAGCAATTTCCAAATGCCTGAAGGTACCACATTCATCTGTACAAACAATAGTACGCAAGTATAAACACCATGGGACCACGCAGCCGTCATACCGTTCAGGAAGGAGATGCGTTCTGTCTCCTAGAGATGAATGTACTTTGGTGCGAAAAGTGCAAATCAATCCCAGAACAACAGCAAAAGACCTTGTGAAGATGCTGGAGGAAACATGTACAAAAGTATCTATATTCACAGTAAAACGAGTCCTATATCGACATAACCTGAAAGGCCGCTCAGCAAGGAAGAAGCCACCGCTCCAAAACCGCCATTAAAAAGCCAGACTACGGTTTGCAACTGCATATGGGGATGAAGATCGTACTTTTTGTAGAAATGTCCTCTGGTCTGATGAAACAAAAATAGAACTGTTTGGCCATAATGACCATCGTTATGTTTGGAGGAAAAAGGGGGAGGCTTGCAAGCTGAAGAACACCATCCCAACCGTGAAGCACGGGGGTGGCAGCATCATGTTGTGGGGGTGCTTTGCTGCAGGAGGGACTGGTGCACTTCACAAAATAAATGGTATCATGAGGAACGAAAAACTATGTGGATATATTGAAGCAACATCTCAAGACATCAGTCAGGAAGTTAAAGTTTGGTCACAAATGGGTCTTCCAAATGGACAATGACGCCAAGCATACTTCCAAAGTTGTGGCAAAATGGCTTAAGGACAACAAAGTCAAGGTATTGGAGTGACCACAGGCTACCCGAAACGTTTGACCCAAGTTAAACAGTTTAAAGGCAATGCTACCAAATACTAATTGAGTGTATGTAAACTTCTGACCCACTGGGAATGTGATGAAAGAAATAAAAACTGAAATAAACCATTATCTTTACTATTATTCTGACATTTCACATTCTTAAAATAAAGTGGTGATCCTAAGTAACCTAAGATTGGGGAATTTTTTCTAGGATTAAATGTCAGGAATTGTGAAAAACTGAGTTTAAATGTATTTGGCAGTTCAACCTTCAAAAAAGTGCAAGAGTCTGAATGCATGATATGTCACTGCTACTTGAAAACTTGAATAAAACAGTGAATACATTATGCTCCATACACAGGGAATGCTACAGTGGAAACAACAACAACAAGATATAAAGAAAATAAGGCACTTACTTTGATTGGAATGCACACGTCCAAAGTTATTATTTGTAAGGAAAATAACAATGAAGGCAATGCGAGCGCCAGCCAAAAAATGTTCCAGGGGGAAAGGGTTGTGCAAGACCGCGCAAATGTCTGCACACTTGATCTGGGTCAACACTGGGGAAGTGCTTGGGCTCTCCTCAAAGAGAGAAGTTTGTCCGGCTCAGTAAAGCCTCAAACATAAATTGTCCGCAACAGTGAAATGGGCCCCTTCCATGTGAATTAATGAGGAGGCGGAACCCACCTCATTTCAAACTGTTGTTAGAAAATACAACTTGTTAGAAAATCATTTGAAATTCATGAAGTAAATCATAGCCTATAGATAATTAGATGGCAGCCCCCAGCATAAAGAACTCACGCTATGGGTGACCGTTAGAGATATTTGGAACTTACACGTGAAAAGATTAACCATCAGTTGGGTTTTTATTAACTATTCCATCTTATTTCCATCTTGTTTCCAATTACTTTCCTGTCATTACCCAGTTATTTTGGCACTGTATTTAAGTAAATATTATGTACCTTGCCTGTTACTTCATGTGTAGTTTCACTATAGTTTCTGTGTAGCTATTGGAATTTGATACTGTATTCTAAAGCAATGCTCTGTTCCCGTTACCGTGTAACTGACTATTACTTTCACCATAGTTTCTATGTACCTTACTGTTACTTCCTGTGTAGTGTGTGCGGCAGGTATTAACGTTCTAAATGAGAGTATGAATTTTCATATAAAGACTAACTAGTCAGTGGCCAACCCCCGTGAGCCCAGACAACGTCATGGACCGTCCTTTTATAATGTTACGTATAAAACCCACTCCTGATGAAATTCACTTCAGACTAAGCAAACCCCCAGCGTGTGCTGTGCTTGCAAATCATTGAATTTCTGAGACCAAAAGATGCCGGGTGACGCTGGTGTGTGAAGTGGTTGAAACTAGAACTCTACCAAAGGACAAGACTATTCCACGTGGAGCATTGGCTACATGGCTGGAAATGGTTAAACTCTGAGACTATCGATCCATACAGAATAAGAGCAAATCTTAGACACAAATTATTAGTCTGCATCTAGAAATTACGTAAACCGAGGACAAGAATACAGACAACCGCCAAAACATGTATTCTATGAGAATATTTCTGAAGTATCCATTCTAACCACGAAAATACTTTGATCTTCGGGGAAATGCAACCAGAGAGATTCTGATGAACTCTCCAGCAGACGGACCGGATTCCAACAGAGAAGACAAAAATGACATTCGGGCATAAATATATACTTGCAATTATTCTCAAATGAGCGGCCGTTCATGTGCGAAGGATTAGCATTGCAATGTATATAATTATAGACTGTGTGTAATGAACCCATTTGTCTTTCCCTCTCTTTCTCAGTCCCACCCTTTTCCCTTTGTCCACCAAGCCATTGCTAGTAACCAATATCTACTGTTAGTTTATGTATTTCTGTGATTATTTAGTTAGTGGTTATTTAGTTTGTTAGTTAGTTAGTAAATAAATAATTGAGCCAATTGGTGTATGGATGATTCATAGTAGAGGCTAGGTTCGTGCAGATAACCAACAATTTACGACGTTCAGATGAGACTGACGAAGGTAATACTAATAATTAATTAATAGAAGACTATATTCAGAAAATTATAACTTTGTAATCTGAAAATTTTCCGTGGTGCCCAGACTTGCTATTTACATATTAGTTTAATCACGTAATAATAATAACAGAGAATTGATTTGATAAAATAACAGTCTTCACATTTAATGATACTTAAGACAAGTTATTTAGTATGGTTCATGCACTGTTGTATTGTCATCACATGTAAAGGTTGAACACTGACACTTTTGCAGGTTTTATAAGGATTACACAAGAGTATGAGTTCCTCATGTCCTATTCATATCCCAATGTTGGGAGAGTTACCACTTTGTTATAATATTTTAATTATAATGTTATAGAATGTATATTAAAATGAATATTATTATATTATATATTATAAATATGATACTGAATTGTATTAACATTTGAACTAAGGCAGCTGTAATTACTATCACCAAAGTCAGAAAAATCTTTATTATTCAAATCAAAATTAAAGCAAATATTATTTGTCACAGGCAAATAAATTCAACTGGTGTAGACTTTACCGTGAAATGCTTGCTGACGAGCCCTTCTCAACGATGCAGAGTTAAAAAATAATAATACAAATTAAAATACAAATAAAACCTTAACATCAGATTAATCAAATAAAATACACAAGAATGGAGCTTTATACAGGGATTACCAGTACCAGATCAATGTGCAGAGGTACAAGGTATTTGAGGGAGATATTTACATGAAGGTAGGGTAAAGTGACTAGCGATCAGGATAGATAATAATAAGAGCAAAATAAAGAACAGAGTAGCAGTAGCAAATGATGAGTGTGTGTGTAATGTGTGTGTGTGTGTGTGGTGTTATGTGTCATTATGCGTGTGTGTGTTATGTGTGTGCGTATGTAGTGTATGTGAATGTGTGTGCGTTTTGTGTGAGTGAGTGTGTATATGGTGTGTATACTGTACATAGTCTAGTGCAGTGGTCACCAACCTTTTCTAAGTTGAGATCAATTTCTTAGTCAAAATATTTTTATTTTTTACTTAAAAATTTAAGCCTACGCAACACGAACCTATTAAACACAGTACTGTAGTAATGAGATTCGTGCAGTAGGCTAAAGACATTATCATCGCATATTGGCTTTGCTTGAATTGTCCTGCCAATGCATTGGTGTTCTTCTCAGTCCATTTTAAAAAAAAATCCACATTTGAGGTAGGCTGTATGATCACGCCGGTAATAGATCAGTTGGTATATTACTTGTGAGGCACAGCTGAGTGAGCATGCATTTAAATAATTAGCTTTTTTTAATTATTTACCTGTCTGATGGAGCCTGCATCTGATGGTCAGTCTCAGGGGTGGGAGAGGGCAGCAGACTGAGGGTCTGCCTCTCAACGTCCCTCCGCTCTTCTTTTCCCTCACTGACAATGACCAAAAAGACGCAGCTGATGGCATAATTCTAGTCGCACCGCATTATTTCAGCTTCATGCACAAATTCATGCTGTTACTCCTATGACCAGAGAAAGTGAAATGTTCTTCGATATAAAACATAACCAAAGCCGCTAATAATAACAACGCAAGCCTATAGATACACTTTCCTACTCATTCATTGCAGCTGCAGTGCTGGTTGTAGCGCGAGTGAAAGTAGGGAGAACACACATTTGTGTGTGCTGAGTAAAAACAGCAGCTCTTTGCTGTATTCATTGAAAGCCTCTCTAGTCATGGCTTTAAAAGGTTAGAAATCCCAAAGTATCAACTTTGCTGTAGCTTTCTTTTACGCCTGCTACATTACTGCAGACACAGTAATCTGAGCTATCCGATTAGCCAGTGGTAGGCCTATAGTGCACTTGATTTACTCCCCCCGGGAAGGCAGAGTTTGTACCTCCAGCCATTTGAAATGGTTCAAAATGGTAAAACATTGTCTACCCGGCGTGCAGGGCAGCTGAATCGGGTGCACCTACCGCCAACTGTGTGAGATGAATAAATAAAATAGGAATGCAAGGCTTATCTTCTTTTTTTTTTACAGAAATGTTTAGCAATCGACTAGGAATCCCTTGGAGATCGCGATTGACCGGTTGCTGAGCACTGATCTAATGAGTGTGCGTAGTGTCAGTGCAAGATAGGGTCAATGCAGATAATTTGGGTACCATTAATTGACTTCTTAGCAGTCTGGATATTTAGCAGTCTTATGGCTTGGGGGTAGAAGCTGTCTCGGAGCCTTTTGCCAGACGTTAGCAGAGTGAACAGTCAATGGCTTGGGTGGCTGGAGTTGTGTTGGAGACGTGCTTAGCCAAGCAGTTGAGAGTGAACAGGGAGTACAGGAGGGGACTAAGAACACACCCCTGAGAGGACCTGTTGTTGAGAGACAGCATGTCAGAGGTGTTGTTGCTTACCCTCACCACCTGGGACTGGCCCGTCAAGATCCAGAGGGAGGGTTTCAGTCCAGGTGGGTGACGGAAGTGTGAAATTAGTTGAAGTATTCTATACAAATACCTTTTAAATGTAGGCCTTATGGACAGAGATTGTGTCATCTGTGGATCTGTTGGGGCGGTATGCAAATTGGAGTGGGTCTAGGGTGTCTGGGATGATGGTGTTGATGTGTGTCATGATCAGCTTTTCAAAGCAAGTCATAATTAACAGATATGAGTGCTACAGGGCCATTATTATGGGATTCCATTTGATTCTAAAGTATGCAAGCTTGCGTGTTGAATTTCGTGGTCGCACATTGAGATTTGTGGTTGTAAGTACGATTCTCAAATGTGTCATAAAATTTTGCAAGCTTGTTTCATGATTCACAAATGTATAATTTCATTTCGCAAGGTTGTATCATGTGAAAAGTTCGGTCGCAAAGTTGTAACTTGACATTTAAATACATTCAATATGATTTGCAAGCATGAAACTAAATTTGAGGATAAATGCAAATGTTTCCTAAACTTGAGACTGGTGAATCTTCTATGAATATTTTTTTTTTTTTACCCATTTCGAATCTGCGCGCTCAGAGTTTTGACAAAAATGGTTTGTAGTTGTAAATCCTGGGTTGCACAGTTGTATCTGACAGTCTCTGCTTGTAAATGTCTTTCTGCAAGAGAAAGACACGATAGCTCTGGTGTGGGCAGGGCTTTATGTTACGACCAATTAGGTGAGGGCATGGCCTTTTCCTCCGATCAATCAGGTAAGGTGTTTTCATTCTGCACCAGTGGTTGAGTTTCTTTTGCATGGCCAGGTGCCCCAATTCAATAAAACAGTCTATATTAAGTGAAATTCCCACCCACCTGGCGCACCGGGCCATGCAAATAAAAATGTTGCCCAGTGTTTTAGCTCCGAGACAGATGGAAAGAAAGCATGGCAGATCGAGATCCATCTCTCCTACCTCTGGTGAGTTTTTGACATAATAACAAGCCTTTTGGTTTGTTGGAATGTGACTTTGTATGTGTAAAGCAACACAAGCAGATTGTGAATAGAAGCAATATTAACGTTAGACTAAACTTGAAGATGCACTATGTAGAAATGCTCCGCCATTTCCTGGTTGCTAAAATTCTAATACACTGAACAAAAATATAAACGCAACATGCAAAGTGTAGGTCGCATGTTTCATGAGCTGAAATAAAAGGTCCCAGAAATGTTCCTAACACACAAAAAGCTTGTTTCTCTCAAATTTGTTTACATCCCTGCTAATGACATTGCTCCTTTGCGAAGATAATCCATCCACCTGACAGGTGTGACATATCAAGAAGCTGATTAAACAGCATAAACATTACTCATGTACACCTTGTCCTGGGGACAATAAAAGCTCACTCTAAAATGTGCAGTTTTGTCAGACAACACAATGTCACAGATATATCAAGTTTTGAGGGACCGTGCAATTGGCATGGTGACTGCAGGAATGTCCACCAGAGCTGTTGCCAGAGAACTGAATATTCATTTCTCTACCATAAGCCACCTCCAACGTTGTTTTAGAGAATGTGGCAATACGCCCAACTGGCCGCACAACCGCAGATCACGTGTAACCATGCCAGCCCAGGTCCTCCACATCTGGCTTCTTCTTTTGCGGGATTGTCTGAGACCAGCCACCCGGACAGCTGATGAAACTCTCGGTTTGCACAACCGAAGAATTTCTTCAAAAACTGTCGGAACCTTCTCAGGGAAGCTCATCTGCTTACTTTTCGTCCTCACCAGGTTCTTGACCTGACTGTTTGGCGTTGTAACTGACTTCAGTGGGCAAATTCTCACCTTCAATGTCCACTGGCACGCTGGAGAAGTGTGCTCTTCACAGATTAATCCCGGTTTCAACTGTACTGGGCAGATGGCAGACAGCGTATATGGCGTTGTGTAGTTGAGCGCTTTGCTGATGTCAACGTTGTGAACAGAGTGCTTTATGGTGGCGGTGGGGTTATGGTATCGGCAGGCATATGCTACGGACAATGAACAAATGGCATTTTGTTTATGGCAATTTGAATGCACAGAGATACCGTGACAAGATCCTGAGGCCCATTGTTGTGCCATTAATCCGCTGCCATCACCACATGTTTCAGCATGATGTACGGCCCCAAGTCACAAAGATCGGTACACAATTCCTGGAAGCTGAAAATGTCTCAGTTCTTCCATGGCCTGCATATTCACCAGACATGTCGCCCATTGAGCACGTTTGGGATGCTCTGGATTGACGTGTACGACAGCATGTTCCAGTTCCCGCCAATATAAAGCAACTTTGCACAGCCATTGAAGAGGAGTGGGAAAATCAACTGCCTGATCAACTCTATGCGCAGAAGATGTGTCGCGCTGCATGAGGCAAATGGTGGTCACACCAGATACTGACTGGTTTTCTGATCCACTCCACTACCTTTTTTTTAAGGTACAGTGAGGGAAAAAAGTATTTGATCCCCTGCTGATTTTGTACATTTGCCCACTGACAAAGAAATGATCAGTCTATAATTTTAATGGTAGGTTTATTTGAACAGTGAGAGACAGAATAACAAAAAATCCAGAAAACACATGAGAAAAATGTTATAAATTGATTTGCATTTTAATGAGGGAAATAAGCATTTGACCCCCTCTCAATCAGAAAGATTTCTGGCTCCCAGGTGTCTTTTATACAGGTAACGAGCTGAGATTAGGAGCACACTCCTAAAGGGAGTGCTCCTAATCTCAGCTTGTTACCTGTATAAAAGACACCTGTCCACAGAAGTAATCAATCAATCCGATTCCAAACTCTCCACCATGGCCAAGACCAAAGAGCTCTCCAAGGATGTCAGGGACAAGATTGTAGACCTACACAAGGCTGGAATGGGCTACAAGACCATCGCCAAGCAGCTTGGTGAGAAGGTGACAACAGTTGGTGCGATTATTCTCAAATGGAAGAAACACAAAAGAACTGTCAGTCTCCCTCGGCCTGGGGCTCCATGCAAGATCTCACCTCGTGGAGTTGCAATGATCATGAGAACGGTGAGGAATCAGCCCAGAACTACACGGGAGGATCTTGTCAATGATCTCAAGGCAGCTGGGATCATAGTCACCAAGAAAACAATTGGTAACACACTACGCCGTGAAGGACTGAAATCCTGCAGCGCCCGCAAGGTCCCCCTGCTCAAGAAAGCACATATACATGCCCGTCTGAAGTTTGCCAATGAACATCTGAATGATTCAGAGGACAACTGGGTGAAAGTGTTGTGGTCAGATGAGACCAAAATGGAGCTCTTTGGCATCAACTCAACTCGCCGTGTTTGGAGGAGGAGGAGGAATGCTGCCTATGACCCCAAGAACACCATCCCCACCGTCAAACATGGAGGTGGAAACATTATGCTTTGGGGGTGTTTTTCTGCTAAGGGGACAGGACAACTTCACCGCATCAAAGGGACGATGGACGGGGCCATGTACCGTCAAATCTTGGGTGAGGACCTCCTTCCCTCAGCCAGGGCATTGAAAATGGGTCGTGGATGGGTATTCCAGCATGACAATGACCCAAAACACACGGCCAAGGCAACAAAGGAGTGGCTCAAGAAGAAGCATATTAAGGTCCTGGAGTGGCCTAGCCAGTCTCCAGACCTTACTCCATAGAAAATCTGTGGAGGGAGCTGAAGGTTCGAGTTGCCAAATGTCAGCCTCGAAACCTTAATGACTTGGAGAAGATCTGCAAAGAGGAGTGGGACAAAATCCCTCCTGAGATGTGTGCAAACCTGGTGGCCAACTACAAGAAACAACTGACCTCTGTGATTGCCAACAAGGGTTTTGCCACCAAGTACTAAGTCATGTTTTGCAGAGGGGTCAAATACTTATTTCCCTCATTAAAATGCAAATCAATATACTCAATATACATTTTTCACATGCGTTTTCTGGATTTTTTTGTTGTTATTCTGTCTCTCACTGTTCAAATAAACCTACCATTAAAATTATAGACTGATCATTTCTTTGTCAGTGGGCAAACGTACAAAATCAGCAGGGGATCAAATACTTTTTTCCCTCACTGTATATGTGACCAACAGAGCATATCTGTATTCCCAGTCATGTGAATTCCATAGATTATGCCCTAATGAATTTATTTCAATTGACTGATCTCTTTATATGAACGGTAACTCAGTAAAATCTTTGAAATTGTTGCATGTTGCGGTTATATATTTGTTCATTGTAGTTCGCCAAATTTCAGTTTGTGACAAAACAAGCAGTCATTGTGTAAAGAATCCTTGTATCATCTAAACCGCTGTGAAATATATTTTCCATAACCAAACATATTGTATATCCAGCTGTTTGAAGCTGATGTACAAAACCAAAAGTAGAAGACACAAAAACGAAATTTCAGAACGGGATGCATAGAAATAGCACACAGAACAGAGATACCGCTTCAGAGTTGCTTTCAACGGGAATGAAAGATCTATAACTCACATTTCTGTGAATTTGGTTGGGTCGCCCAAAAAGTGGCCTATTGTAACTTTAAAGTATAGCTTTTTGTGCTAGCTAGATAACCTTTTTTTTGTTAGCTAACAAACATGACCTAGTTAGGTTGTGGACCAAAACCGCTGTTTGAAGCTGGTGTTCCAAAACGAAAACTTCAAACAGCTGTAAAAATGGTACAATGGTACAATGATTCCCTACACTATTCAGTGCTTGTTTTCTCACATTTACTGAAATTAAGCATACAGTGTAGAATTTTTGCAACCAGAAAATAAGATTTCCACTAGATAACACAGCCACAAAGTCAGAACAGCTTTCCCAGTTTGGCAACAGATGCTGCTCCGGTGGGATGAATAAATAGGTGAATATCACAGCCAATCACAACACTGGTGGGTAAGTAATACTGTGAAACACTATCATTCCACTATTAGCACCAGATATAGTGTGGACATTTTCTGAAATGACAATGCAAAAATAAAAATGCCATATGCAGCACCTTTAACAAAATAAAATGGTACCTGTATTTACTATTTAATCAATTGAAGTAATGACAGCCACAGGGTTTTTACACAGGAGTGTACAGGTTTTTGTTCCAGCACTTCACTAACACCTCATTCAACTAATTCTGGTCTAAATTGAACAGAAAACCTGATTTCTAGTCCCACGGGAATTGTGAAAACCTGAGTTTAAATGTATTTGGCTAAGCTGTATGTAAACTTACGACTTCAACTGTACCTTAGATGTGCCATCATTTTGTAAACAGTTTTACATATTCATAAGCTTGATCAAGTTTTCACCAGTTTACATTTGATTGCGTAGTTCAAAACATTTTCTTCATCACAATAGCCTAGCTACATCACTAGTCTATTTGCTGTGAAAACAGGAGAGTATTTAAAATATAGCTAGGAAATACAGTGCTTTTGGAAAGTATTCAGACCCCTTGACTTTTTCCACATTTTGTTACGTTACAGCCTTATTCTAAAATGGATTAAATAAATAAAAAATCCTCAATCAACATACAATTCCCCATAATGACAAAGCGAAAACAGAAATACCTTATTTAAATAAGTATTCAGACCTTTTGCTATGAGACTCTAAATTGTATTTAGGTTTTGGCTTTGTCATGGGGAATTGTGTGTTGATTGAGGATTTTTTTTAATTTAATCCAGCATTGAAGGTCCCCAAGAACACAGTGGCCTCCATTATTCTTAAATGGAATAAGTTTGGACCCCATAGTGAAGCATGGTGGTGGCAGCATTTCAAAAATCCTGGTTTCGCTTCGTCATTATGGGGTACTGTGTGTAGATTGATGAGGATAAAAGATAATTTAATCAATTTAAGAATATGGCTGTAACGTAACAAAATGTGGAAAAAGTCACAGGGTCTGAACACTTTCTGAATGCACAGTATATAGTTATTTTTGTCTAGAAACCTAGCTAGCTAACATTAGCTACAGTGATGATGGTGGTAGTTAGATAGCTAGCTTTCCCCGAGCCGTTTCAATTTAGCTAGTTAGCTAATGGCATTACTAGCTACACTCTTAGAAAAAAGGGTTCCAAAAGGGTTCTTTGCGGAGGAATAGGGTTCTACCAAGAACCATTTTGATCAGAAGAACCCTTTTTGAAAGACAAGGTTTCTTTGTAAGGCAAAGGGGTCTAGCTAGAACCTTTAACATCATAAGAACCATTTTTGGAAGAAAGGGTTCTTTGATGATTTTTTTGGAAGGCAAGAAAGATTCTTTGGAATGCAAGAAGGGTTCTTTAAACAGTAGAACCATATATAATAATATACCCAGCACCACAAAGGGTTCCCTTATGGGGACAACCTGAAAAACCCTGTATGGTTCTACTTAGCACCTTTTTTCTGAGTGTACTTTTACGACCTGTGGTCAGCCTGTCAGGAAGTCCAGGATCCTGTTGCAAAGGGAGTTGTTCAGTCCCAGTGACCCAATCTTGGTGATGAGCTTGGAGGGCACTATGGAGTTGAATGCTGAGCTGTAGTCAAAGAACAGAATCCTTGAATAAGTATTCCTCTTTTCTAGGTGGGAGAGGGCAGTGTGGAGTGCAATTGAGATTGTGTCGTCTGTAGATCTGTTGGAGCGGTATGCAATGGGTCCAGGGTGTGATGGTAGTCAGCTTGAAAAGAGAGCAGCAAGGTCACCTACTTGTTTTGCAGAGGCGAGAGCTAATATTAGCGCTGTCTTAAGCGAGACGAATATGAATTCCATCGTGTCTAATGGCTCGAAAGGAGGGTAAGTCCAGTACTGTGACCAAATCCCATCTGGGCAAAAGACAACATGTAGTTGGGCACAGGTGAAGGGTTCCCTTCATACACCGAGGGGCTAAAACATGGCATCCCACGTGAAAAAAATGGCGCAGACAGAGAGGGCTGCCTCGCTTCTAGTCCTTAAAAAACGAAATACTGCAAAGTGTCCTATGTATTATTTCTTATATTGTTAGCCCAGAAAATGTGTTACAGCCGGGAAGAACTACAGCCGACGACACTACAGTAGTAGGCTTGATTACCAACAACGACGAGACGGCCTACAGGGAGGTGGTGAGGGCCCTCGGAGTGTGGTGTCAGGAAAATAACCTCACACTCAACGTCAACAAACAAAAGGGATGATCGTGGACTTCAGGAAACAGCAGAGAGAGCACCCCCCTTTCCACATCGACGGGAATGTAGTGGAGAAGGTGAAAAGTTTTAAGTTCCTTGGCGTACACATCACGGACAAACTGAAATGGTCCACCCACACAGACAGCGTGGTGAAGAAGGCGCAACAGTGCCTCTTCAACCTCAGGAGGGTGGAGAAATTTGGCTTGTCACCAAAAACACTCACAAACTTTTACAGATGCACAATCGAGAGCATCCTGTCAGGCTATATCACCGCCTGGTATGTCAACTGCTCCGCCCACAACCGCAGGGCTCTCCAGAGGGTGGTGCGGTCTGCACAACGCATCACTGGGGGCAAACCACCTGCCCTCCAGGACACCTACAGTCACAGGAAGGCCAAAAAGATAATCAAGGACAACAACCACCCGAGCCACTGCCTGTTCACCCCGCTATTACCCAGAAGGCAAGGGCAGTACAGATGCATCAAAGCTGGGACTGAGAGACTTCTTTCTCAAGGCCATCAGACTGTTATAGCCATCATTATCACAGAGAGGCTGCTGCCTCCATACACAGACTTAAAGTCATTGGCCACTTTAATAAATGGAACACTAGTCACTGTTAATAATGTCACTTTAATAATGCTTACATATCTTGCTTTACTCATCTCATCTGTATATACTGTATTCTATAGTATCTACTGTATCTTAGTCTCTCTGACATTGCTCGTCCATATATTTATATATTCTTAATTCCATTCCTTTACTTAGATTTGTGTGTATTAGGTATGTATATGTTGGGAAATTGTTAGCAATTGCTTGTTAGATATTGCTGCACTGTCGGAACTAGAAGCACAAGCGTTTCGTTACACCAGCAATAACATCTGCTAAACACGTGTATGTGACCAATAACATTTGATTTGATAGTGTGGCACGCTGATATAGCAGCCAAATAAACCTTGAAGGTAGAAGGAGAAAGATCTTTATCAAACAAACTGAAGGAAGCTCAGTATGACTCCAATACTGCATTTGCAGTGGGTCATCGTCACGCGCCTCGCACCAGCGCACAAACAATTCCCATCTGTAAGCGTAAAGAGACCTTGTTGAAGGAGCCCTAGCACTCTGTATAGTCTCTACAACCGCCAGAGGTAAACAGTCACTTAACAGGGATCATTGGGGCGCTAGCGACCCACTCCCGACACCACCAGGTAAAATGTAAAGCGCCAAATTCAAAATCCCAAAGTTGAATTATTAAAAATCCACCAATATACAAGTGTTTCATACTCATCAAAAGCTCTGTTTCTTGGCAATATCACAGCGTTGTCAGATTTCAAAAAGGCTTTACGGCGAAAGCACTACATTTGATTGTTTGAGGGCATCACCTCACATACTTTTCACATAGCCATGAATTCATTAGCCAGCGTGGCACACACATAACACATTTCACAGCAAAAACAAATCAATTACCTGTTGAAGAACTTCTGCTGAGGTCATCCTAAGTGTCCAACGAAGACAATCCATGGTTCTTTTGTTAGAAAAAGTCATGTATTNCACTTTCTAGAGACAAAGGACATCCAGAGGAAGCGATAGGTACTGCATTCATATGCCCTTTTATGGGCATTTTCATGAGGGAGGGGTTCCAAATGAGGCACTCTGTGAAAACCACTTTCTCCAGGACAGAAATTCCTCGGGGTTTTGCCTGCCATATCCGTTCTGTTTTACTCACAGACAAATGGTTAACAGTTTTACAAAATTCAGAGTGTTTCCTATCCAATGGTACCAAATATGTGCATATCCTATTTTCTGGGCCTGAATGGGAGGCATTTTACTTTGGGCACGCCAGGCTCTCCAAAACGGTCAAGTTGTGCAGTGATCCCTAAGAAGATATAAGGCATCCAGTTCAGGTACCAAGCGTCCAGCTTGCATTAGGTGACTTATATATACCCTCCCGCCTGAGACAGAAGATATGTGCTCATTGGGAGTGTCCACTGCACTCCGGACACCATTGAGCTCAGGAAAAGGCATGCTCGGTGCCACTGGTGGGCCAGGGAATCGTGACCCAGTGGTGGGTCATCGCTCTGAATTGAATACCAAAGAGGGCAGTGTTTTGCACTGCGAACAGATCGACATGGGCTCATCCAAACCGGCGCCACGTTGCCTCTGTGGGGTGGGTGGATACGCCACTCTGCAGCCTGAGGCTCGCCCCTCGACAACAGGTCCGCACATAAATTCAACCGGCCTGGAATGTGAGCTGCTGCCAGTGAGCGCAAGTGTGTGTGTACCCACAGATTTTCCCTGATGCTACTCGGTGCATGGCCAGTGAGCGGACTCCACATTTTTGGCATACCCGATTCTAATCTGTTCTTTTTCCTGCGGTCTGAACAGCCAAAAAGCACATGAAATCGGCTATTTCAAGCCACATTTCAATCCACTTTCAAACGTGGTTTGAAATCTGATAAAGATCAGATTCCTGGCCATATGACTTGTGTCTGATTTATTTGCCCTCAAGTGGTATTTAGACTGTTATTTGACTTATCTTGTTGCTTGCTAGCTACTCTGTTGACAGTTTAACCTCTTGATTAGCTCCTTTTTTCCCTTCAATTTTTCGACCTAATATGCCATACCCAAGTCTAACTGCCTGTAGCTCAGGCCCTGAAGCAAGGATATGCATATTCTTGGTACCATTTGAAAGGAAACACTTTGAAGTTATTGGAAATGTGAAAGGAATGTAGTAGAATATAACACAATAAATCTGGTAAAAGATAATACAAAAAAAAAAAAACGTTCTTTTGTATTTGTTTTGTACCATCATCTTTGAAATGCAAGAGAAAGGCCATAATGTATTATTCCAGCCCAGGTGCAATTTAGATTTTGGCCACTAGATGGCATCAGTGTATGTGCAAAGTTTTAGACTTATCCAATGAACCATTGCATTTCTGTTCAAAATTCAAGACTGCCCAAATGTGCCTAATTTGTTTATTGATAACTGTTCAAAATTGTGCACTCTCCTCAAACAATAGCATGGTGTTCTTTCACTAATAGCTACTGTAAATTGGACAGTGCAGTTATATTAACAAGAATTTAAGCTTTCTGCCAATATCAAATATGTGTGTGTCCTGGGAAATTTTCTTGTTACTTACAACCTCATGCTAATCGCATTAGCCCATGTTAGCTCAACTGTCTCGTGGAAGGGACACCGATAAGAACATGTGGTAGCTAACTAGCTTATTAATTCTTTACAAACAAATTAGTGAATGTGCTTGAAATCTAAATAGCTACCTACAGTGAGGGAAAAAAGTATTTGATCCCCTGCTGATTTTGTATGTTTGCCCACTGATAAAGAAATGATCAGTCTCTAATTTTATAGGTAGGTTTATTTGAACAGTGAGAGACAGAATAAAAACAAAAAAATCCTGAAAAACGCATGTGAAAAATGTTATAAATTGATTTGCATTTTATAGAGGGAAATAAGTATTTGACCCCCTCTCAATCAGAAAGATTTCTGGCTCCCAGGTGTCTTTTATACAGGTAACGAGCTGAGATTAGGAGCACACTCTTAAAGGGAGTGCTCCTAATCTCAGCTTGTTACCTGTATAAAGACACCTGTTCCACAGAAGCAATCAATCAATCAGATTCCAAACTCTCCACCATGGCCAAGACCAAAGAGCTCTCCAAGGATGTCAGGGACAAGATTGTAGACCTACACAAGGCTGGAATGGGCTACAAGACCATCGCCAAGCAGCTTGGTGAGAAGGTGACAACAGTTGGTTCGATTATTCACAAATGGAAGAAACACAAAAGAACTGTCAATCTCCCTCGGCCTGGGGCTCCATGCAAGATCTCACCTTGTGGAGTTGCAATGATCATGAGAACGGTGAGGAATCAGCCCAGAACTACACAGGAGGATCTTGTCAATGATCTCAAGGCAGCTGGGACCATAGTCACCAAGAAAACAATTGGTAACACACTACGCCGTGAAGGACTGAAATCCTACAGCGCCCGCAAGGTCCCCCTGCTCAAGAAAGCACATATACATGCCCGTCTGAAGTTTGCCAATGAACATCTGAATGATTCAGAGGACAACTGGGTGAAAGTGTTGTGGTCAGATGAGACCAAAATGGAGCTCTTTGGCATCAACTCAACTCGCCATGTTTGGAGGAGGAGGAATGCTGCCTATGACCCCAAGAACACCATCCTCACCGTCAAACATGGAGGTGGAAACATTATGCTTTGGGGGTGTTTTTCTGCTAAGGGGACAGGACAACTTCACCGCATCAAAGGGACGATGGANTTCCAGCATGACAATGACCCAAAACACACGGCCAAGGCTACAATGGAGTGGCTCAAGAAGAAGCACATTAAGGTCCTGGAGTGGCCTAGCCAGTCTCCAGACCTCAATCCCATAGAAAATCTGTGGAGGGAGCTGAAGGTTCGAGTTGCCAAACGTCAGCCTCGAAACCTTAATGACTTGGAGAAGATCTGCAAAGAGGAGTGGGACAAAATCCCTCCTGAGATGTGTGCAAACCTGGTGGCCAACTACAAGAAACGTCTGACCTCTGTGATTGCCAACAAGGGTTTTGCCACCAAGTATTAAGTCATGTTTTGCAGAGGGGTCAAATACCTATTTCCCTCATTAAAATGCAAATCAATTTATAACATTTTTCACATGCGTTTTTCTGGATTTTTTTTGTTGTTATTCTGTCTCTCACTGTTTAAATAAACCTACCATTAAAATTATAGACTGATCATTTCTTTGTCAGTGGGCAAATGTACAAAATCAGCAGGGGATCAAATACTTTTTTCCCTCACTGTAGCTAGCTAATTGACTGCTGTGGCTGGCCAAAAAGGACTTGTTTTGAAAGCTGGATCATCTTATGCTTTGATGTATTAAAAGTGTTCTTACACTATGTTTCTGAATATTAAAAAAAACTGGGAAACGGCCATGGCAGGCATTGTTATCACCTTAGCTTGCTACTTAAAACTTCTTAATTAAGCCTAGGTGTCCCACTAGCGGGACAACTTCCGGTGAAACTGGAAGGCGCGCAATTCAAATAAATAATCATAGAAATTATGAATATTAAACAGCTATGGACATAAAAGTGTCTTATATTGGTTGAAAGCTTAAATTCTTGTTAATCTATCTGCACTGTACAATTTACAGTAGCTATTACAGCGAAAGCATGCCATGCGATTGTTTGAGGACAGCGCCCCACATCAAAATATTTTTCCACCGGCACAGGTTTCACAAATAGCGATTAAATGTTCACGTACTTTTTGAAAATCTTCCTCTGATTTGTCATCCAAAGGGTCCCAGCTATAACATGTAGTGTCACTTTGTTAGATAAAATCCTTCTTTATATCCTAAAAAGTCTGTTTACTTTGTTTCAACAAGTCAAAATGTATTTATTCCTCACTTTACCCTAAAATGTAATCAAACTATAATATTTGTTATGTAAAGAAGAATGTTCAATAGGAAACAGATTTTAACAGGTGCGTCTTGTCTTCTTGGCGCGCGCAAACATGGATTTCCAAGCCCGTGTCCTTGTACTAAAACTGTTATTTCTTATTCGTTATTCAAGTTACAAGCCTGGACCCTTGAACCCAGACTGCTGACACACAGTGGAAGCCATAGGAATTGCATCCTGGGAGGTAGAATTGAGTATGCCCTTATACTGGCCATTGGAAGAGCATGGTCTCTCAACAACAACAACAAAATTCCAGTTGGTTTTCTTTGGATTTTCTCCTACCATATCTAGTGTTATACTCTCCTACATTATTTCTACAAACTTCAAAGTGTTTTCTTTCCAATGGTACCACTTATATGCATATCCTGGCTTCAGGGCCTGAGTAACAGGCAGTTTACTTTGGGCCAGTCATTCAGACAGGAAGTGGAGAAAAAGGGGGCCTAGCCTGAAGATAACTTCTGAGTGATAGGAAGCACGAGCACGACCACCAATCAGTTACTATGACAACTAGCATTGCCAAGTTAGCAAATGACTGCTGTCTGAACACACACACATCTGATTTGGTAACTTACTGTTTGGACAGTCAGTATTCCAAAACAGATGTAAAAACAAAACTGATTTGAGCATTAAGTCCTGAAGTGTGAACAAGACTTTAGTGTGTGTGGGAGCTAGACTCTGAAGTGTGACCAATGTGGTATATTTTGCTGTGCAACCAGCAGTTTTATTTTGGGAGCACTGTGCGACTAGGAAAACAATAATAAATCGCTGTGATGATAAGGCTTCGCTGTACCATTGTTTTCCAAGTGCCCTACAGAAAAAAGCGAGTGCAGGTTTGATAGCGTCATGGTTGCACCATTACTACAGCGAAAACGGCTTGCTTGTAGCCTAACCAGGTCTAAAGATCTGACCCATATTACTGGCGCAGCATTTGTATCTTCCTATAGTGGATCGCCAGGACAGCATTCTAAAACTACTTGTGCGTCGTTAACCATTTGTTTACACTTTGTTCAGTCATTTTACCTCATTGGCTATCATACTAACAACCGGGTAACCAGTATATCCAAGCATTTTGGGGCACAGACAAAAAGGAAAAGGGATAGGTTCTTTGAGAGATCAATGATCGTAGCAATGAATGAATGGCAGATCTCTTGCATGTTGTCGTCACAAACCTAACATTTTAAAGAGACAGTGTACAATCTTCAATGTAATGCATCTCAATTGGAAAATAGTGCTTTTACACAGTGTTGAAACCTAATATTCCACAAATGGCTTTGTCATTTCAATGACAGGTACTTGTATCAATATCTTAGCATTAATAATAAATTAATGTCTTATCTGCCAGGGACGTGGTAATATGTCATGACCTGGATGACAGCTGAGCCTTCTCCGCAGCAGACGTGGCTGAGAGGTGTGAGGCTATGGCTTCTTTGAGTGGGGGCATGGACAGTTACCCAAGCTTGTGCTATGTATTGATCCTATACCATGAGTTGAAACTCTTGATGGGGGATGTGTCTGCTGTGGCTTCTCCCTGGAGCAAGTCACCTGACTCCTGACATCAGGGAACAAGGGGAGGGGCCTTGGGGGAGCTGGCTGGCTGGGTGACAGATGGTGGGAAGTAAGCCCCGCCAGTATGGTCCTTCTCAGAGACCGCCTCTCCTATGTCACCCTCACTATGAGCCTTTTTCTGGTATCCAGGCTCCACACAGGCACCCCACTGGCTGGCGTGGAAATCGCGCAGCTCCCAGTGTGCTGCGTCACCGAAGGAAACAGCAGGTTAAGGGAGGGCAGAGGTGGAGGCTGAGGCTCTGTCGACTATTGGATTGCTGCACCTCGCCCACTCGTTTGTAGGCTATTGGAGCTATACGGGAGGTGCTAGGTTCTCTGGTCCGATGCTCCGGTCCGAGGCATCGGGCGCACTCTCTGTGTCCATCCTTCCACGACGTGCGTCTTGCACCTGACACACTGTTTCATCCAGGCAGGGGACGACATCTCGACCTGAGGAAAAAAACAGAAGGAATCCCCCTGGTACCCTCACTCAAAGGTTAAGAAAACTGTTTGAAAGTAATTGGGAAAGGTGATTATAAAATAATTACCTCAGAAACCTGGTTCTCTTGCAGGCGAAACGCATTAGCTAGCTAGCTAGTTGAACCGATAGCAGAGTGGCTAGCGAGCTTACTGACTCAGGCTACTAAATGGACCGACATCGTAGAAATAAAAACATTATCTTTGTCGCTCGGCCGAAGGCGTAGCCCGTCCGAAATTTTGTAATTTAGATGTAAACTTAAAGATGAATGAATTAAAGATTAGTATAATGGTGGCTTTCTATAAACAGCGGTGGTTAAGTAAAGTAAGAGTGATGCTCACGGGCAGGGTGTATAATAACCCCAAGGTGGGGCAATATGTGTCATGGTTCGGAGGGACCAATCACTGACTGCAATGGTTTTAAAGACAAATGTTATTCAGTGGTGCTGTCCAAGGACAGCTTTTATAGCATGTGACTCACCACCTGGATTCGGTCTTATGTAGCAACATTTGAATTTCTGCTTTTTACATTGGATAAAAGTAGAGACTCAGAGCTACAAAATGGTATATCATACACTGCATTTGAGGAAACAATGGGAAAGTAATTCTGCTTTGAAAGTTGATCAACTTGTAAACTCACTTTTGAGAAAACCGTATTTCAATGTTTTGGTACTACTATTGGAGAGCCCTTCTTTGTCTACACCCATTCAACATTGTTCACACCCTCTTAAGCCTCAACCCCACCCGTGCTTTCTGTACTAACTTGCCAGATACTTCCAGACATCTAAGAGAGGGGGAAAACAGCTCACTGAACATTACTTGCCCTAGCAGAGCTGTTATGTTATGTTATCCAGAGCGTTGGTGACTGCAATCTCCTTAGCTATCATACTCGAATTCCACTGATTTCAAAACTCAGTCCTCCAGAAAGTGGAGAGCATAACATTAGCTAGCGAGCCAGCCAGCTAACGTTAGCTAGCTAACAGTACACTTTAACTTGACATTAGGTTTATGCAGTTTTACTACATGATACACTTTTAAAAAAGCTGCATTTGACACGATCACCTAGACATACTGACCAGCTCCAATAGACAGATGCGTGCTATATGGCAGACCAATCCAAACTCAACGCTCAAACTACTAGGCTACCTGCCACATATGCTGCAGTAAATCATTTCAGAGTATTTTACTGTTGATAATACCCCAAATTACAGTATTCTGTTACAGTGTATAGTTGTAATTAAGTCATTTCAATCAGTTTTGCCCTCTGGGTAGTGGTCTATATGGATGGTTTCACATGGAGTGGATTTGGTGTAAATCTGTTGGAAGATTCAAATGTTTTCTATGACTTGACTCTTGGAGTGGCAGTCTGGTCTGACAGTAGGTTAGCACGGGAGGGGAAAAGCTAACCAGGGCTCTCCACCATATTCTCTCAACATCATTGAGTACAGGCTTAACTGAATGAACAACAAGACAGAATGCAATATGACATTTTATTAAATAGTTTGGTGAACGGCCTCATCTCAAAGGGGTTCCCGAGTGGCACAGCGGTCTAAGGCACTCCATCTCAGTCCTGGTTCAATTCCAGGCTGTATCACAACCGGTCATGATTGTGCACCACCCTATGGGAATTTGTCCAGGTTAAGGTTTAATAAATAATTTATTCTCAACTGACTTACCAGGTAGAAGGGATGTGATAATTGGATCTAAATATTAAAAACAATGATTAATTAAAAGAGATGCATGCGAGGAATAGAACAAAAGTGAGATTATGCTGTAATGGAAAGTATAAATTTTTTTTCAAGGCATGGCAGACTGAGCACCAGAATCAAATATTTACTGATGTGTTCAGATAAAATGCTACGCATGCTTGTAAGTAGAACCCAACCACGCATTCTGTAATGTGATTTGTATGATAAAATTAAACATTTGCTTTGCGTTGTCATGGCACGTAGTGTTTTGGATGTCTACCTTAAAATAGACAAGTTTAACCATCCGTCAAATCAATGCACCTGCCTTATTATCATCCTGGCATCACCATAACTACACATGCAGGTCACCATAACTACACATGCAGGCTTTACGACTCGTCTGTAAGATGCAGTTAACAACACCTTTAAAATAGTATGTAGCTAGATGACATTGGGCTCCAATTTGCTTCCGATAAACAGTGGCACAGCACTAAAAACATGTCCAAAGACTGTTTTGGTAATTTCACCCAATGTGCGTCCACTCCGAACCAACACAAACTTTGCACCAATGTATACTGACGGGTAGGAGAGTTGGGCCAGTATCCGAAATGTTACTGGATCGAATCCCCGAGCTGACAAGGTAAAAATCTGTCGTTCTGCCCCTTATCAAAGCAGTTAACCCCCTGTTCCCCAGGCACTGATGACGTGGATGTCACTTAAGGCAGTCCCCTGCACCTCTCTGATTCAGAGGGGTTGGGTTAAATGCGGAAGACACATTTCAGTTGTACAACTGACTAGGTACCCCCCTCTCCCTTTCCCTGTTTAGCCAAACAGGAAATGTTAGTGTATGGAGCCCTTGTCAAGGGGAATGGGCAAATTATCCATTCCACGTTCAATAACTAACAATAGGAGAAAATAAGACATCCATTTGATCATAACAGGCACACCATTGGTTCGGGGATAATCCCTCATACCCCCTGTAGTCTACATATCCTTCACAAACACAATATGTGGAAGTAGGCCTAGTGTATTCTCGCATTACTAAACAGCAAGATATTCCCTAAAACTCGGTGCCAATTACCAATGCAATCATGCAACCATGCATGTCTTTGATAGGATTTCAAATTAAATAGTAGAATATCTTAAACATTGTAGGCTACACTGTAGCTTAAAGCTTATCACTAAGCTAAGGATCCTAGGACTAAACACCTCCCACTGGATCCTGGACTTCCTGACGGGCCGCCTCCAGGTGGTAAGGGTGGGTAAGAACACATCTGCCACGCTGATCCTCAACACGTTGGCCCCTCAGGGGTACATGCTCAGTCCCGTCCTGTACTCCCTTTCCACCCATGACTGCATAGCCAAGCACGACTCCAACACCATCATTAAGTTTGCCGACGACAACAGTGGTAGGCCTGATCACCGACAACTATGAGACAGCCTATGGAGAGGAGGTCAGAGGCCTGGAAGTGTGGTGCCGGGATAACAACCTCTCCCTCAACGTGATCAAGACAAAGGAGATGATTGTGGACTACAGGAAAAGGAGGGCCGAGCGCACCCCCATTCTCATTGACGGGACTGTAATGGAGCAGGTTGAGAGCTTCAAGTTCCTTGGTGTCAAGGAACCATCTGCTTTCCCACTTTGTGATAGTGCCATTGTAAAAATGGCCCTACTGTATAAAATATATAGTAGCCTGACAACATTGAGTGAAAGCAATCAAATCCAATGATTTTTGACTGTACGTAGGACGAGGTGCTGCTAGGTTTTAGGCAAATCAAATCTTATTTGTCACATGTTATTCAATCGTTTCATCCAAACTGCTCGTGGGCGTATGTGTAGCCATGAGCTAAAATAGAACTTGGTTCTATTTTAAACACTTGACTCGCTGCATGTCCCACCTCTCCCATATTCTCATTGGTTTTTATGAGCATATACCCATGTGGGTGATTGAAATGAAGTCCACACTCCAGTCCAGTTGGTGGCAGTAATGCAACTTAAAGTTGGTTGCCAACTGCCATATAAAACCACAGAAGAAGAAGGTGAACAAGGAGAGATTAATCAAAGAAAAATAACTAGGTTTCCTCTTTTTATCTGTGGATTAAATCAATCAAATGTATTTATGAAGCCCTTCTTACATCAGCTGATGTCACAAAGTGCTGTACAGAAACCCAGCCTAAAACCCCAAACAGCAAGCAATGCAGGTGTAGAAGCACGGTGGCTAGGAAAAACTCCCTAGAAAGGCCAGAACCTAGGAAGAAACCTAGAGAGGAATCAGGCTATGAGGGGTGGCCAGTCCTCTTCTAGCTGTGCCGGGCAGAGATTTTAACAGAACATGGCCAAGATGTTCAAATGTTCATAGATGACCAGCAGGGTCAAATAATAATAATAATAATCACAGTGGTTGTAGAGGGTGCAACAGGTTAGCACCTCAGGAGTAAATGTCAGTTGGCTTTTCATTGCCGATCATTCAGAGTATCTCTACCGCTCCTGCTGTCTCTAGAGAGTTGAAAACAGCAGGTCTGGGACAAGGTGGCATGTCCGGTAAACAGGTCAGGGTTCCATAGCCGCAGGCAGAACAGTTGAAACTGCAGCAGCAGCACGACCAGGTGGACTGGGGACAGCAAGGAGTCATCTGGCCAGGTAGTCCTGAGGCATGGTCCTACGGCTCAGGTCCTCCGAGAAAGAGAGAGAGAAAGAGAGAGAAAAAGAGAGAATTAGAGAGAGCATACTTAAATTCACACAGGACACATGATAAGACAGGAGAAATACTCCAGATATAACAGACTGACCCTAGCCCCCCAACATATAAACTACTGCAGCACAAATACTGGAGGCTGAGACAGGAGGGGTCGGGAGACACTGTGGCCCCGTCTGACAATACCCCCGGACAGGGCCAAA
The DNA here is from genome assembly GCA_003317085.1 of Hucho hucho. NCBI lineage: Eukaryota > Metazoa > Chordata > Actinopteri > Salmoniformes > Salmonidae > Hucho > Hucho hucho. Next base: position 236,945 of record QNTS01000348.1, read on the forward strand.
CTAGCAGGATATAACCCCACCCACTTTGCCAAAGCACAGCCCCCACACCACTAGAGGGATATCACACCACCAACTTATCATCCTGAGACAAGGCCGAGCATAGCCCACGATTAATTGTTGGAGTAGAGAACACAATTTTCTATATGTCAAAACTGGTCAAAATTATACAAAGATCCATAAAAAAGGATCATATGCATTTCAAGTAAAATAACAACCCAATATTTATCTCCCAGGACAAATCAGCTAGCAACAGCAAGCTAGCTAAATGTCCATGAATGTTTTATGTTGGTTTCGACCTGTCCCCAAATGAACAAAGTTGGTTCACCGTTGGTTTTGGTATTTTAACATGCGTGTCATGAACACGTCTGGTGGGGATAGGCAAAATGTAAATGCACACGATGCCACACGCACAGAGCCAGTTTGGTCAGCATGTAAGCCCGCTATCAGAAAATGTCCTTACTGTCCCATGCATCCTGTCTAGACTGTTGCATTGGATCATTGGAATGTGCACATCACTGTCTTAGCAGGTTCAAACATTCACATTTCTGTATCCATTCCAGAATGATCCTGCAATGTATTTATTTTCATAGGGTGTCTACCTAGACACAGGCTCATAGTGCGAGAAAACGCAATTTTGTGAGGAACTTTCACTTTCTTATGGTATACATTTCCCCAGTGCTGACAGGTGTATAAAATCGAGCACACAGCCATGCAAATCTCCATAGACAAACATTGGCAGTAGAAAGGCCTTACTGAAGAGCTCAGTGACTTTTAACGTGGCACCGTCATAGGATGTCACCTTTCCAACAAGTCAGTTCATCAGATTTTTGCCCTGCTACAGCTGCCCCGGTCAACTGTAAGGGCTGTTATTGTGGAAACGTCTAGGAGCAACAAAAGCTCAGCTTCAAAGTGGTAGGCCACACAAGCTCACAGAATGGGACCGCCAATCGTGGTTGCAACACTAACTACCGGGTTCCAAACTGCCTCTGCAAGCAACATCAGCACAATAACTGTTAATCGGGAGCTTCATGAAATGGGTTTACATGGCCGAGTAGCCGCACACAAGCATAATATCACCATGCGCAATGCCAAGCGTCGGCTGGAGTGGTGTAAAGCTCTCCGCCATTGGACTCTGGAGCAGTGGAAGCACATTCTCTGGAGTGATGAGTCATGGATGCCAGGAGAACGCTTCCTGCCCCAATGCACAGTGCCAACTGTAAAGTTTGGTGGAGGAGGAGGAATAATGGTCTGGGGCTGTTTTTCGTGGTTCGTGCTAGACCCCTCAGTTCCAGTGAAGGGAAATCTTAATGCTGCAGCATACAATTACATTCTAGATGATTCTGTGCTTCCAACTTTGTGGCAACAGTTTGGGGACGGCCGTTTTCTGTTTCAGCATGACAATGCCCCCGTGCACAAAGCGAGGTTCATACAGAGATGGTTTGTCGAGATCGGTGTTTAAGAACTTGACTGGCCTGCACAGAGCCCTGACCTCAACCCCATCGAACACCTTTGGGATGATTTGGAATGTCGACTGGGAGCCAGGCCTAATCGCCCAACATCAGTGCCCGACCTCACTAATGCTCTTGTGGCTGAATGGAAGCAAGTCCCCAAAGCAATGTTTCAACATTTAGTGAAAAGCCTTCCCAAAAGAGTGGAGGCTGTTATATCAGCAAAGGGGGAGCAACTCCTTATTAATGCCCATGATTTTGGAATGAGATGTTCGACGAGCAGGTGTTCACATACTTTGTCATGTAGTGTTTCATTGACACTAAAGCAATGCTGGGTAAAAAACAACCCAGCGCTGGGTAAATAGTGGACAAAACCCATTGGGTTATTTTTGACCCAGCCAATTGGGTGGCTTGCACAGTTGGGTTATTGAGCTATGATCCACTGGGTCAGATCAGAAGACTGGAGGCGTGGCTTAGCAGGGGTGTGGCTTTCCGATAGCTCTTTTTGGCCACATGTGAGAGTAAATGTCATTCCAGTTCATCTGTTCTGTTGTATTGTCAACACATGTTAAGATTGGGCACTGACACTTTTATAGCATAATGAGGCAAACACAAGTTGACTGGTTTTGCTTCATTACACACAACCCTGGTGTTGGAGATTTTCTGGGGTTGTGTCCCTCTCTCTGCCCTCTCTTGTATCCTTTTCTTTGGACGGACCAGGAGACAGCATCGGTAACAGAGGCTTGACCGTGGCTGGCGCTGCCTTTCTGGTCCAGCAGACAAGGCCGGAACCGGCTGAAGGACTGGGAAAGACTGAAGGGGTCTTTTTCTCATTTTATTTTTCTGTGGAGTGAGGCAAAAATATTGAAGGGAAAACTTTTATTTGCAGTTGTCACGACGTGCCCTTTTTGGGTGAGGATCATAGCCTCCCCCCCTTCTCTCTCTCACACACCATAGGTTTATGAAACTCCTTTCCCCATTCTGCCAAAATGAAGGTTGAGAATCCATTTGTTACTGCAGAGAAAGACTTTGCAGTACGGTAACGTGAAAAGGTTGAATAATTGAACAGTATTTCTGTATTCCAAGCAGTTGGAGTGGTCCGTGGAAACTTAAGGAACAGTCATGTTGAGTTTGTTTCATTTCGGGGCCTCATGATGGACAGGAGACACACATTACTGTTTCTTTGTTTGTATACACTTCTCAATCATGGGGTTTGCATCTGAATGTTGTATAAAATAAATTATTGAGTACAGGAATACTTTTGAAAAGATTAAATGTGATGTTAGCCTTCTAAATGAGAGTATGGGTTTTCATATAAAGTTAACTAGCCAGTGACCACACCCCGTGAGTACAGACATTTACATCAGCATCATGGAACGCCCACTTTTCTGCTCTAGTATAAAAGCCACTTCCAACAAAATTTACATTACACCAGAAAACATAAAAGCTGTCGCTGCATGTTGAAATGGTTGGCAACTCTACCAAAGGACAAGACCAGAGAACGTGGAGATCATTCGCACGTTGAAATGGCGAAGAAATCTACAAACTAAAGAACAATTATTCAGGCTGCAGCTGTATAAATACTTTAGTCTGGTAAACGCATCCGATCGAAGAACATTTCCAAATGGTACTCTGAAGTACCCGTTATAACAACCTACAACTCCGACAGACTTTGATCTCTGGTGGACAAACCAGTGGCTTTCTGTCAACTGACTATGCAGCACACGGACCGGCGATCGCAGAGAGGGACAACAAAGGCATACACTCGTAAATATGTATATTGCAATTTATTTTCCAATGTATTAGCATTTCATAAGTGTAGTATTCAACTGTATTAAAGTGAATCCTCTGAGTTTCCTGCTCTTGAAGTGTCCCCGCCCCTTTCCTTTGCCTATCAAGCCGTCATATCGGCTTAGCCCGCTAGGGACTTCTCAGTGTATCATGTCAGTAACCAATGTATGACCTAATTGTGTGTGTGTTTATGTAAATCTGTGTGATTATATAGTTAGTTAGTAAATAAATAATTAAGCCAATTTGTATATCGCTGATTCATGATTTATGTTGGGGTTCGTACAGATATCCAAGGGTTTGCGGCGTTCAGTAATGAGACTGATGAGGTAATAATACATTAATAGAAGACTGTGATCGATAAGATAAAATATCTGAAGAGTTATATTAGGGAAATTGAAACTCAATGAACAACATTTTTCCGTGGTGCCCCGACATCCTAGTTAATTACTATTCCTTGATTCATTGAATTACGGAATAATTACACATAGAGAATTTATTTGATAATATACAGTCTTCACATTAAATGATAGTCAACGCTACGGCACAGTGTACAAACATAACATGAAAAGGAATTATATTTACTCTCACAGGTGGCTAAAAATACCTATCTGAAAGCCACACCACCAATAAGCCATGGCTCCTGAAAATAATTAATGGATTGCATTGAAAAATACCAATCTTCTGGGTCAACCCAGCATGAAAGTGAATAAAAACACAATTGATGGTTAAAATAACACATTTGTGTAATCCAAAGGCGTGTCCTATTGGAGGCATGGCTTTCAGATAGTTTTTTAGCCACCTGCATGTTCATCATGTTATGTTTGTACATTGCAAAATAGAATATTCCTTCAATATTTTTGCACATTACACATTTTCATATAAAATTTACCCTCAGGTCTAGGACTTGTGTGCCTGCATGTGCCTCAGGTTGTCCTTCCTCCCCTCTGCAGATCCAGCACCAGTCCCAGCACCAATCCAGATCCCATTTGCCAGCGCCAGACCACCAAACGAGGCATGGAGGAGGGACCAGATCAGACCGTCACCCAGAGTGAGCTGGCCATAAGTGAGTAGTACCACTGACCTCTGGGTCTGGAGCGCCTGTGTGTGTCAGCTTGCTCCTCAGGTTGTCCTTCCTCTCATCTGCAGACCCAGACCCGGAACCTGAAGCAGCCCTGTGTCCTGGTTCCTCTTTTCCCGGTCCCAAGCACTAACCCCTGGCCTCCAGTCCTGGTCCCAGCATGACTTCCAGTTCTGGCACCATCACCAGTACCAACCCAGGTTGTTCCCGGTCCCAACCACAACCCCACCCCTTCCTTAACACACACACATTGTAGACGGACTGAGTGACTGACAGATTTATGGGATTATTTTTGATTGATTGCTTGCTTGCTTTTGTTTTTTGCTTTTGTTTGATTGGATTTGGTTTGCCTAACTTGAATTGATTGATTATTGTTTGAATTGTTTATTATTTGGAATTTTAAATTAATGATGGATTGAATTTTAACTTGTTGAACATTTTAAACTGTAATAAATTTAGGAAATACAAATAAATTGACATTTAAATATAAAATTATGAACATCATTTAAATATTATAAAAAAGTGGGATATGCATAGGCACTTAAGGAACTCATACTTGTTTAAGCATTAAGCATTATTAAAGCCACAAAAGTGTCAGTGCTCAACCTTAACGCGTGTTGACAATACAACAGAACAGTGGTGTATCGGACACCCCCACAAGGCGGGGGCCCATGGCGGCCCATGCGCCTGTCATCAATGTATTATTTAATTTTGACAGTAATACTTCAAAAAGCCATTCATAAACCTTTTTAATTTAATGATGTACTAGAAAGCTAAGTGCTTGTTTCTTGGGCTTCAGAAATGTGACTGAAAAGTGCCTCAGGCCTTGAAAAAGAAAAAACATTTACTGATTGAAAGTATAAGGAGATAACGGTGAACAAATGCTGTAATCAAGGCTATGACAGTACCAGCACAATGAGTGGAGCTTACTCAGGTGTTCAAAAGCGCATCAGACTGAGAGCCTAATGCTTCTTAGGTAATTCTTTGAATTTTACTTTAATAAAATCAAATTGTATTTGTCACATGCGCCAAATACAACAGTGAAATGCTTGCTTACAAGCCCCTTGACTTTTTCCAAATTTTGTGACGTTACAGCCATATTCTAAAATGGATTAAAACAGAAATCATCAACAATCGACACAAAATAAACCATAACGACTAAACAAAAACAGGTTAGACATTTTTGCTAATTTATTAAAAATAAAAAAACAAATATCACATTTACATAAGTATTCAGACCCTTTACTCAGTACTTTGTTGAAGCACCTAACTTTGGCAGCGATTACAGCATTGAGTCTTCTTGGTTATGACGCTACAAGCTTGGCACACTTGTACTTGGGAAGTTTCTCCCATTCTTCTCTGCAGATCCTCTTAAGCTCTTTCAGGTTGGATGGGGAGCACTGCTACACAGCTATTTTAAGGTCTCTCCAGAGATGTTTGTTCGCGTTTAAATCCGGGCTCTGGCTGGGCCAGTCAAGGACAATCAGAGACTTGTCCCGAAGCCACTCCTGCGTTGTCTTGGCTGTGTGCTTCGGGTCATTGTGCTGTTGGATGGTGAGCCTTTGCCCCCAGTCTGAGGTACTGGAGCAGGTTTTCATGAACCATCTCTATGTACTTTGCTCTGTTCATCTTTGCCTCGATCCTGACTAGTCTTCCAGTCCCTGCCTCTGAAAAACATTCCCACAGCATGATGCTGCCACCACCATGCTACACTGTAGCGATGGTGCCAGGTTTCCTCCATAGGTGACGCTTGGCATTCAGGCCAAAGAGCTCAATCTTGGTGTGTCAGAGTGACCATCGGGTTCTTGGTCACCTCCCTGACCAAGGCCCTTCTCCCCCAATTGCTCAGTTTGGCTGGGAGGCCAGCCCTGGGAAGAGTCTTGGTGGTTCCAACATTCTTCCATTTAAGAATGATGGAGGTTACTGTGTTCTTGGGAAACTTCAATGCTGCAGGCATTTTTTGGTACTCTTCCCCAGATCTGTGCCTCAACACAATCCTTTCTCAGAGCTCTATGGACAATTCCTTCGACCTCATGGCTTGGTTTTTGCTCTGACATGCACTGTTAACTGTGGGACCTTATAGACAGGTGTGTCCCTTCCAAATCATGTCCAATCTTTTGAAATTACCACAGGTGGAATCCAATCAAGTTGTAGAAACATCTCAAGTATGATCAATGGAAACAGGATGCACCGGAGGTCAATTTCGAGTCTCATAGCAAAGGGTCTGAATACTTATGTAAATAAGGTATTTCTGGTTTTGTTTTTATGGGGTATTGTGTGTAGATTACTGAGGAAAAAACATTTGTTTAATCTATTTTAGAATAAGGCTATAACGTAAGGAAATGTGGAAAGTAAAAGGGTCTGAATACTTTCCGAAGACACTGTAGTTTGGTTGTGGTCAGAAGTTGTGTAGTTGTGGTCAGTAGTGGTCAAGTAGTTTTATTAAAAGACAGAGCTAGCTAGCTATGCCGTGCCTTGATTGTATTACTGTTGATGATATCTGGAAATGTGCATGTACACCCTGGCCCATCTACTGTTGCTAGCCCCAATTCTGACTTGTGCTCTGATATCTGCTTCACTGATTTCTGCTCTCGTAAAAGCCTGGTTGTTCTGCAACGTTAACACTAGAAGCTTAATACCTAAAATAGACCAATTGAATGTGTGGATTCACAGCTCCAATCCAGATGTGTTGGTCATTACTGAGATGTGGTTAAGGAAGAGTGTTTTGAGTACTGATGTTGACCTTTCTGGTTATAACCTTTTTCAGCAAAACAGATCTTCCAAAGGTGGTGGAGTGGCGATCTTTATCAAGGATCACCTTCAGTGCTTGGTTGTCTACACCGAGTCTGTTCCCCAAACAATTTGATCTGCTGGTTTTAAGCATTAAACTTTCAAATAGCTCTTTGTTGACTGTTGCTGGGTGCTATCGTCCTCCCTCTGCACCGGCCTGTACCCTACCTGCCCTTAGCTCTCTCCTGGCCCCTTACACTAAGTCTGAATTTGTCCTGCTAGGTGACCTAAACTGGGACATGCTTAAACCACCTGACCAAGTCCTAAAGCAATGGGACTCCCTAAATCTTTTTCAGATTATTACCAATCACACAAGATATGACTCCAAACACCCAGAAAATGCTACTCTCCTTGACGTTATCCTCACAAATAATCCTGATAAGTATCAGTCTGGTGTTTTCTGTAATGACCTTAGTGATCACTGTTTTACAGCCTGTGTTCGTAATGGCTGCTCAGTGAAACGACCAATCCTGATTTGTCATAGACGCTTGCTAAAAAACTTGAATGAGCAAGCCTTCGTTCATGAACTGGCCTCTGTTAAATGGTATAGAATCAGCTTGATCCCCTCTGTCGAAGAGGCCTGGACCTTCTTTTTTGATATTTTCAGTGGAATTGTTAACAAATTAAATAATTAAAACAGGTTCAGCCCCTGGTTCGACCATGATCTTGCAGAGTTACTCAACCTCCAGAAGGCCAAAGTTAGTTACTTTAAGGAGCAGTTCTCTCTCTGTGGGTCTAACCCCAAGAATTTCTGGAAAACGGTTAAAGATCTGTAGAATAAACCCTCCTCCTCACAGCTGCCCATGTCACTTAATGTTGATGATGTGGTTGTTACTGACAAGAAGCACATGGCTGAGCTCTTTAACTTCTTAGGGAGCGGTTCCCGAGGTGACGGTTTTGGAGAGTCTGGCGTGCCCAAAGTAAAATGTCTCCCACTCAGGCCCAGAAAATAGGATATGCACATAATTAGTACTATTGGATAGGAAACACTCTGAAGTTTCTAAAAGTGTTAACATTATGTCTGTGAGTGTAACAGAACAGAAATAGCAGGCAAAAACCCAAGAAAAATCTATCCGGAATTACTGTTTTTTGTCACATTGGCTCTGTTTGACAGTCTCTCTATTGAGTTCTATGGCAAGCAGCTCCGAGATTTCAGTACCTATGGCTTCCACTAGATGTCAACAGTCTATATATAAAGCCTCACAGAGATCGGAGGAAGCAGGAAGAATAGGTACAGAAAATAGCCAAGGTAGCTCAGATGTCAACAAGTTTTCTCGTGCGCAAAGCTGGCTGCGCGCCCCACTTTATTTTACTTATATAACATTTAGGTGACCATCCGAGTGAAATATTATCGCTCATATTCATAAAAGGATAGCTAAGGAAGCATTTTAACTGGTATTTGATTTGTTTAGGAAAAGTTTATAGGTATATTTGAAGGCGTTCTCTTCACGTTTCAATGGGCGATTCGACGTTGGATTTTCTGAACATAACGCGCCAACCAAACGGAGATTTATGGATATAATAAATACTATTTTATCCATAAATCTCCATTTGGTTCGCGCGTTATAATCAGAAACTACAGCCTCCACTCCTCCATTGAAACGTGACGAGAACTCGTTCAAATTAAACCTATAAACTTGTCCAAGAACAATCAAACATCATTTTAAATGTATCCTTAGAAACACTTTTACGTATATTTACTATAATACATCAACCGGAATATAAACTGAGCTATAAGAACGGAAAAAAACACAGAGCGTGCCTCCTCGGGAGCGCGCGCTCTCTTCTGTTGACATTCAAGGGGACACTTCCTGGTTTCCTCTTCTTCTCTGCTCTAAAGCATCCAAAAAATATCTGAACACTGTCTCGAGACTGTTGACATCCAGAGGAATCGATCGGTACTGCATTCATATGCCCTTTTATGGGCATTTTCATGAGGGAGGGGTTCCAAATGAGGCACTCTGTCAAAACCACTTTTTCCAGGACAGAAATTCCTCGGGGTTTCGCCTGCCATATCCATTCTGTTTTACTCACAGACAAATGGTTAACACTTTTAGAAAAGTCAGAGTGTTTCCTATCCAATGGTACCAAATATGTGCATATCCTATTTTCTGGGCCTGAATGGGAGGCATTTTACTTTGGGCACGCCAGGCTCTCCAAAACGGTCACCTCATGCGCTGCTCCCTAAGAAATTAACCTGTCCCTCAGTTCTGGGGAGGTTCCCATTGCTTGGAAGGCAGCTACGGTCCATCCTTTATTTAAAGGGGGAGATCAAGCTGATCCTAACTGTTATAGGCCTATTTCTATTTTGCCCTGTTTATCAAAAGGGTTGTATTCTTTCTGGTATGCAATCTGGTTTCAGCTCAGGTTATTGATGTGTCACTGCAACCTTATAGGTCCTCAATGATGTCACCATTGCCCTTGATTCTAAGCCATATTGTCCTGCTATTTTTATTGACTTGGCCAAAGCTTTTGATACGATAGACCATTCCATTCTTGTGGACCGGCTAAGGAGTATTGGTGTCTCTGCGGGGTCTTTGGCCTTATTTGCTAACTACCTCTCTCAAAGAGTGCAGTGTATCAAATCAGAACATCTGCTGTCTCAGCCACTGCCTGTCACCAAGGGAGTACACCAACGCTCAATCCTAGGCCCCACGCTCATCTCAATTTAAATCAACAACATAGCTCAGGCAGTAGGAAGCTCTCTCATCAATTTATATGCAGATGATACAGTCTTATACTCAACTGGCCCCTCCCTGGATTTTGTTAAATGCTCTACAACAAAGCTTTCTTAGTGTTCAACAAGCTTTCTCTACCCGTAACCTTGTTCTGAACACATCCAAAACAAAGGTAATGTGGTTTGGTAAGAATAATGCCCCTCTCCCCACAGGTGTGATTACTACCTCTGAGGGTTTAGAGCTTGAGGTAGTCAGCTCATACAAGTACTTGGGAGTATGGCTAGACAGCACACTGTCCTTCTCTCAACACATATAAAAGCTGCAGGCTAAAGTTAAATCTAGACTTGGTTTCCTCTATCATAATCGCTTCTCTTTCACCCCATCTGCCAAACTAACCCTGATTCAGATGACCATCCTACCCATGCTGGATTACGGAGACATAATTTATTGATCGGCAGGTAAGGCTGCTCTCAATCGGCTAGATGTTCTTTACCATTCGGCCATCAGATTTGCCACCAATGCTCCTTATAGGACACATCACTGCACACTATACACCTCTGTAAACTGGTAATCTCTGTATACCCGTCGCAAGACCAACTGGTTGTTGCTTATTTATAAAACCCTCTTAGGCCTCACTCCCCCATATCTGAGAAATCTACTGCAGCCCACATTCTCCACACTTTTTCAGTTCTGCCCACAACTTTTCTATAGATTTGAGGTCAGGGCTTTGTGATGGCCACTCCAATACCTTGACCTTGTTGTCCGTAAGCCATTTTGCCACAACTTTGGAAGTATGCTTGGGGTCATTGTCCATTTGGAAGACCCATTTTCGACCAAGCTTTAACTTCCTGACTGATGTCTTGACATGTTGCTTCAATATATCCACATAATTTTCCTGCCTCATGATGCCATCTATTTTGTGAAGTGCACCAGTCCCTCCTGCAGCAAAGCACCCCCACAGCATAATGCTGCTTCATAGTTGGGATGGTGTTCTTCGGCTTGCAAGCATCCCTCTTTTTCCTCCAAACATAACGATGGTCATTATGGTTCTATTTTTGTTTCATCAGACCAGAGGACATTTCTCCAAAAAGTACGATCTTTGTCCCCATGTGCAGTTGTAAACCTTAGTCTGGCTTTTTTATGGCTGTTTTGGAGCAGTGGCTTCTTCCTTGCTGAGCGGCCTTTCAGGTTATGTTGATATAGGACTCGTTTTATTGTGGATATAGATACTTTTGTACCCGTTTCCTCCAGCATCTTCACAAGGTCCTTTGTTGTTGTTCTGGGATTGATTAGATTTTTCGCACCAAAGTACGTTCATCTCTAGGAGACAGAACGCGTCTCCTTCCTGAGCGGTATGACGGCTGCGTGGTCCCATGGTGTTTATACTTGCATACTATTGTTTGTACAAATGAACGTGGTACCTTCAGGCATTTGGAAATTGCTCCCAAGGATGAACCAGACTTGTGGAGGTCTACATTTATTTTTCTGAGGTCTTGGCTGACTTCTTTTGATTTTCCAATGATGTCAAGCAAAGAGGCACTGAGTTTACATCCACAGGTACACCTCCAATTGACTGAAATTATGTCAATTAGCCTAACAGAAGCTTCTAAAACCATGACATCATTTTCTGGAATTTTCCAAGCTGTTTAAGGCAAAGTCAACCTAATGTATGTAAACTTCTGACCCACTGGAATTGTGATGCAGTGAATTATAAGTGAAATAATCTGTCTGTAAACAATTGTTGGAACAATGACTTGTGTCATGCACAAAGTAGATGTCCTAACCGTCTTGCCAAAACTATAGTTTGTTAACTAGAAATTTGTGGAGTGGTTGAAAAACGAGTTTTAATGACTCCAACCTGTGTAAACTTCCGACTTCAACTGTACATGAGCTACTTTTGACGCTAGCATTAGTGATATTGGCGACATATTAATGACATCTTCTAAATGGCTTATTTTATCAGTGAAAACGCATTTGTATGACTATTGGGAACATCAGGTATTGATTTTACATGTGTTCTTTTTTTTACATTTGCATAATTCAGTTTATAAAAGTTTCTTTCTCATATAAAAGTGGTTGCTGGGTTTCTAGGCAACTAAGTTAAGTTTTGAAACACCATGGGACACCAATGGGAGTTTTTGGAGTTGGAAAAAGATAAATACTGTAAAAGATTACTTTTTGGAGTGTTCTGCACATTGTATTCCTTTCCTGCAGTCAATGACCAAAAGCGCCCTCTTTGGCCTCTTGGTTTGGAATGTTATATTTTTATTTTTTTTAAACGACGAAAATCCAGTGTTTCTATGTCAAACAGTTTTGTTATATTTCAGTCTTCTGTGACGTACAGTTGAAGTCGGAAGTTTTCACACACTTAGGTTGGAGTCATTAAAACTCGTTTTTCAACCACTCCACAAATTTCTAGTTAACAAAAAATTGTTTTGGCAAGACGGTTAGGACATCTACTTTGTGCATTACACAAGTAATATTTCTAACAATTGTTTACAGACAGATTATTTCACTTATAATTCATTGCATCACAATTCCATTGGGTCAGAAGTTTACATACACTAAGTTGACTGTGCCTTTAAACAGCTTGGAAAATTCCAGAAAATGATGTCATGGCTTTAGAAGCTTCTGTTAGCATAATTGACATCATTTGAATCAATTGGAGGTGTAACTGTGGATGTATTTCAAGGCCTACCTTCAAACTCTTTGCTTGACATCATGGGAAAATCAAAAGAAATCAGCCAAGACCTCAGAAAAATAAATGTAGACCTCCACAAGTCTGGTTCATCCTTGGGAGCAATTTCCAAACGCCTGAAGGTCCCACGTTCATCTGTACATAGACTGCTGACAACCTGTGGAAGCTATAGGAATTGCATCCTGGGAGCTAATTTCCAGTATACCCTTATGCTAGCCATTGTAAGAGCATGGTCTCTCTTCTTTGGATTTTCTCCAACCATATCTATTGTGTTATATTCTCCTACATTATTTTAACATTTCTCAAACTTCAAAGTGTTTTTCTTTCCAATGGTACCAATTATATGCATATCCTCGCTTCAGGGCCTGAGAACTTTGGGCACGTCATTCAGGCGTAAATTGAGAAAAAAAGGGCCTAGCCCCAGTGTCATCTACTTTTAAAAAGATGTCAGATATAGAGTTGAAATGTATTCAATTTTGAGTTTGCATCCAAATACTACACTTTATATACAGTTGAAGTCGTAAGTTTACATACACCTTAGCCAAATACATTTAATTAAACTGTTTTTCACAATTGCTGACATTTAATCCAAGTAAAAATTCCCTGTCTTTGGTCAGTTAGGATCACCACTTTATTTTAAGAATGTGAAATGCCAGAATAATAGTAGAGAGAATGATTTAGTTCAGCTTTTATTTCTTTCATCACATTCCCAGTGGGTCAGAAGTTTACATACACTCAATTAGGATTTGGTAGCATTGGCTTTAAATTGTTTAACTTGGGTCAAACGTTTCGGGAAGCCTTCCACAAGCTTCCCACAATAAGTTGAGTGAATTTTGGCCCGTTCCTCCTGACAGAGCTGGTGTAACTGATTCAGGTTAGTAGGCCTCCTTGCTTGTACACACTTTTTCAGTTCTGCCCACAAATGTTCTACCGGATTCAGGCTTGTAACATCCAAAACAAATAAAAAATATCAGTTTTAGTACAGGGACACAGTCTTGAAAATCTGTGTTTGCGCGTGCTATGAAGACAGGATGCACCTGGTAAAATCGGTTTCCTATTGAACATAGTTCTTTCCATAAGAAATATTATAGTTTGATTTATCTGAGGAATAAATAGAAATGTATTTTGACTTGTTGAAACAAAGTTTAGGGGTAGATTTTTGGATTCCTTTCTCTGCATGTTGAACGAGTGGATTACTCAAATCGATGACGCCAACTAAACAGACTTTTTGGGATATAAAAGAAGGATTTTATCTAACAAAAACGATATATCTGGGACCCTTTGGATGACAAATCAGAGGAAGATTTTCAAAAATAAGTGAATATTTAATCGCTATTTGTGAATTTATGAAACCTGTGCTGGTGGAAAAATATTTTGATATGGGGCGACGTCCTCAAACAATCGCATGGCATGCTTTTGCTGTAATAGCTACTGTAAATCGGACAGTGCAGTTAGATTAACAAGAATTTAAGCTTTTAACCGATATAAGACACTTGTATGTACATAAACGTTAAATATCCATAATTTGTATGATTATTTATTTGAATTGCCCACCCTCCAGTTTCACCGGAAGTTGCGGGACGCTAGCGGGACACCTAGCCCTAAAAGGTTTTAAGACTACCAAGAATCACTCTGTGTGACCCTGATTTAGTCCAATGCAGTAAAAGGTTAAAGTTGGTTTGGAGTGTGTATCTTAAAAGGTGTATGAACAGCAGGGTCCAAAAATTGCATATTTTGGTCATGATAGACCTCCATGTTAAAATTAGCATTTTTAAGTGACTATATTTTTGAAAGTATGATGAGTATCAAACATTTAAATGTAAGCAACTTTATAAAGTTATATGTTATGTTTCGCATAAAAGCTGTAGGAGGAGTAGTGATTGGAATAACAAATGTTGCTTCCCAAGCACACTAATGATTGCTCTGCAGTGGAGGCTGGTGGGAGGACTGGCTCATTGCAATGGCTGGAATGTAATTAATGGAACGCTATCAAACACATTAAACACATGGAAACCACGTTTAACTCCGTTCTAATAATTCCATTCCAGCCATTACAGTAAGCCCGTCCTCCTAAAGCTCCTCCCACCAGCATCCTCTGTTTCCACGCTACACAGCACATTTTAGATCAGAATTGTAACACCCACAGTGTTAAACTTAACACTTTCTTAGTGTGTATGTGACCCACCAAAATAGTGTTAAACTAACACATTTCAAGAGTGTTGGGTCCCTAAAACCATAGGTATTGCAAATACCAATTTAAATTAACATTAATATAGCTGATGCCGTTACACTTTCTCAGTGTTATGGAATTAACACCTGTGTTGTTACACTAACTCGTTTTTGGGTGTTATTTTAACACTGCATGGGAGGGTTCCCCAACTGGCAGGCCGAATTTGGCCTGCCTTTACTGGCAAAAAAACAGTCTTCTGGCAAACAGTTGTGGCAAACCTTTGGCCAATTTGCAGCATGCTCATATTTTCAACATGCAAATCAGTTTTGTGACAAACTGTTGCGGTCATTTTGGGCAACTTGTGAACTTCTGGCAAACAATTCTGGGAAACTTGTGGTGAACATTCTGTTTGCGATAAAAAAAAGTATCAATATTCAAATTAGATCAGGATTTTGGTTACTGTGTGTTAAACAACATTGTAATGTATCTACATAACCCAAATTAACTACCTTACTTCATAGAGAAAAAAAATAAACATACTAAATGTAGTAAATATACTAAACATGTATTCAATGTTTAACAAATAAAAATAAATCCAATACAACTTGAAATCTTCAGCATGGTAATGAAGAAAATAGCAAAGACGGGATATTTGCCAAATGAATTGTTTAATCGTTTTATGTAGCTACAACATTTACATGAGAGAAATGTGAACACTATGGGGATGTTGACCTTAGGATGTTTAAAGGGACAATTACATAACTGAGCAATAGATTAACCAATTAAACGACAATTAACAAAATGTTGATAATTAAAACAAAAACTAAATCAAACCCAGTTCAGAACTATTGCCTTTTTGAGTGAACTTTGGAGGTGGCGGCCCTGTGAAAGGTCAAGCATCCAAAGCTGGTTGAATATATGTACCGAAACAACCAGAAAACAAAACAAAATTTGAGTACTGGAAAAATGTCTATTTCGGCATCTTAAAAAGGTAGAAATTGAGTTATGCCTAATATGGCAATTCATAACATTTTTCAAAAATTATTTGGGTATTTTAATGTAATCCTTGGGTTAATTTCAGTGTCATCCTAATTTAAATATTGCTTGCATGTTTTTTCCTTTTCTACCATCCTACCCCCTCCCCTCCATTTCCTACACACACAATAAAGATACAATGTTGAATTTCAAATAATTATTTCCTATTGCCTGCATTTCAGAACATACATCATGTCAGAGAATGTACAAGAATATATATATATATATATTCTTTTAAATATAACATTGAAACAAAGCCCTATTGTTTAAATATATATTATTTCACAAGATACCATAAAATAGGATTGATAATTATACTTGATTTCTATTATTTCATGAACCCATCAGTCCAAACATCAATGTAAAGCCTCAGTTGAAATTGATTTGCATACTTAAGATTGCAATCTGAGAAAAACAAAGCATGTGTGCGTGTGACACTGTCTGTCTTAAGTGTTATTAACACAGATCTGTCTATCAGACAGTGCCAGAGCTAATCAATAGATATTTACATTCACTGACACACTTCGGACAGATTGAAACTGGTATCAACAAAATGTGTTTCACTCTATCCTACATTTTGTGGCACACTATTTAGTTTGCAGGAACAAATACATTTTTGTAAGGGAGCCCCTAACAGACAGTGCAGGTAAAAAAATACAGATAAGAATAAGAGAAAAAAGTAACAAGTAATTAAAGAGGTGCAGTAAAAAATAACAATATATACAGGGGGGGCGGTACAGAGTCAATGTGTGGGGGCCCCGGTTAGTTGAGGTAGTCTGTACAGTACATGTAGTTAGAGTTAATTAATTAAAGTGACTATGCATAGACGACAACAGAGAGTGACAATGGTGTGGAGAGCGGGGCAATGTGAATAGTCTGGGAAGCCACATGACTAGATGTTCAGAAGTCTTATGGCTTGGGGGTAGAAGCTGTTTAGAAGCCTTTTGGACCTAGACTTGGCGCACCGGTACCGCTTGCCGTGCGGTAGCAGAGAGAACAGTCTATTACTAGGATGGCTGGAGTCTTTGACAATTTTTAGGGCCTTCCTCTGACACTGCCTGGTATAGAAGTCCTGGATGGCGTAGCAGTGCAGACGTGTTTTTGTTCGTCCCCCCTATTTTTCGTCTTTTTGTGTATATATTTCAAATTTATTTTCAATCTCTTTTCCATTTTATATTAAATATACCTTAAATATACCTTCCGATAACCTGCCTCACCCAATGTGCTACGGAACCGCTATTTTCTTAGACCTTTTAGACAGAACTCCATCGGAAGCTAGCCAGCTAACTAGCTACTAGCTATTTAGTCACTGTTAGCCACTGCTAGCGGCCTTTACCTTCTGCACAGACACCAGCCCTTTTTAGCTTGGATAATACTTGCCAGCCTGCCACTATCGGACTGTTTCTCCACTACAACGCCGGATCCCTGCCGTAAACCCTGGACCACTACACCTGATCTCACTGAGTGACCCAGCCGTGTGCCAGGCCAACCTCCCGGCCTCCTCCCAAACACGGCTAGAACCCACTACTCCACCGGTTCATTGCCGTAAGCTCTCGACACTGGCACCGGATTCATCGCTGCTACCGAGTGGCTAACGCCCCTGCCCCGAAGCTAGCACCAGTTAGCTGCGAGCCAGGCGCATCTCCCGGCTAGCAAAGGAAAGTACCACAACAACAACAATACCTCTCTCGCCATCTGGCTTGGACCCCTCTCGATACAACGCCCCGTCGTACCAGCTCGACTGGTCTGCCGACGAATACTCCATCCGCTGTGCCTGCAACCGGCCTCTGTCGGACGTCGGAGCAGACGGTTCTACCAACCCCGGCCGGCTAACTCTAACTTTAAACGCTGTGTCTCCTGCTTGTTTAGGATAGTTATCATTGTTTTAGTTTACAGTAGGCCCACTCTACATGCCTCAGATTCCTCCTTTGTCCCACCTCCCACACATGCGGTGACCTCACCCAGTATTACCAGCACCTCCAGAGATGCAACCACTCTTATCATCACTCGGTGCCTGGGCCAACCTTCACTGTACTCTCACCCCACCATACCCCTGTCTGCACATTATACCCTGAATCTTTTCTACCACGCCCAGAAATCTGCTCCTTTTTTTCACTGTCCCCAACGCACTAGACGACCTGTTCTGATAGCCTTTAGCCGTACCCTTATCCTACTCCTCCTCTGTTCCTCGGGTGATGTGGAGGTAAACCCAGGCCCTGTGTGTCCCCAGGCACTCTCATTTGTTGACTGTAATCGAAAAAGCCTTGGTTTCATGCATGTTAACATCAGAAGCCTCCTCCCTAAGTTTGTTTTACTCACTGCTTTAGCACACTCCGCCAACCCTGATGTCCTTGCCGTGTCTGAATCCTGGCTTAGGAAGGCCACCAAAAATTTCCTTACCCAACTACAACATTTTCCGCCAAGATAGAACTGCCAAAGGGGGAGGAGTTGCAATCTATTGCAGAGATAGCCTGCAAAGTTCTGTCATACTTTCCAGGTCTATGCCCAAACAGTTCGAACTTCTAATTCTAAAAATGTATCTCTCCAGAAATAAGTCTCTCACTGTTGCCGCCTGTTATAGACCCCCCTCAGCTCCCAGCTGTGCCCTGGACACCATATGTGAATTGATTGCCCCCCATCTATCTTCAGAGTTCGTTTTGTTAGGTGACCTAAACTGGGATATGCTTAACACCCCGGCAGTCCTACAATCTAAGCTAGATGCACTCAATCTCACACAAATCATCAAGGAACCCACCAGGTACAATCCTAAATCTGTAAACATGGGCACCCTCATAGATATTATCCTGACCAACTTGCCCTCCAAATACACCTCTGCTGTTTTCAATCAGGATCTCAGCGACCACTGCCTCATTGCCTGCATCCGCTATGGGCCCGCGGTCAAACGACTACCCCTTATCACTGTCAAACGCTCCCTAAAACACTTCTGCGAGCAGGCCTTTCTAATCGACCTGGCACGGGTATCCTGGCAGGATATTGACCTCATCCCGTCAGTCGAGGATGCCTGTTCGTTCTTTAAAAGAAACTTCCTCATCATCTTAAATAAGCATGCCCCTTTCAAAAGATGTAGAACTAAGAACAGATACAGCCCTTGGTTCACTCCAGACCTGACTGCCCTTGACCAGCACAAGAACATCCAGTGGCGGACTGCTATAGCATCGAATAGTCCCCGCGATATGCAACTGTTCAGGGAAGTCAGGAACCAATACACGCTGTCAGTCAGGGAAGCAAAGGCTAGCAGAAATTTGCATCCTGTAGCTCTAACTCCAAAAAGTTTTGGGATACTGTCAAGTCCATGGAGAACAATAGCACCTCCTCCCAGCTGCCCATTGCACTGAGGCTAGGTAACACGGTCACCACCGATAAATCCATGATAATCGAAAATTTCAACAAGCATTTCTCTACGGCTGGCCATGCTTTCCTCCTGGCTACCCCAACCCCGGCCAACAGCTCCACCCCCCCCTCGCAGCTATTTGTCCGAGACTCCGCAGCTTATCCTTCACCCAAATCCAGATTGCAGATGTTCTGAAAGAGCTGCAAAACCTGGACCCGTACAAATCAGCTGGGCTAGATAATCTGGACCCTCTTTTTTTAAAACTATCTGCCGCCATTGCTGCAAATCCTATTATCAGTCTGCTCAACCTCTCTTTCGTGTCGTCCGAGATCCCAAAAGATTGGAAAGCTGCCGCGGTCATCCCCCTCTTCAAAGGGGGTGAATCTCTAGACCCAATAGTCTTGGTTTCTCAGATGACTGCCTCGCCTGGTTCAGAGTTCAGGCAGAGTTCAGTGTGTTAAATCGGAGGGCCTGTTGTCCGGACCTCTGGCAGTCTCTATGGGGGTTCCACAGGGTTCAATTCTCGGGCCGACTCTTTTCTTTGTATATATCAATGATGTCGCTCTTGCTGCGGGTGATTCCCTGATCCACCTCTATGCAGACAACACCATTCTGTATACATCTGGCCCTTCCTTGGACACTGTGTTAACTACTTAGGGAGCAGTGGGGCGACACTCCCGACACTACCCGGTGAAATGTGAGGTGCCAAATTCTAAATCCAAAAGTTGAATTATTAAACATTCATCAATATACACGTGTTGCATAGTCATCAAAAGCTCTGATTCTTGTCAATATCACAGCATTGTCAGATTTCAAAAAGGCTTTACGGTGAAAGCACAACATTTGATTGTTTGAGGATAGCCCCTCTCATATTTTATGCATTAGCATAAATCCATAACAAACGCGGGTCTCAAAAAACGCATAAAATCGCTAATATAAAATCCCTTACCTGTCGAAGAACTTCTGCTGAGGGCTTCCCAAGTGTCCAACGAAGACATCCAATGGTTCTTTTGTTAGAAAAAGTCATTTATTATATCCATAAATCTCAGTTTGGTTGGCGCATTATGATCATAAAATCCACCGTTGAGTCGCCCATTGAACCGTGAAGAGACCACGTTCAAATTATACCTATACACTTTCTACAAACAAATCAAACATAATTTTTAATGTATCCTTAGGTATCCTTTTGTGTATTTTTGCTGTAATATTTCAACCGGACAATAACGTGAACGGTAGGAAAGAAAAATAAAGTGGTGCGTGTTCACAATCTCGCGTGCGTCAAACCTTGTTTACAAAAGTGGTCCTCTGACTTCTTCCTGTTCCTATCCGTTCTTGTTACTCCTAGAATTCCCAGTCTTTGACTGTTGACTGTTGACATCTAGTGGAAGCCATAGGTACTGCAGTCTCAGTCCTACATAACATTGTATGCAATAGGCACAATGGAGAAGATGGTCATTTACAAAAAAAACTGCAAATCGGATGGATTTTCCTCAGGTTTTCGCCTGCTATATCAGTTCTCTTATACTCACATACATCATTTTAACACTCTTAGAAACTTCAGAGTGTTTCCTATCCAATAGTACTAATTATGTGCATATCCTATTTTCTGGGCCTGAGTGGCAGGCATTTTACTTTGGGCACGCCAGACTGTCCAAAACCGTCACCTATGCAGCCGCTCCCTAAGAAGTTAACTAACCTCCAAACGAGCTTCAATGCCATACAACACTCCTTCCATGGCCTCCAACTCCTCTTAAACGCTAGTAAAACCAAATGCATGATTTTCAACCATTCGCTGCCTGCACCCGCCCACCCGACTAGCATCACTACCCTGGACGGCTCTGACATAGAATATGTGGACAACTACACATACCTAGGTGTCTGGCTAGACTGTCAACTCTCCTTCCAGACTCACATTAAACATCTCCAATCCAATATCAAATCTAGAATCGGCTTCCTATTTCGCAACAAAGCCTCTTTCACTCACACTGCCAAACTTGCCCTAGTAAAACTGACTATCCTACCGATCCTCGACTTCGGCGATGTCATCTACAAAACAGCTTCCAATACTCTACTCAGCAAACTGGATGCAGTCTATCACAGTGCCATCCGCTTTGTCACCAAAGCCCCATATACCACCCACCACTGCGACCTGTATGCTCTAGTCGGCTGGCCCTCGCTACATACACGTCGCCAGACCCACTGGCTCCAGGTCATCTACAAGTCCCTGCTAGGTAAAGCCCCGCCTTATCTGAGCTCGCTGGTAACCATAGCAGCACCCACCCGTAGCATGCGCTCCAGCAGGTATATCTCACTGGTCACCCCCATGGCCGCCTTTCCTTCCAGTTCTCTGCTGCCAATGACTGGAACAAACTACAAAAATCACTGAGACTGGAGACACTTATCTCCCTCACTAGCTTTAAGCACCAGCTGTCAGAGCAGCTCACAGATCACTGCACCTGTACATAGCCCATCTGTTAATAGCCCCACCAACTACCTCATCCCCTACCGTTTTCATTTATTTATCTTGCTCCTTTGCACCCCAGTATTTCTACTTTGCACATTCATCTACTGCACATCTACCATTCCAGTGTTACATTTTCTATATTGTAATTACTTCGCCACCATGGCCTATTTATTGCCTTACGTTCCTTATCTTACCTCATTTGCACACATTGTATATAGATTTGTTTTTTTTCTACCGTATTATTGACTGTATGTTTGTTTACTCCAATGTGTAACTCTGTGTTGTTGTATGTGTCGAACTGCTTTGCTTTATCTTGGCCAGGTCGCAGTTGTAAATGAGAACTTGTTCTCAACTTGCCTACCTGGTTAAATAAAGGTGAAATAAATAAATTAAATATATAATGAATGGCAGGAAGCTTGGCACTGGTGATATACTGGGCCGTATGCACTACCCTCTGTAGTGCCTTGCGGTCGGAGGCCGAGCAGTTGCCATACCAAGCAGTGGTGCAACCAGTCAGGATGCTCTCGATGGTGCAGCTGTAGAACGTTTTGAGGACCCATGCCAAATCTTTTCAGTCTCCTGAGGGGGAATAGGTTTTGTCATGCCCTCTTCAAGACTGTCTTGGTGTGCTTGGATCATGTTAGTTTGTTGGTGATGTGAACATCAAGGAGCTTGAAGCTCTCAAACTGCTCCACCGCAGCCCCGTCGATGAGAATGGGGGCATGCTCGGTCCTCTTTTTCCTGTAGTCCATAATCATCTCCTTTGTTTTGATCACATTGAGAGAATTGTTGTCCTGGCACCACATGGCCAGGTCTCTGACCTCCCTGTAGGCTGTCTCGTCGTTGTCGGTGATCAGGCCTACCACTGTTGTGTCATCTACAAATTTAATAATGGTGTTGGAGTCGTGCCTGGCCGTGCAGTCATGAGTAAACAGGGAGAACAGGAGGGGACTGAGCACGCACCCCTGATGGGCCCCCGTGTTGAGGATCAGTGTGGCAGATGGGTTGTTACCGGAACTCTCTTTCTTCGCCTCCTCTTCACGCAGATCACGGGGATCAGGGCCTGTTCCCAAGGAAGCAGTATATCCTTTGCGTCGGGCTCGTCAGAATCATGAAATTAAAAAAAGGATTCTGCTAGTCCGTGGTGAGTAATCGCAGTCCTAATGTCTAGAAGTTATTTTCGGTCATAAGAGAGTGTAGCGGCAACATTATGTACAAAACAAGTACAAAAATAAGTTACAAACAACGCAAATAAATGAACAAAAAAACAATTGGCTGGGGGCACGTAAAACTTCTGCCTTCTTCTCCGGCGCCATCTTCCAAACCCCCCCCTCCGCTCCACCAACCACACCGGAACATTCCAGGCATTCCCGTGGTTGGCAGATAGCAGGTTGACTGGCATGTCGGACCCCGCGAACACTGGGTGCTGGTAAATACAACACAACAAACTAACAGCATAACTCATAACACACAGCTGTCTTTGCGGGTCGCTACAGTATCCTCTCCCTCAGGTGGAGATTACGCCGTCTGACATGACTAACCAACAGCGAAGGCAATGACCGTCGTTGAAAAACTGTTGCTGAAAAACAGTTGGTGAGAGAATGAGGGTAAATTGACATATAAATACATCCCAAGATTTACGCCCATTGGTTGAGAGAGAGGAAGGTGATAATTGCAAGGGTGAGCCCATAGGTTAAACGGCAAGCCTGAGGAATGTGCATTATTGTGCCATGCTTATACAGATGTAGGATCTTCATTTGAGCCAGTTTTCTACAGCAGGAAAATAATCCTGCAGCAACAGGACATTTTAATTATAATGTCAATTATAATTAATGGACATTTCTGAAGCCTTTTTAAACCTCAAATACACTCCAAGTAAAAAATGTCCTACAAGTTCTCATGCAACAGGGTGATCAAATTAAGATCTGTAGGCAAAAGGTAAATCGGTGAATGATATTCAGCCAATGGCTAATAGGAAAGAGAAGAAACAAGACCCTATGCTGATGAAACCTTTGTATTCATTCCCATTATGCCAGTACAAAAGGAAACAAAGTAAATTATTTTATGCTTACTGCATGAAGTTAAATGATCATTCAGACCAGCCTTCCTGATTGAATATTCGTAAACTACATTTGTTCCAGTGAAACGTTGTACACAGAACTCTGTCAGGGGCATTCAAACTGCTTTTCCACAACAGCTGACAGAAAAGAGAGTGGGGTCAAATAAAAGTCTACTCTCTCTAATTCTCTCTCTCTTTCTTTTTTTCTCTTACTGTAACTACAGTGTCTATGTACCTCTCTCTCTCTCTTATCTTCTATCTGTGCTGGGTGATGAATCTCCCACCTGTCCCCCTCCCTAACGACTGTTTCCCACCATACGCCACAGAGGCCTACACCTTCTCGACCACAACTTTAACGGTTTCTAACCGCTTCCTCCTCCTCCTCCTCAGCTCTGCGCTCAGCCTTGCTGCCTGGTTGGATAGGGGCTACATGCCTGCAACTTGCAGGTGCCAAGCCAGCAGGCAGAACCGATAGCATCACAAACGAAAAACACACTGCCACTTTTTAGTGTGGAAGGGAGGGAGGAGTGGAACGAGGTAGGGAGAGGGGTCTGGAGCCAAACATGTGTGTCTCGTGGCTGAAGCGCCAGATGTTTTCCAGGCATGGGAACTCTCCAAGAACTCTTCAGTCCTCTCCCCCAAGTGATATCCATTTATGGAAGTCAGAGCACCACTAGCTCAGTCTCCTGTGGCACTTCGGTACAGGATTGAGAGCTTGCAGTTTATAGCTTTTGTAAGTTATGGCCTTATGAGGCTGAGCGAAACTTGAAGTGTCAAGTCATTTTCACTAAGGAGAGAAGAGATCTAGTTTTGGTTATAAAAACGTCACTGTCTGCACAATTGCAGACTTTTTGGAAAGACTGCTAAAATGTATATTTTCACCACTGCTTTTGCCACACCATGATGATACGCACTTTAGATGAAAAGAAAGGGAACCCTTTCTTTCAGGTCCAGTGTTTGTTAAAAACCTCATAAATGCTTCTCGGTGAAGATATTCAGCCAGTGATCACAAGGATTGCCTTATAGATCTGACATCTCTGTTATTGTCCCAATTAATCCAAATAAGCGAGATGCCTTATCTAAATATCAAAATGTTGCTGACTGGCGCACAAATCAGCTAATCTACTCTATCAATGAACTTTGTGTCGCCCATCTTCTCACTCCACACCTGTAAAGTGCTGTGGAGTAAATCAGTGCCATCGTTGATGCACAGTTAACTCAGCTCCTTCTTCCTCTAAAATACAACGGCCATCTTGGGAGGCCCACTTCTGTTTCCAAACAATTTAGACAATACCCCATGATGGTTTTTATTCAGACCCTTTGCTATGAGACTCAAAATTGACCTCAGGTGCATCCTGGCCATCCCTGGACTGGGAGACTAGTCAGAATCGAGGGAAAGATGAATGGAGCAAAGAGATCCTTGATGAAAATTTGCTCAGGATCTCAAACTGGGGCGAAGGTTCACCTTCCAACAGGACAACGACTCTAAGCACACAGCCAAGACAATGCAGGAGTGGCTTTGGGACAAGTCTCTGAATGTCCTTGAGTTGCCCAGCCAGAGCCTGGACTTGAACCCTATCGAACATCTCTAAAAGTAGCTGTGCAGCTACGCTCTCCATCCAACCTGACAGAGCTTGAGAGGATCTGCTGAGAAGAATGGGAGAAACTCCCCAAATACAGATGTGCCAAGCTTGTAGCGTCATACCCAAGAAGACTCGAGGCTGTAATCGCTGTCAAAGGTTCTTCATCAAAGTGCTGAGTAAAGGGTCTGAATTCTTATGTAAATGTGATAATAACTTTTTTCCCCCCTTCATTCTTATAAATTAGCAAACATTTCTAAAACCCTGTTTTTCCTTTGTGTGTAGATTGATGAGGAAAAAACAATTTAATACATTTTAGAATAAGGCTGTAACATCATAAAATGTGGAAAAGGTCAAGGGGTATGAATACTTTTGGAAGGTAGAAAGAATGTAATATGAGCAAAACATTTTAATGAACTGGCAATTCGTAACGTTCAAATCGATTTTCTGACCAATGCATGCTACATTTGGATTGGTTTGGGGTCCGCGGACCGATGTACTCCTTTCTTAAACATTTGAATCGGGGCCGATGACTATCGGGGAATCGTTTCATCCCTATTAAATGGCAATGCACTCTGGGTGATTTTAGGCGTAAACAGTAAATTATACCATACACTCCGAAAAAAAACTTTGGTTTAACAGTACATTACTGTGACCACATATCATTGTGTGATTGGCAACTTGCAACTTTTTCAAATAATTTGAGTAAACCGACCAAACAAGGTGTGTACAAAATGTATATGACCAAATTAATTACACTGAATATCACACTGTAATGAAAAGCTGTGATTTCTACTGCACATTTGTACATTTATCAGTAAAAGAATGTGAAGCATTATACTGTAAATGAAACTGCATTGTGGGAAAATGTTGTGGGCAGGGAAATAATTGCTGTATTTCGAAAGGTACTGTAATTTCACCCCACAGAATACAGTCCTTATTTTTGGAGCGCCATGGTTGCATGGTATTGTTGTTTCTGGTTCATTAACATATTTAGTTTGAGTCTTGTAAGAGGCTACATTTGTGCCCCCTGTTAGTAAGGTGACCACATTTGAAATACCCAAATGCGGGACAACAGGATGATTTAGCGGGATAGTGTCGCCTACATGATATTTTCTTTTGGCAGCAACGACAAATTTTGCTGATGAATCTCATTATAGAATATGCATAAAGTGCATCAGCCAATTGAAATGTATATGCCTATGACCATACATATTGTCTCAAGAACATTTTCAATTTTAATTACCTCAAACACCAAGTTAGGCATGCATCATTTCAAATTAGTCCATCATCACTGTCAATGTGAATGAGAATTATTCACATTTTACAGGTGAAATGTCCAAACTGCATCTGCATGCCAATCATTTGATCTCAATCAGATTCATGGGAATATTTCATTTAGATCATCCTGAATTACTGTTTTGTGAACAAATTAGAGCAGATGGTGTGAACAAACTATAGCCTACATCCTTTCTGTATTTTGTTTCAATCCAAGCACATTCTGCATAGTGGCGCTCGTGGTTTAGATTTGGGCAAATGAGAAAAAAAGTGTGACTATTCAGCTAACCATCCTAAAATCTCATAAAAGATTAGGTGGTGTTTTTGCTGTAACAGTATTGTTATACTATGCTATTATATTTGGTTCTGTTATGTAGAATACAAATGAATCACTATGTGATCATGGATCAGCTTTGATCTAACTTTACTAAACAGTCACCATTGTGAGAAGTGGCTGAGTGCACCACTACACCTCTGCTCCCGCTGCGCCTAATGAGCTAATTGAATCATACCATGCCTACTCTTTTGCCTTGTGCAAAATGTGTTGATGCAGAACGAGAGACTACATGTGTGACTGGAAACGTTTCTGGTTGGTCTCAAAGAATGTAAAACAGTTAGGAACTGAGACTTTTAAAACGGAATTGGGTGAAGTAGCAGCAAATACAATACCAGTCAAAAGTTGGAACACAACTACATTGTAGATGTCACGTTCAGGCCTGATATTTATAGGCTGGCGTGTTTAGTTTTGTTTTGGTGTAGGGTTTTTTGTTCTAGGTGATCTATTTCTATGTTGGGGTAATGGTTCCCAATTAGAGGCAGCTGAGTGTCATTACCTCTAATTGGGAACCATATATATGTTTGTAGTTTTCAGAGGGGTTTTGTGGGTTATTGTTTGATCATAGCATTTGTTGGTTTACATGTTATGGTTCACGGTGCGATCTTCGGTCGTTTTGTTTATTGTTTTGCCAGTTACGTTGATTAATAAAGAATGTATACTGAATACCTCGCTGCGCCTTGGTCTGTCCCTCAAGGAGATCGGGACAGAATAACCCACCATAAAAAGACCAAGCAGCGAGAGAACCGGGAGTACTGGACCTGGGAGGAGGAATTGTTTAGAGGGGGACCCTGGACCCAGCCTGGAGAGTATCGCCGTCCAAGAGAGGAGCTGGAAGCAGCGGTGGCGGAGCGGCGCAGGTGAGAGGAATTATACGGAGCGTGGAATCCAGAGAAAGAAAAGTTTGTTGGAACTCACCTGGCTAGGAAGCCCGAAAGGCAGCCCCAAAAAACTTTGGGAGCGTCGCACTGGTAAGACGCCATGCTATGCAGTTTTGCGCACGGTGTCTCCAGTGCGCGTTCACAGCCCGGTGCGAGAGATTCCAGCGCCACTCATCTGTCAGGGGAGGGTGAGTGTGCACCCTGGAGGAGTGGTGCCGGCTCAGCGCTCCTGGTCTCCGGTGCGCCTCCTTGGACCAGGATATCCTGCACCGGTTCTGCGTACAGTGTCTCCGGTGCGTGTCCAGAGCCCGGCGCGTGAGATTCCAGCTCCACTCATCGGTCAGGGGAGGGTGAGTGTGCTGCCTGGAAGAGTGGTGCCGGCTCTGCGCGCTAGGTCTCCAGTACACCTTCTGGGACCGAGATATCCTGCACCGGTTCTACGTGTGGTGTCTCCGGTTCGCATCCACAGCCCAGTGCGAGACATTCCAGCTCCCATCATTGGTGAGGCAAGGGTGAGTGAACAGCCGGGGAGAGAAGTACCGGCTCCACACACCAGGTCCCCTGTACGCTTAGATAGCCCAGTACGTCCAGTTCCGGCTCCACACACCAGGTCCCCTGTACGCTTAGATAGCCCAGCACGGCCCGTTCCTGCTCCCCGCACCAGAGGTCCAGTGCGCATAGTGAGCCCAGCACGGCCCGTTCCTGCTCCCCGCACCAGAGGTCCAGTGTGCAAGGTGAGTCCAGCACGGCCCGTTCCTGCTCCCCGCACCAGAGTCCCAGTGCGCGTCATGAGTCCAGCACGGCCCGTTCCTGCTCTCCGCAGAGTCCCATATGCTGAGCACTTGTTGGCTGCTTTTCCTTCACTCTGCAATCCAACTCATCCCAAACCATATCAATACAGGGTAGTGCATACGGCCCAGTACATCACCAGTGCCAAGCTTCCTGCCATTTATTATATATATTTTTTATTTATTTCACCTTTATTTAACCAGGTAGGCCAGTTGAGAACAAGTTCTCATTTACAACTGCGACCTGGCCAAGATAAAGCAAAGCAGTGTGACAAAAACAACAACACAGAGTTACACATGGGACAAACAAATGTACAGTCAATAACACAATAGAAAAATCTATGTACATTGTGTGAAAATGTAGTAAGATTAGGGAGGTAAGGCAATAAACAGGCCATAGAGGCGAAATAATTAAAATTTAGCATTAACACTGGAGTGATAGATGTGCAGATGATGGGGTGCAAAAGAGCAACAAAAAAAATAACAATATGGGGATGAGGTAGATGGGTGTGATATTTACAGATGGGCTGTGTACAGGTACAGTGATCGGTAAGCTGCTCTGACAGCTGATGCTTAAAGTTAGAGAGGGAGATATGTCTCCAGCATCAGTGATTTTTGCATTTCGTTCCAGTCATTGGCAGCAGAGAACTGGATGGAAAGGCGGCCAAAGGAGGTGTTGGCTTTGGGGATGACCAGTGAGATATACCTGCTGGAGCGCGTGCTACGGGTGGGTGTTGCAATGGTGACCAGTGAGCTGAGATAAGGCGGAGCTTTACCTAGAAAAGACTTAAAGATGACCTGGAGCCAGTGGGTTTGGTGACGAATATGTAGAGAGGGCCAGCCAAAGAGAGCATACAGGTCGCAGTGGTGGGTAGTATATGGGGCTTTGGTGACAAAACTGAAGGCACTGTGATAGACTGCATCCAGTTTGCTGAGTAGAGTGTTGGAGGCTATTTTGTAAATGACATCGTCGAAGTCAAGGATTGGTAGGATAGTCAGTTTTACAAGGGTATGTTTGGCAGCATGAGTGAAGGAGGCTTTGTTGCGAAGTAGGAAGCCGATTCTAGGATTGGAGATGCTTAATGTCAGTCTGGAAGGAGAGTTTACAGTCTAACCAGACACCTTGTAGTTGTCAACATATTCTAAGTCAGAACCGTCCAGAGTAGTGATGCTAGTCGGGCGGGCGGGTGCGGGCAGCAATCGGTTGAAGAGCATGCATTTAGTTTTACTAGCATTTAAAAGCAGTTGGAGGCCAAAGAATGAGTGTTGTATGGCATTGAAGCTCGTTTGGAGGTTTGCAGGCCTGCTCGCTGAAGTGTTTAAGGGAGCGTTTGACAGTGATGAGAAGTGGTCGTTTGACCCATTATGGACGCAGGCAATGAGGTAGTGATCGCTCAGATCCTGGTTGAAGACAGCAGAGGTTTATTTAGAGGGCAAGTTGGTCAGGATGATATCTAAGAGGGTGCCCATGGTTGCGGATTTAGGGTTGTACCTGGTAGGTTCCTTGATAATTTGTGTGAGATTGAGGGCATCTAGCTTAGATTGTAGGACGGCCAGGGTGTTAACTACTTAGGGAGTGGTGGGGCGCTAGCGCCACTCCCGACACTACCCGGTGAAATGCAAGGCGCCAAATTCAAAATCCAAAAGTTGAATTATTAAACATTCATCAATATACAAGTGTTGCATAGACATCAAAAGCTCTGCTTCTTGGCAATATCACAGCGTTGTCAGACTTCAAAAAGGCTTTACGGCGAAAGCACAACATTTGATTGTTTGAGGGTAGCACCTCCAATATTTTTCTATTAGCATAAATGTACAGACAATGGTATGGTAGGATGTAAGTACAGTGGAGGTGGAGTGGAGCCAGGTGAGGTCTCCGCATGTGTGGAGGGTGGGACAAAAGAGCTATCTAAGGCATTTAGGGCTGGGCTGGGGAGTCTACAGTGAAATAAAACAATAATAACTAACCTAAACAGCAGTAGACAAGGCATATTGACATTATGGAGAGGCATGTGTAGTCGAGTGATCATAGGGTCCAATGAGCAGCAATAGGTGAGTCAGGGAGCCGTTTGGTAGTCGCTACTATGCTAGGCGAGCCAGGAAGCTAGCGGGCCGGGGCCAGCAGATGGGTCTTCGGCGACATCGCAAAGGAAAAGCCTGTTAAGAAAATCGGTGGGGCTCCGTGTTGGCACTAAAGGGTTCAGGCCAATTGGCAAAAAAGGTATTGTAGCCCAAGAATTAGCTGGTAGACCTCTTCGGCTAGCCGGGAGATGGGCCTAGCTCAAGGCTGACTGGTGCTTGCTTCGGGACAGAGGCGTTTGCAGCTAGCTAGCTGCGATGATCCGGTGTAATGGTCCAGAGCTTGCGATAGGAATTTGGAGATGTTGTAGAGAAAAAGCAGTCCGATATGCTCTGGGTTGATATCGTGCTGTGCAGACTGGCAGGTATTGACCGAGCTGAGGCTGGCTGGTGTCCGAGTTAATGGTGATGACCGCTAGCAGCGGCTAACTGACTAGTAGCTAGCTAGCTGGCTAGCTTTTGATGGGGGTTCCGGTTCTTAAGTATAAAAATAGCAGATCCGTACCACATTGGGTGAGGCGGGTGGCAGGAGACTATATTCAGTCCATATATGGAAAGTGAGATAAAAATATATACGAAATATAGAGGAAAATGATTATTTACACGGGACAAGACGGGACAAGAGAAACACACGTCCGACTGCTACGCCATCTTGGATAATTGTGGATGATTGTGGAGGCCAGGTCATCTGATGCAGCACTCCATCACACTCCTAATTGGTCAAAAAGTCCTTACACAGCCTGGAGGTGTGTTGGGTCATTGTCCTGTTGAAAAACAAATTATAGTCCCACTAAGCGCAAACAAGACAGGAACAGCGTCAGCACACGAGTAACCAAGCGACATACGAATGTAAATGCAGAAGCAGGGAACAGAGCTGGGGGACAGAAAGATATAGGGAAGAAAATAACACAGGTGAGTCCAGGTGAGTCCAAAAGATCGCAGGTATGCGTAATGATGGAGGCAGGAGTGCGTAATGCTGGGGAGCCCGGTGCCCTCGAGCGCCAGGGGAGAAGAGCGGGAGCAGGCGTGACAATTTTTGTGTCAAAACCCACAAAACCTACCACACAGATGACCTGCATCAGATGACCTGGCCTCCACAATCATCCACAATTATCCAAGATGGCGTAGCAGTCAGAGGTGTGTTTGTTTTACGGGCGCCTAACCAATTGTGCTATTATGTGTTTTTTTTGCGTTATTTGTAACTTATTTTGTACATAATGTTTCTGCAACCGTATCTTACGGCAGAAAAGAGCTTCTGGATATCAGGACAGCGATCACTCAACTCGGATTAGATGAAGATTTTTTCAACAACAAGCAAGACGCACATGATATTCTCCAAACAACCGGCAGGGCCGACATCCCAGTTATTCACAAGAGGAAGCGACGCAGGTACAGGGGGCAAAGAGCCGGGTGCCTGGTCAGGACCCGGAGAAGGCAATTGGGAAAGCTGCCGCTACCGTCAATACTTCTCGACAACGTGCAATCATTGGACAATAAATTAGACGAGGTACGATCACAAATATCCTACCAACGGGACATCAAAAACTGCAACATCCTATGTTTCACAGAATCGTGGCTGAATGACAACATGGATATTCAACTAGCGGGATACACGCTGCACCGGCAAGATAGAACAGCACTCTCCGGTAAGACGAGGGGGGGGCATATTTGTAAACAACAGCTGGTGCACGAAATCTAAGGAAGTCTCTAGATTTTGCTCGCCTGAAGTAGAGTATATTGTGATAAATTGCAGGCCACACTACTTGCCTAGAGAGTTTTCAGCTGTACTTTTCGTGGCTGTTTATTTACCACCACAGACAGATGCTGGCACTAAGACCGCACTCATTCAGCTGTATAAGGAAATAAGCAAACAGGAAAACACTCACCCAGAGGCGGCGCTCCTAGTGGCTGGAGACTTTAATGCAGGGAAACTTAAATCAGTTCTACCAAATCTCCATCAACATGTTAAATGTGCAACCAGAGGAAAAAAAATTCTAGATCACCTGTACTCCACACACAGAGACGCGTACAAAGCTCTCCCTCGCCCTCCATTTGGTAAATCCGACCATAATTCTATCCTCCTGATTCCTGCTTACAAACAAAAATTAAAGCAGGATGCACCAGTGACTTGGTCTATAAAAAAGTGGTCAGATGAAGCAGATGCTAAACTACAGGACTGTTTTGCTATCACAGACTGGAACATGTTCCGGGATTCCTCTGATGGCATTGAGGAGTACACCACATCAGTCACTGGCTTTATCAATAAGTGCATCGAGGACGTTGTCCCCACAGTGACTGTACGTACATACCCCAACCAGAAGCCATGGATTACAGGCAACATTCGGACTGAGCTATAGGGTAGAGCTGCCGCTTTCAAGGTGCAGGACTTTAACCTGGAAGCTTACAAGAAATCCTGCTATGCCCTGTGACAAAACATCAAACAGGCAAAGCGTCAATACAGGGCTAAGATTGAATCATACTACACCGGCTCTGACGCTCGTCTTATGTGGCAGGGCTTGCAAACTATTACAGACCACAAAGGGAAGCACAGCCGAGAGCTGCCCAGTGACACGAGTCTACCAGACGAGCTAATCACTTCTATGCTCGCTTCGAGGCAAGCAACACTAAGGCATGCATGAGAGCATCTGCTGTTCCAGATGACTGTGTGATCACGCTGTCCGTAGCCGACGTGAGTACACAAGGCAGCGGGGCCAGACGGATTACCAGGACGTGTGCTCCGGGCATGTGCTGACCAACTGGCAGGTGTCTTCACTGACATTTTCAACATGTCCCTGATTGAGTCTATAATACCAACATGCTTCAAGCAGACCACCATAGTCCCTGTGCCCAAGAACACAAAGGCAACCTGCCTAAATGACTACAGACCCGTAGCACTAACGTCCGTAGCCATGAAGTGCATTGAAAGGTTGGTAATGGCTCACATCAACAACATTATCCCAGAAACCCTAGACCCCCTCCAATTTGCATAACTCCCAAACAGATCAACAGATGATGCAATCTCTATTGCACTCCACACTGCCCTTTCCCACCTGGACAAAAGGAACACTTATGTGAGAGTGCTATTCATTGACTACAGCTCAGCGTTCAACACCATAGTACCCTCAAAGCTCATCACTAAGCTAAGGATCCTGGCACTAAACACCTCCCTCTGCAACTGGATCCTGGACTTCCTGACGGGCCGCTGCCCAGGTGGTGAGTGTAGGTAGCAACACATCTGCCACGCTGACCTCAACACTGGAGCTCCCCAGGGGTGCGTGCTCAGTCCCCTCCTGTACTCCCTGTTCACCCACGACTGCATGGCCAGGCACGACTCCAACACCATCATTAAGTTTGCAGATGACACAAGAGTGGTAGGCCTGATCACCGACAACGACGAGACAGCCTATAGGGAGGAGGTCAGAGACCTGGCCGTGTGATGCCAGGACAACAACCTCTCCCTCAACGTAACCAAGACTAAGGAGATGAATGTGGACTACAGGAAAAGGAGGACCGAGCACGCCCCCATTCTCATAGACGGAGCTGTAGTGGAGCAGTTTGAGAGCTTCAAGTTCCTTGGTGTCCACATCAACAACAAGCTAGAATGGTCCAAACACACCAAGACAGTCGTGAAGAGGGCACGACAAAGCCTATTCCACCTCAGGAGAGTAAAAAGATTTGGCATGTGTCCTGAGATCCTCAAAAGGTTCTACAGCTGCAACATTGAGAGCATCCTGACTGGTTGCATCACTGCCTGGTACGGCAATTGCTCCGCCTCTGACCGCAAGGCACTACAGAGGGTAGTGCGTACGGCCCAGTACATCACTGGGGCTAAGCTGCCTGCCATCCAGGACCTCTACACCAGGCTGTGTCAGAGGAAGGCCCTAAAAATTGTCAAAGATCCCAGCCACCCCAGTCATAGACTGTTCTCTCTACTACCGCATGGCAAGCGGTACCAATTGCCAAGTCTAGGACAAAAGGTGTTTCCAACAGTTTTTACCCCCAAGCCATAAGACTCCTGAACAGGTAACTGACATACGGGCATGTACATGATAGGCCTATCTGGCTTATATGATTATGATGGTCATAATGCTTCTTGACATCGTCATAAAGTGTATTTTCTTAGTCCAAGGGTGTGTTCGTAAAATCACTCTGCAGTGCCAGAGTGTGCTCAGAGTGAGCTCTGGGCGTTCTTAAATTAAGAGTGTTGTCAGATTGTCCCTTTGTCTGGCCGAGAAGTAGAGTTGATCTGACCACGCGTTCTGACCACACAACGGCAGTCAAGCACCCAAGCTAACTGGCTAAAGTTGGCTAGCTTGCCAGCTACTTCCAGACACAAATGAGAGAACACCTCACTCTGACCATTTTACTCACCCTAGCAGAGCTGGTTAGGCTTTTTAGGCTGGTTAGACTAGTGTTGGAGACTGTAACTGTGCTGCTGGCAACAATTTAATTATGTTTTTTTGCCGATGTTTACTGACGTCATATTCAACGGGTGTTGCGTTTTTGTAAATTCCTCAAAATTAATCATGTAACAATTAACTCATTAGGAATTTGGGGCACCACGGGAAAAGTTGTTTTACGAGTTACTATCTCCCGACTTAAACTCTAAA
This sequence comes from Hucho hucho, assembly GCA_003317085.1. NCBI lineage: Eukaryota > Metazoa > Chordata > Actinopteri > Salmoniformes > Salmonidae > Hucho > Hucho hucho. The sequence goes on from QNTS01000348.1 coordinate 272,058, forward strand.
GACATATCTCTTACATCAACAACAATCAATAGAAGTACTGGTGTGCAGAAGAGCAGAAAAGTACATTAAAACAATATGGGGATGAGGTAGGTAGATTGGGTGGGCTATTTACAGATGGGCTATGTACAGCTGCAGCGATCGGTTAGCTGCTCAGATAGCTGATGGTTAAAGTCGCTTCAGCGATTTTGAAATTTGTTCCAGTCATTGGCAGCAGAGAACTGGAAGGAAAGGCGGCCAAATTAGGTGTTGGTTTTGGAGATGACCAGTGAGATATACCGGCTGGAGCACGTGCTACGGGTGAGTGTTGTTATCGTGACCAGTGAGCTGAGATAAGGCGGAGCTTTACCTAGCTTAGACTTATAGATGACCTGGAGCCAGTGGGTCTGGCGACGAATATGTAGCGAGGGCCAGCCGACTAGAGCATACAGTTCGCAGTGGTGGGTGGTATATGGGGCTTTGGTGACAAAACGGATGGCGCTGTGATAGACTGAATCCAGTTTGCTGAGTAGAGTATTGTAAGCTATTTTGTAAATGACACCGCCAAAGTCGAGGATTGGTAGGATAGTCCGATTTACAAGGGTATGTTTGGCGGCGTGAGGGAAGGAGGCTTTGTTGCGAAATAGGAAGCCGATTCTAGATTTAATTTTGGATTGGAGATGTTTAATATGAGTCTGGAAGGAGAGTTTACAGTCTAGCCAGACACCTAGGTATTTGTAGTTGTCCACATATTCTAAGTCAGAACTGTCCAGAATAGTGATGCTAGTCGGGCGGGCGGGCGGGTGCGGGCAGCGAACGGTTGAAAAGCATGCATTTGGTTTTACTAGTGTTTAACTACTTAGGGAGTGGTGGGGCGCTAGCGCCGCACTCCCGACACTACCCGGTGAAATGCAAGGCGCCAAATTCAAAATCCAAAAGTTGAATTATTAAACATTCATCAATATACAAGTGTTGCATAGTCATCAAAAGCTCTGCTTCTTGGCAATATCACAGCGTTGTCAGACTTCAAAAAGGCTTCATGGCGAAAGCACAACATTTGATTGTTTGAGGGTAGCACCTCCAATATTTTTTTCCATTAGCATAAATTCATAAACCATCGTGGTTCACACAAAACACATTTCACAGCGAAAACAAATCCCTTACCTTTTGAAGAACTTCTGCTGAGGGCTTCCCAAGTGTCCAACGAAGACATTCAATGGTTCTTTTGTTAGAAAAAGTCATTTATTATATCCATAAATCTCCGTTTAGTTGGCGCGTTATGATCATAAAATACAGCGTCCACTCGCCCATTGAACCGTGAAGAGAACTTGTTCAACCTATACCTATGCACTTGTCCAAGAACAATCAAACATCATTGATAATGTATCCTTAGGAACACTTTTATGTATATTTACTATAATATTTAAACCGGATTATAAACTGGACGATAGGAAAGGAAAAAACCACAGCGCGCGCAAGCCCGTGAACGCGCATCCTCTTCTGTTTACATCCGATGACCACTTCGAAATTCTTCTTCTATTACCATCCAGAGCAACTAAACATTGAATTTGGCGCCTTGCATTTCACCGGGTAGTGTCGGGAGTGGGGCCCCACCACTCCGTAAGTAGTTAAGCATATCCCAGTTTAGGTCACCTAAAAGCACGAGCTCTGAGATAGATGGGGGGGGCAATCAGTTCGCAAATAGTGTCCAGTGCACAGCTGGGGGCAGAGGGTGGTCTATAGCAAGTGGAAATGGTAAGAGACATGTTTCAGGAGAGGTGGATTTTTAAAAGTAGAAGCTCAAATTGTTTGGGCACAGACCTGGATAGTAGGACAGAACTCTGCAGGCGATTGCAACTCCGCCCCCTTTGGCAGTTCTATCTTGTCGGAAAATGTTATAGTTAGGGATGGAACATTTCTGGGTTTTTGGTGGTCTTCCTAAGCCAGGATTCAGACACGGCTAGGACATCCGGATTGGCAGAATGTGCTAGGGAAGTGAATAAAACAAACTATGCATGAAACCAAGGCTTTTACGGTTACAGAAGTCAACAAATGAGAGCACCTGGGGAATGAGAGTGGAGCTAGGCACTGCAGGGTCTGGATTAACCTCATCACCAGAGGAACAGAGAAGGAGTAGGATAAGGGTACGGTTAAAGGCTAACAGAACTGGTTGTCTAGTACGTTCAGAACAGAGAGTAAAAGGAGCAGATTTCTGGGCACGGTAGAATAGATTCAAAGCATAATGTACAGACAAAGGTATGGCAGGATGTGAATACAGTGGGGGTAAACCTGTGCATAGAGTGACGATGAAAGAGATATTGTCTCTAGAAATAGCACGTAAACCAGGTGATGTCTCTGTGTGTGTAGTAGGTGGAACTAAATTGTTAACTGAGTCGTATTGAGCAGTGCTAGAGGCTCTACATAACGGAAATGGGACAGGGAAAGATAAGGAGAGGGAGAGACAAAGAGAGTCAACTTATCGTACATACATTTGGAAACTACGCTCACAGTAACCAGAATAACTTAGCACCTTAACCACCGCTCGTTTGGATTAGAAATGCAATACATATTTAAGCGTAGCTGCCTTTCTCTGTCATCTCTCTGTTGAAACCAATTGATCCGTCGATGGGGAGTGGCTCGATGTAAGGCTCTGGTTGTCCACCAGAGGTCACACTGTCCTTCTTAGTTGTAGAACTTCTCTGGTCTTTGAGTGTTTGTTAGAATAGATGCTTCAGATGTACCAACAGTTGTATCAGAGGGATTCTTCCTTTCCACCTCGTGTCTTTTAGTCAAAGTTCTAGGACCACTTTTTACATGCACACCTGCAGACTGTGAATGTTCTGATCTTGTCTTTACCGTCTTAATTCCTGTTGAGAGTTTCTAACTATAGAGTTTAAACCATTTTCAGCCGTGTAGCCACCACTCCATGCTGTCTGGTCTCAGTACAAAGTTTTTAATTATTTCAATGTGTGGACCACGGCCTCACGTCTTTTTGTGCTTGTAGTTTTAACCATTTGTGACATCCGGTTTACACTGTCCATCTGCTTGGTCCGTATGTTAATTCTTAGCGAGTCTTTTTAAGCACTCTGGCCAAAGGGGCGTTCCGTCATGCTGACACGAACTCTGAGCCCACTTATATGAAAAACAATTTCACTACCGTGTTTGGGGTCACTTAGAAATGTCCTTGTTTTTGAAAGTAAAGCAAAAAAAAATTGTCAATTAAAATAACATCAAATTATTGTTAACAGACTATAATTTTGGCAAGTTGGTTAGGACATCTACTTTGTGCATGACACAAGTAATTATTTTAACAATTGTTTACAGACAGATTATTTCACTTATAATTCACTGTATCACAATTCCAGTGGGTCAGAAGTTTACATACACTAAGTTGACTGTGCCTTTAAAAAGCTTGGAAAATTCCAGAAAATTTTGTCATAGCTCTAGAAGCTTCTGATAGCCTAATTGACATAATTTGAATCAATTGGAGGTGTATCTGTTGATGTATTTCAAGGCCTACCTTCAAACTCAGTACCTCTTTGCTTGACATCATGGGAAAATCAAAAGAAATCACCCAAGACCTCAGAAAAAAAATTGTAGAACTCCACAAGTCTGGTTCATCCTTGGGAGAAATTTACAAATGCCTGAAGGTACCACATTCATCTGTACAAACACCATGGGACGACGCAGCTGTCATACCGCTCAGGAAGGAGACGCGTTCTGTCTCCTAGAGATGAACGTACTTTGGTGCAAAAAGTGTAAATCAATCCCAGAACAACAGCAAAGGACCTTGTGAAGATGCTGGAGGAAACAGGTACAAAAGTATCTATATCCACAGTAAAACAAGTCCTATATTGACATAATCCGAAAGGCCGCTCAGCAAGGAAGAAGCCACTGCTCCAAAACCGCCATAAAAAAGCTGGACTGCAAGTTGCAACTGCACATGGGGACAAAGAAAGTACTTTTTGGAGAAATGTCCTCTGGTGTGATGAAACAAAAATAGAACTGTTTGGCCATAATGACCATCGTTATATTTGGAGGAAAAAGGGGGAGGCTTGCAAGCCGAAGAACATCATCCCAGCCTTGAAGCACGGGGGTGGCAGCATCATGTTGTGGGGGTGCTTTGCTGCAGGAGTGACTGGTACACTTCACAAAATAGATGGCATCATGAGGCAGGAAAATTATGTGGGTATGTTGAAGCAACATCTCAAGACATCAGTCAGGAAGTTAAAGCTTGGTCGCAAATGGGTCTTCCAAATGGACAATTACCCCAAGCATACTTCCAAAGTTGGCTTAAAATGTCTTATGGACAACAAAGTCAGGTATTGGAGTGGCCACCACAAATCCCTGACCTCAATCCTATAGAAAAATTGTGGGCAGAACTGAAAAAGCGTGTGCGAGCAAGGAGGCCTACAAACCTGACTAAGTTACACCAGCTCTGTCAGGAGGAAAATTCACCCAACTTATTGTGGGAAGCTTGTGGAAGGCTACCCAAAACATTTGACCCAAGTTAAAAAATGTAAAGGCAATGCTAACAAATACTAATTGAGTGTATGTAAACTTCTGACACACTGGGAATGTGATGAGTTTAAATGTATTTGGCTAAGGTGTATGTAAACTTCCAACTTCAACTGTAGGTGTACAGAGGCCCATTATCAGCAACCGTCACTCCTTTGTTCCAATGGCACGTTGTGTTAGCTAATCCAAGTTTATCATTTTAAAAGGCTAATTGATCATTAGAAAACCCTTTTGCAATTATGTTAGCACAGCTGAAAACTGTTGTTCTGAAAAAGAAGCAATAAAACTGGCGTTCTTTAGACTAGTTGAGTATCTGGAGCATCAGCATTTGTGGGTTCGATTGCAGGCTCAAAATGGCCAGAAACAAAAAACTTTCTTCTGAAGCTTGTCAGTATATTCTTGTTCTGAGAAATGAAGGCTATTCCATGCGAGAATTTATCAAGAAACGGAAGATCTCGTAGAACGCTGTGTACTACTCCCTTCACAGAACAGCACAAACTGGCTCTAACCAGAATAGAAAGAGGAGTGTGAGGCCCCGGTGCACAACTGAGCAAGAGGACAAGTACATTAGAGTGTCTAGTTTGAGAAACAGATGCCTCACATGTCCTCAACTGGTAGCTACATTAAATAGTACCCGCAAAAAACACCAGTCTCAATGTCAACAGTGAATTAGCAACTCCTCTAGGCAGAGTTGCAAAGAAAAAAAGCCTACATCTCAGACTGGCTAATAAAAAGAAAAGATTAAGATGTGCAAAATAACAGACACTGGACCGAGGAAGATTGGAATTTTATTTTTATGTACAGACGAATCTAAGTTCGAGGTGTTCGGATCACAAAGAAGAACATTCGTGAGAAGCAGAAAAAATGAAAAGACGCTGGAGGAGTGCTTGACACCATCTATCAAGCATGGCGGAGGCAATGTGATGGTCTGGGGGTGCTTTGATGGTGGTAAAAGTGGGGGATTTGTACAGGGTAAAAGGGATCTTGAAGAAGGAAGGCTATCACTCTGTTTTGCAACGCCATTTCATACCCTGTGGACAGCGCTTAATTTGAGCAAATTTCCTCCTACAGCAGGACAATGACCCAAATCACAGCTCCAAACTATGCAAAAACTATTTAGGGAAGAAGCAGTCAGCTGGTATTCTGTCTATAATGGAGTGGCCAGCACAGTCACTGGATTTCAACCCTATTGAGCTGTTGTGGGAGCAGCTTGACTGTATGAATCGTAATAAGTGCCCATCAAGCCAATCCGACTTGTGGGAGGTGCTTCAGGAAGCATGGGGTGAAATCTCTTCAGATTACCTCAACAAATTGACAACTAGAATGCCAAAGGTCTGCAAGGCTGTAATTTCTGCAAAGGAGGATTCTTTTACGAAAGCAAAGTTTGAAGGACACAATTATTATTTCAATTAAAAATCATTATTTATAACCTTGTCAACGTCTTGACTATATTTCCTATTCATTTTGCAACTCATTTCATGTATGTTTTCATGGAAAACAAGGACATTTCTAAGTGACCCCAAACTTTTGAACGGTAGTGTATCTCATTTAGAAGGCTAAAATCACATTGCTTTCTTATTTAATCATATGTTGTAAGGACAGCCGCTGGAGACGAGAAGCAAGTACAGGGAGTGAACATTTAATGAAACAGGAACAGAATACGGACAGAGTCTGAACAGGGGAAAACAAAACAACAATAATGCTGACACCGGGAACAAACTTAGGAGCAGACAGATATAGAGGGGCAATCAACAATGTTGAGGAGTCCAGGTGAGTCCAATGAGCGCTGATGCGCATAATGATGGTGACAGGTGTGCGTAATGAAGGGCAGCCTGGCGCCCTCGAGCGCCAGAGAGGGGAAGCGGAAGCAGGTGTGACATACAATATATTTTATACCACATTTTGATGTAAACACTTGATACATAGGACGCATACACTTTCAGAGTTACAATTACTTTGTCATACCATCCTTAATGACATCATAAAATAATAAACCATATGACAGGATTATTCTTTAGATACCCAGGGACGATTAATAACATTCCTATCTAAAGTTCATTCTTTGGCCGTTAGAGTTTTTGGCGGCAAAAGTCTCTCTGTAACAAATTAGCTTCTGTCTTCCAATACTGCAGGGCAAGAAAGAGAACATTTCTGCAAACTATTTGTGACCGGCTGTTAAGTCATAAAACTGGCCCAACTCCCACCACCCTCCCCCCTCTCCTCTCCTGTGGGAGAGAGGGTTGGGGTCTGGCTTTAAGCCATGTGCCAAGCTGATCTGGCCCTTTGATCCTCACCAAGGAGAGAGAGTCATGACAATGTCAAGTAAAGTGTTACCAAAAAGGTACAGTAACAGTATTGGATACGGTATGGTAACATACTGTACCTTTTCTTACAGTAATTTACAGGCAAATGGATTCCTGTAAGTTACTGTAAAACAACAGGAAAGGTTTTACAGTGCAGAGTTACAGCTATGATTATGGGTTAGAGATTAATACAGTATTCTACATTTACTGAAAGAATGGAGGCTTTTTTTCACTGTATACCCCAAAGCGTTGACTTCAAGAGAATCTTGAAGTTTACCAAGTGATGTCCCCAAAAGGCCACAGCTTCTATTTTTGACCACTTTTACTTTAATGTATTTCAAATGTACAGTCCCTGGCTAACGTCAGTCCCCCGAACTCCACCGATGTCCCCCCCTTCGTACCCTCCCTGTGCTCCCACCCCTGTAAACCCCTCCCTGCCCTCATGTCTGCTACTGGCTGCCTTGCTGCACACTAGCTCCATTCTTCCATCCCACGGACTGAGAGGGGCTGGTGTGTGTATATGTGTGTGTGTGTGTGTGTGTGTGTATGTGTGAGAGAGAGAGTGAGTGAGTTCAAGTGTGTGTGCGGGCATGTGTGTGCGTATGTGTGTGTGCCTCTGTAATAAATCTGCCTGCTGTATTCCAGTGTGTGTGAGGGGCCAGTGATTCAAATACAATTTTATTTGTCGCAAGCTTCGTAAACAACAGGTAGACTACAATTGAAATGCTTACTTATGGTCCCTTCCCAACAATGCAGAGAAAAATATAGAACAAATTATAACACAAGGAATAAATACACCATGAGTAACATGGTGTATTGGCTATGTACACAGGGTAACAGTACCGATTCGATGTGCAGGGGTATGAGGTAATTGAGGTAGATATGTACATAAACAGTGAGGGAAAAGAGTATTTGATCCCCTGCTGATTTTGTATGTTTGCCCACTGACAAAGAAATGATCAGTCTATAATTTTAATGGTAGGTTTATTTGAACAGTGATAGACAGAATAACAACAAAAAAATTCAGAAAAACGCATGTGAAAAATGTTATAAATTGATTTACATTTTAATGAGGGAAATAAGTATTTGACCCCCTCTCAATCAGAAAGATTTCTGGCTCCCAGGTGTCTTTTATACAGGTAACGAGCTGAGATTAGGAGCACAGTCTTAAAGGGAGTGCTCCTAATCACAGTTTGTTACCTGTATAAAAGACACCGGTCCACAGAAGCAATCAATCAATCAGATTCCAAACTCTCCACCATGGCCAAGACCAAAGAGCTCTCCAAGGATGTCAGGGATAAGATTGTAGGCTGGAATGGGCTACGAGACCATCGCCAAGCAGCTTGGTGAGAAGGTGACAACAGTTGGTGTGATTATTCGCAAATGGAAGAAATACAAAATAACTGTCAATCTCCCTCGGCCTGGGGCTCCATGCAAGATCTCACCTCGTGGAGTTGCAATGATCATGAGAACGGTGAGGAATCAGCCCAGAACTACACGGGAGTATCTTGTCAAGGCAGCTGGGACCATAGTCACCAAGAACACAATTGGTAACACACTATGCCGTGAAGTACTGAAATCCTGCAGCGCCCGCAAGGTCCCCCTGCTCAAGAAAGCACATATACATGCCCGTCTGACGTTTGCCAATGAACATCTGAATGATTCAGAGGACAACTGGGTGAAAGTGTTGTTGTCAGATGAGACCAAAATGGAGCTCTTTGGCATCAACTCAACTCGCCGTGTTTGGAGGAGGAGGAATGCTGCCTATGACCCCAAGAACACCATCAAACATGGAGGTCGAAACACTATGCTTTGGGGGTGTTTTTCTGCTAAGGGGACAGGACAACTTCACCGCATCAAAGGGACGATGGACGGGGCCATGTACCGTCAAATCTTGGGTGAGAACCTCCTTCCCTCAGCCAGGGCATTGAAAATGGGTCGTGGATGGGTATTCCAGCATGACAATGACCCAAAACACACGGCCAAGGCAACAAAGGAGTGGCTCAAGAAGAAGCACATTAAGGTCCTGGAGTGGCCTAGCCAGTTTCCAGACCTTAATCCNATAGAAAATCTGTGGAGGGAGCTGAAGGTTCGAGTTGCCAAACGTCAGCCTCGAAACCTTAATGACTTGGAGAAGATCTGCAAAGAGGAGTGGGACAAAATCCCTCCTGAGAGGTGTGTGCAAACCTGGTGGCCAACTACAAGAAACGTCTGACCTCTGTGATTGCCAACAAGGGTTTTGCCACCAAGTACTAAGTCGTGTACTAAGTCATTTCCCTCATTATAATGCGAATCAATTTATAACATTTTTCACATGCGTTTTTCTGGATTTTTTTGTTGTTATTCTGTCTCTCACTGTTCAAATAAACCTACCATTAAAATTATAGACTGATCATTTCTTTGTCAGTGGGCAAACGTACAAAATCAGCAGGGGATCAAATACTTTTTTCCCTCACTGTAGGTGGGGTAAAGTGAATAGGCAATAGATACGATACAGTAGCAGCAGCACATGTGATGAGTCAATAGCGAAGAGGGCTATCTGCATTGACCCTCTGCGAAGATGGTCAATGCAGATAGTCCGGGTAGCTATTTGATTAATTATTTAGTGGTCTTATGGTTTGGGGGTAGAAGAGTGCACCAGTGTATGTGAGAGAGTGTGTCAGGGTGGTGTGTAAGAGCCTCCAGCCACCGCCCCCTACCCATTTAAAAAAAATTTAGGACCACGTGATTAATAATGGTTTATTTATATTTCTGACATAGCATTTGTCCTGGAGTAGCCTAAGCAAAGTTTGGTGAGGGAGACCTTTGCTGCTATGATGTCCTATTATCATCCAACCCTGGTCGTGTTCATTAGGGACTAATTGGAAGAAAATGGACATAAACAGGGATTGGCTATCTGGACCAATAAGAAGCACTAATTTGAATTGCCAAACATTCATATGTTGCAAACCATTTTCGATTGTGTGCAGGATGTCGCATGATGTGTTCTCTCACTGAACTGCTAACAGAACTGATAGTGATAATAGATGATAGTGTCAATCACAGAATTATATATTTATTTTGTGAAGAATGTTTGCCATTTACACTGGGTTTGCATATGAGGGACTAAATGACCGCGACACAAAAAGAATGGTAGCTTCCATTGTCTGCAGTCTGTCTGTACGTCATCACTTTGTTCAATTTGTCTCCTTATGTTGGCCCAGCTATGATGCCACCAGATGCACAAACTCTCTCTCTTTCTCTCTCTCTCTCTCTCTCTCTCTCTCTCTCTCTCTCTCTCATATCCACCATCTGTTTTAGCAGGGCACACAGAGGTAAGGGTCTATAGCCACTCCTTCCACCCTCTTTTCAAATCCTTTATCTTCTCTCCCCCAAGAAAGATAATTTACAGAGAATGAATAGTCCCTCTGCAGCTGAATTTATGAACTCCAACCGTAGTCATGGCAACGACTGGCAACTTTGTATTTGAGCAGGGGGGAGAAAAAGGGAGAGGGAAAACTATGCAGGGGAAGAACATATGCATTGTAGTATTGGTATTCATGGTCTTAGCAAACCAGAAAGGTAAATTGCAGGGTCTTCTAGGGGAAAGAGGTAAATGCTTGTTCTGCAATTGCAGACTGCAGTCAACACAAAATTAACACACACTGTTTATTACTCAAAGCAGTAGTTTTTTGTCACTGAGATAGGGGGTCAATCCAATTTGTAAGGGTAAGAAATTAACCTAGAATCTGGTTAAAGCAGCAACAGAAGTATCTGCACTTCTAACATGGAGCTGTTAGCTTTGCATAGCTACCGCTAACGCTACAGAATTCTGCATTAATATTTACATTTACCTACCTACTATGCTAATGAATTCCAGTCGCTGTCACTTACACCTGTGACGTGCAAATCCTAGAAGGTTAATGCATGTGATGTGTTTACTGTCTCTGTCTGTCTGCATCCGCTAGCTGTTCACTCTAGTGTGTATATATCTGCTTTCAGGCTCTTATCAGTGTCTCACAGTGTTCCCTTTTTAAGGATACACACAAACACAGGCTCACCCGCTATACTCGACTCCCTCGGTGGAGAGAAAAAGCCCTGACACCATCAGACTTCACTTCACAGCCTCCTGCAGAAAAAAGCAGCGAGTGCTAAGCCTTCCTCCGGCTGCCGCCTGCAAGGTGGAGATATTACAATTCACATTTTGGAAAGATGTGAGGATTTCGCCACGGCTATAGCACAACACTAACTGTGCTAGCCTTGTTAGTGTGTAGGCTACTGTTTGCAATTTTTTTTGAAATACTTTGAGTCAGGCCTATTTGATTTAGGAAAGGATAGAAAGGTGTTTTTGTGTTTTTTTCAATGTGATACTTTCATAATTGTGTCTGAGAATTGTGAATGTGGCCCTTGCTGCATCTTTTGGGAGTGTTTAGGCTCAACGTGGTTGTTGAGGTAACATTGAGGTAACATTGGTTGAAATATTGTGGCGAACAATGGCCAGATACAGGGTTTTTATGGATCCCAAATGGTCAATTTAAACCAGCTGTTAAAGGTTTTGTTATGGTCATATTTCAAGATGCACAGCAGTGTGCTTCTTGAGTTTAGGTTTCTAGCTGCAGAATTATCTGACCACTATCCAAGCCAAGCTTTTCACTTTGCTGCAAAACAGTATAGTGTTTTCTTAAAACTGTTATGAAATGACATACTTTGAGGGCAACTAAGCCAATGATATTAATTGTATCACAACAATAGTATGCCATTATATAACTGACTAAAAAATCCTTCCCCTAAAAGTTCAATATTTACTATGTAAGCACATTTAATAAACACATTTAATTTATGGGGTGGAAGGTAGCCTAGTGGTTAGAGCGTTGGGCCAGTAACTGAACGGTCGCTGGATGGAATCCCCGAGGTAAAAATCTGTCGTTCTGCCCCTGAACAAGGCAGTTAACCCACTGTTCCCCGGTAGGCCGTCATTGTAAATAAGAATTTTTTCTTAACTGACTTGCCTGGTTAAATAAAATAAAAAAATCATACTACTGATATAATATGTGGAGCAATAAGTCTATTTACCCCACATCTGACTTGTAAAATCTAAAACTAAAAAATACCCATGAAAAATAAATAGACCAAAATGTGTATTGTGTAGGCCTACCCACATGAAAATTTACTATTTACTTATTTACTATAGAATGTTATAGTAAACTGTGGTATACTGTAGAATGTAGTGTCCCTCGATCATGTGTAGAACTTATTGTAGAATCTTGTAGTATACTGTAGAATACTACAGTATTATCCGCAAAAAAACACTGTAGTAAATACAACGGTAATGTCCGCAACAACACTACAATCTGCAAAAACACTACAATCCACAAAAACGGAAAATACTACATTATTTATTTAATTTGAATATACCCTGCCCATTCCCCAACCCCATGTTGCAATTTGTGTTACGCATAATTGAGAAACCTACAGTTGAAGTCGGAAGTTTACATACAATTAGGTTGGAGTCATTGAAACTCATTTTTCAACCACTCCACAAATTTCTTGTTAACAAACTATAGTTTTGGCAAGTCGGTTAGGACATCTACTTTGTGCATGACACAAGTAATTTTTACAACAATTGTTTACAGACAGATTATTTCACTTATAATTCCCTGTATCACAATTCCAGTGGTTCAGAAGTTTACATACACTAAGTTGACTGTGCTTTTAAACAGCTTGGAAAATTCCAGAAAATGATGTCATGGCTTTAGAAGCTTCTGATAGGCTAAATGACATCACTTGAGTCAATTGGAGGTGTACCTGTGGATGTATTTCAAGGTCTACCTTCAAACTCAGTGCCTCTTTGCTTGACGTCATGGGAAAATCAGAGGACAAGTACATTGGAGTGTCTAGTTTGAGAAACAGACGCATCACAAGTCCTCAAATGGCAGCTTCGTTAAATAGTACCCGCAAAACACCAGTCAACGTCAACAGTGAAGTGGTGAGTCGGGGATGCTAGCCTTCTAGGCAGAGTTCCTCTGTCCAGTCTCTGTGTTCTTTTGCCCATTTTAATCTTTTCTTTTTATTGGCCAGTCTGAGATAGGACTTTTTCTTCACAACTCTGCCTAGAAGGCCAGCAACCCGGAGTCGCCTCTTCACTGTTGACGTTGAGACTGGTATTTTGCGGGTACTATTTAATGAAGCTGCTAGACAATTTTCAGTGCCTTCCTCTGAAACCGCCTGGAATAGAGGTCCTGGATGGCAGGAAGCTTGGCCCCAGTGATGTACTGGGCCTTACGCACTACCCTCTGTAGTGCCTTGCTGTCGGAGGCCGAGCAGTTGCCATACCAGGCAGTGATGCAACCCGTCAGGATGATCTCGATGGTGCAGCTGTAAAAAAGTTTGAGGATCCGAGGACCCATGCCAAATCTTTTCAGTCTCCTGAGGGGGATAGGTTTTGTCGTGCCCTCTTCTTGGTGTGCTTGGACCATGTTAGATTGTTGGTGATGTGGACACCAAGGAACTTGAAACTCTCAACCTGCTCCACTACAGCCCCGTCGATGAGAATGGGGGCGTGATCGGTCCTCCATTTACTATAGACCACAATCATCTCCTTTGTCTTGATCACCTTGAAGGAGAGGTTGTTGTCCTGGCATCACACGGCCAAGTCTCTGACCTCCTCCCTAAATGCTGTCTCGTCGTTGTTGGTGATCAGGCCTACCTCTGTTGTGTCATCGGCAAACTTAATGATGGTGTTGGAGTCGTGCCTGGCCGTGCAGTCATGAGTGAACAGGGAGTACAGGAGCACGCACCCCTGAGGGACCCCCGTGTTAATGATCAGCATGGTGGATGTCTTGTTACCTACACTTACCACCTGCAGGAAGGCCCGTCAGGAAGTCATGGATCTAGTTGCAGAGGGAGGTGTTTAGTCCCAGGGTCCTTAGCTTAGTGATGAGCTTTGAGGACACTATGGTGTTGAACGCTGAGCTGTAGTCAATGAATAGCATTCTCACATAGGTGTTCCTTTTGTCCAGGTGTAAAATGTCAGTATGGAGTGCAATATAGATTGCATCATCTGTGGATCTGTTGGGGCGGTATGCAAATTGGAGTGGGTCTAGGGTTTCTGTGATCATGGTGTTGATGTGGGCCATAACCAGACTTTCAAAGCACTTCCTTGCTACAGACATAAGTGCTACAGGTTGGTAGTCATTTAGGCAGTCATTGTGGTCTGCTTGAAACATGTTGGTATTACAGACTCAGACAGGGAGAGGTTGAAAATGTCAGTGAAGTCACTTGCCAGTTGGTCAGCGCATGCTCGGAGTACACGTCCTGGTAATCTGTCTGGATCTGCGCCCTTGTAAATGTTGACCTGTTTAAAGGTCTTACTCACATCGGCTGCGGAGAGCGTGATCACACAGTCATCTGGAACAGCTGATGCTCTCATGCATGTTTCAGTGTTACTTGCCTCGAAGCGAGTATAGAAGTAATTTAGCTCGTCCGGTAGGCTCGTGTCACTGGGCAGCTCTCGGCTGTGCTTCCCTTTGTAGTCTGTAATAGTTTGCAAGCCCTGCCACATCCGACGAGCGTCAGAGCCATTGTAGTACGATTCGATCTTAGTCCTGTATTGTCTCTTTGCCTGTTTGATGGTTCATCAGAGGGCATAGCGGGATTTCTTATAAGGTTCTGGGTTAGAGTCCCGCTCCTTGGAAGCGGCAGCTCTACCCTTTAGCTCAGTGTGGATGTTGCCTGTAATCCATAGCTTCTGGTTGTGGTATGTACGTACAGTCACTGTGGGGACGACGTTATCGATGCAGTTATTGATGAAGCCAATGGCTGATGTGGTGTACTCCGCAATGCTATCGGAAGAATCCCGGAACATATTCCAGTCTGTGCTAGCAAAACAGTCCTGTGGCTTAGCATCTGCTTCATCTGAGAAGACACTGTCTGTGAGAAGTATCCAGTGAGAAGTTGAGGTTGCCAGGATCAGAGTAGTGCAGAAGATGTCATATGCTGAGGCAGTGGAGAGAGTAGTAGAGGAAGATGGGTCCAGGGTGAGGGATCCTTAGAATGATCTCTGTGAGTAGGCCAAGGCCAATAGAGAGTGATAGGAATAACATGTGCTTCAGTAAGTTTTTTTTGTTGGTATTCATGGCCATGGTTGTCAATTGTCCCACAGGAATGGAAGGTAAATCACAGAGGATGGATGTTGTGGTGGCAGCTGCAGAAAAGTATTTGGGTGTACGAGATTTTACAGCAGAAAAGTTACAAGATGTTTTGAATGATATTGTCCCATCCTCCCAGGCTGCTGGCCTGGAGTAGGATCAGATAGGGCCAAAGTAGTGGAATAGCGGTGAGGTTTTAATGGGTGCAGGGTTAGATGGTAGGGCAATTATTTTCACAAAGTGCAATGAATTCGTGTGTGTGTGTGTGTGTGTATACACAGCTGATGATGAACGTGATGATTTTTGTGTGTGTGTGATCCGCATCCCATCCAGGAAGTGAGTGGCCTCCTTTGGGAGAGCCATTGTTTACGCTCTGTTTCTAAACCTTTCTGGGCCAGGGCCTAATGGCAGGGTTTTCATCAACAAGCCAAGGCTACACATTCCTACTGCAACCAACTAATTTTCATTTTCACCCTCACCACCGGATTCGCTCACTCCTGTAGGACCACTGTTGAGAGGGATGGGGTGACTAAGGCCGGAGAGAGGGAGAGAGAGATAGGTAAGAATGAGGGAGAAAGAAAGCGAGAGAATGAGGGAAGTGGGTAGAGAGATAATGTAGATACAAAGAGAGGAGAGGAAGAGACAACAGCCAGAGATACAGAGAGACCAGTGGAAGAGAGCATGAAGAGAGAATGATAAAGAAATGGAGGGGTTGAAAGAAAAAGAAAGAGGGCAGTCACTGTGAGAGAGGGAAGAGACAGCAATGTGGGAGGTTAGTAACAGACAGAGAGAGAGAGAGAGAGAGAGGGAGGGAGAGAAAGAGATAGATGGATGTAACGGAAGCTCCCGGAGTGAATTCCCAGAGTAGGACACGCATGGCTGAGCTGGACTGGCTGACGCAGCCTGGATCTATCTGGGGTGAGGGGTTCCTGCACATCCAGCTAGAAAGAGAGGGATGTATGGAGGGAGGGAGAGAGAGAGAGACAGAGAAAGAAAGAGGCCCATGGGCACTGACAGGTGTATCCTCCTCTACTCCAGCTGAGGCCTCACAGCTGACCTGCATACAGTACATCACTGGTAAACTGATAGAGGGAGAAATTATGAACCTGTGTACGTCGTATGGTTAATACTTGCCCTTTTTTCATTTTTTTCCCATGTTACGTCACAGCCATGGTGTTATTCAATGAAATGTTACAATAAGTGAAATTAATTACCTAATTTACTTTTTCATATTACACATAAGCTATCATTTGATGTATAAATCCCCTGTATAACTAACTGTAAGGTATACATTACATTATTTGCCGTATAAATTGAACAGTGAGTACAGCATATCATATTTTATTAATTAGAATACACTGTACCCTGAACTATCCATGAGCCCAGAATGTATTTGATTCACCTCACTGGTTCATGTAATAAAGTGACCCTTAACTCATTTGATAGGTAAATTAAAATGTTGATTATACAAGTGGAATGATAAGGAAAGAAAAGCAAAGCGCTTGTTCGCTGAGACAGTAAACTGGCTTGATTAAAATCCTATTAAATAAACACTACATTATTAAATCCAATATTAAATTCAATGAACGAGAATGGCTTGATTTGTTTACAGCAAACCAATTAGCGTTAGTAGAAAACTTAGCAGAAGTGTACTCATGAAGGCTAGTGCATTCGCTGTATAACATTTTCTCTGTGGAGAAATGGTAATGATATACTGTAGAAGAAGTAGTAGCAGTGCAATGGACAATGGATTATGTCTGCCTTAATGTGTTATAGTCCTGAGCATTGAGCACAGATTAATTTTAATCTTGTTTTCCTAGCCCTCATTCTTCTGCAGGTCTTTCCTTACCCCATTGGGGATTTTTCACACCCATACACCTCCATGTGGATTATTATCAGCAGTCTTCAGCTGAACCCAAAGGTCTGTCCACCATGCCCCCCAGTCCCCTACTGCCATGGCCAGGGGAGGCTGTCTTTATCTGGGCTACAGGACCTGGTCCTCCCTCCCTCACCCCAGCCGTTGGCTCATGGTTTGGGGACAGATGCCATGCCAGTCCCCAATGTGACTTTGGGGCCAAACCTATAGGTCTTTAAAGCTTAAGGGAGATGCAGTTAGACTTGGTCCACAGTGACCCTTGGTGTGTGGACTACACACAACATATGTGTGTGTGCGTGTGTTTGTGTCCAGGTCCCTCGGGGCCCTTGTCTGAAGCACAGCATTTGGTAGACTTACTCCTGGCTGGCATTTAGGAAACACAACAATCTGTTTTTAACAAATCACGTTAATTTTGACCGTTGCAATGTAGTGCCATCATATGCTCTCTGGCGAGGAATATCTAACTGATTAAAACATTCATATCAAAATCGTTTTACTGTGGTGATCAATGTTTTACTCTTACATTAAACAATCCAGTTTCTAGGGGGTTGACAAAATAACCTGTCAATACAATGTTTTCATAGATATTCTCTATATAACTTTAAATAGCAGCAGTGCTGGAAGTGGAATGAAATAAATGCGGGTGCTTATTTTAGCTGCAGATACCCATTTTACAGTATGTGTGTTCAGATTTTAGAGCCAGTATTCTTTAACAGATGAGTACCGGCTCAACTCATGCACTAAATAGCAACAGTTTGAAATTAAATTGCTCTCATGCCTACACAAATATTGGGAAAAGAACAGATACACTGCTAAGTAGAACCATATAGGGTTTTTTGGTTTGTCCCCATAGGGAACTTTTTTTGGTGCTAGGTCTTTGTATATGTAAGGTTCTTCATAGATCCTCCTGTACATGGTTCTACCTACAACCATTGTTCCCACTAAAGTGTTCTTGGTCGCGCAGCACCCCCAGGACTGCAGTCCAGAATAAATATCAGCCCACAGAGAGAAGCACAATATTGAACTTCACTCAACTTTCTAGAGCCGTGGTCAACAACAGGTCGATCGCATTCCTAGTCGATCGCCAAACATTTCTGTAAAAAACCCAACGGTAAAGCCTTGTGTTCCTATAATTTTTTTTGTTATTCGTCTTGGTGGTACAGTAGGTGCACCCGATTCAGCTGCCATTTTGAACCATTTCATGTGTCTGAAGGTACAAACTGCCTCTGGAGAGTGCACAATAGGTCTTCCACTGGCCAAAGCTACAGCAAAATGTATACTTTTTGTAAAGTATGCGCTGGGAAGCAAGTTCAGGGAGTGAACCATATAATAACTGAAAACACAATACAAAACAAGAACAATGCACAGACCAGAAACAATAACACCTGGGGAAGGAACGAAAGCGAGTGACATAAATAGGGCAGGTAATCAAGGAGGTGATGGAGTCCAGGTGAGTGTCATTATGCGCTGATGCGTGTAACGATGGTGGCAGGTGGGCACCATAACGAGCAGCCTGTTGACCTACAGGGCTTAGAGGGAGCACACGTGACACATTTTAAAACTATGACTAGAGACTGTCAACGAGTGAGTTCATGTTTAAGTTCTTACTCAGCACCGTCAACACTTTGTATTCAACACTTTTATAAGCAATAAAATGCGCGTTCTTCCTGTTTCCACTCAGCGCTACAACAAGCACTGCAGCAGTAATGAATGAGTAGGAAAGTGTATCTATAGGCTTGCAATGTTGTTATTAATATCGAGGAATATTTACTTTCTCTGTTCATAAGAGTAACAACATGAATTTGTGCATGAGGCAGAAATAATGCGGTGTGACTTGAGTTTCGCCATCAACTGGAAGACGGTGTCCCTTTTGGTCAATGTCAGTGAAGGAAAGGGAGAACAGAGGGATGTTGAGAAGCGGACCCTCAGTCTGCTGCTCTCTCCCTCCGCTGAGACTGACCATCAGATACAGCCACCATCATCCCAGGAAAATAAAAAGCGAATTATTTAAATGTATGCTCACTCAGTTGTGACTCATAAGTAATACAACAACAGATATATTACCGGTGTGATCAAATAACCTAACTCAAATGTTGAAATAATTTTTTTTCAATTCATTGGCAGGGCAATTCAAGCAAAGCCAATATGCGGTGATAATGTATTGGGACTACAGCTTACTGCACAAACCTCATTGCTACAGTACTACTTTCAATTGGTTAATGTTGCAAAGGCTTATGTTTTTAAGACGTAAAAAAATCTGGGTAGATCTCAGCTTGCATTTTGACTCAGAAAATGATCTTCACTCAGAAAAGGCTGGTGACCACTTTACTGTGGCAATTGTGACCGAATCAACGCAATATTAGCCACTTTTAATGCAACATACCGAAACCAAACTAACTATGCAAGAGAATTTGTTGGATGCAGAAAACATCAGAGTAGGATTCTATTGCATTAACATGCATGACTCAGCCCATACGCTACACAGACCAGTGCGGCATAAACAATCAGAGCTGCAGTAGGCCTATATGCAAATAGACAATTGCCATATATGGATCTGTGCCATTTACTTTGAACTGGACTGTGTTTACAACATGAGCAGTCGTGAGTAGATCAGCTTGTTTTGAGATCAAAGCGAGAGCTGCATATAGCCACGTAAGCAGATTTTGTTCATATCCTTTGCTAGTTAGTGAGTTATTAGCCCAGTTATAGATAATTTGTAGTTGGCAATACGGGTGTGATTGCGTCCTAAAAGAGCACAAAACGTGTACATTTCTAGACCTCTTTGAAAAGCGAGTCAGGGAAAGAGCTTTTCTTGTTCTTAAAGGGGTAGTGTTGTATTTTGACTTGGATAAGCTAAGTAGCCAATAGGCAGAAGGTAGCATAATTTGTCTGATTCTCTGTAGTAATTGTATGGAAATAATTTATGCATTTTATTTTGTGAAGTGGTTTCTTGTATCAAAAAACATAACATTTTCAGTCATCTTGTCTGAAGCAAACAGGAAAACGCTCATCCAGAAGCAGCGCTCCTGGTGGCCGGGGACTTTAATGCAGGGCAACTTAAATCAGTTTCACCTAATTTCTATCATGTTAAATATGCAACCAGGGGAAAATTAATTCTAGACCACCTTAACTCCACACACAGAGACACGTACAAAGCTCTCTCTCGCCCTCCATTTAGCAAATGTGACCATCATTTTATCCTCCTGATCCATATTTACAAGCAAAAATTTAAGCAGGAAGCACCAGTGACTTGGTCTATAAAAAAGTGGTCAGATGAAGCAGATGGTAAACTACAGGACTGCTTTGCTAGCACAGACTGGAATATGTTCCGGGATGGCATTGAGTACCCCACATCAGTCACTGGCTTTATCAATAAGTGCATCGAGGACGCCGGTCCCACAGTGACTGTAGGTACATACCCCAACCAGAAGCCATAGACTACAGACAATATTCGAACTGAGCTAAAGGGTAGAGCTGCCACTTTCAAGGAGCGGGACTCTAACCCAGAAGCTTATAAGAAATAGCGTGATTAACAATAAGCGGCTCGCCCCCAGGTGGTAAGGGTAGGTAACAACACATCCGTCACGCTGATCCTCAACACGGGGGCCCCTCAGGGGTGAGTGCTCAGCCCCCTCCTGTACTCCCTGTTCACTCATGACTGCACGGCCAGGCATGACTCCAACACCATCATTAAGTTTGCTGATGACACAACAGTGGTAGGCCTGATCACCGACAACAATGAGACAGCCTATAGGGAAGAGGTCAGAGACTTGACCGTGTGATGCAAGGACAACAACCTCTCCCTTAACGTGATCAAGACAAAGGAGATGACTGTGGACTACAGGAAAATAAGGACCGAGCACACCACCATTCTCATCGACGGGGCTGTAGTGGAGCAGGTTGAGAGCTTCAAGTTCCTTGGCGTCCACATCACCAACAATTTAACATGGTCCAAGCACACCAAGACAGTCGTGAAGAGGGCACGACAAAACCTATTCCTCCTCAGGAGACTGAAATGATTTGGCATGGGTCCTCGGATCCTCAAACTTTTTTACAGCTGCACCATCGAGAGCATCCTGACGGGTTGCATCACTGCCTGGTATGGCAACTGCTCGGCCTCGGACCGCAAGGCACTACAGAGGGTAGTGCATATGGCCCAGTACATCACTGGGGCAAAGCTTCTTGCCATCCAGGACCACTATACAAGGCGGTGTCAGAGGAAGGCCTTAAAAATTGTCAAAGACTCCATCCACCCTAGTAATTTACTGTTCTTTCTGCTTTCGCACGGCAAGCGGTACGACAGAACAGCTACATTATGCCTTCATTATGATCAAATAGCCACAGTAGGGAAAGGGGGATACCTAGTCAGTTGTACAACTGAATGCATTCAACTGAAATGTGTCTTCCGCATTTAACTCAGCCCTTCTGAATTACAGGGTTTTTAATTTGGAGTGTTCTGCACATTTTAATGTTGGCATGTATCCCCCCAAAAAATGTAATCAACTCAAGTTAGACCTCTCTGCAAATTATAAAGTTGAAAAGGTATGTTTAGCATATACTTAAGTTGTAGGAGGTGTAGCGGTGGGAATAACTAGGAATTCAAGTATGACTAATAACAGTAGTGTGCTGTTTTGCAATTGTGTGCTTGCTCAGCTGGCTGGAAGTATTATTATTAATGGTAGTGGAAGACGTTTACATAGTGAGATATATTAGTTAGGCCTATATCTTTGACATACTGTATCTTCCAGTAAAACTAATGAAAGGTAAATATTTGGTGATCATTGAAACCAATGTTCCAATGTTGATTAATGCAACTTTAAATGCATACAGTTTAAAAAGTATAGCCTAACAGTTATCAAAATGATGCGTCGAAGCAGCTAAAGTAAGAAAAAAATTGTATTTTTAAAATCTACCTTAAAAGATGAAAGAGACCATCCTTGTCTTGAAATTCAAATGAGTGCACCTGCTTTATTATCCCCCTGGTTTACCATAACTACACATGCTGGTCACCGTGACTATACATGCAGGCTTGACGACTCATCCGTAAAACACAGTTAACAGTAAAGATCACACCTTAGAAAATTATATGTAGCTAAATGACATTGGGCTCCAATTTGCTTCCGCTAAACAGTGGCACGCAACACTAAAAACATGTCCAAAGACCGAAAATACACACGTATTTGATTATAACAGGCACACCATTGGTCAGGGATAATCCCTAATACCACCGGTAGTCTACATATCCTTTACTAATATGTGAAAGTAGGCCTAGTGTCACATCACTAAATTATTTAAACAGCAAGATATTCCCTAAAACATTGAATGACCATTGTTGCGTACATCTATCACCTCGTGCAAATTGCTAATGAAATCATGCAATTGTGCATGTATTTGATAGGGTATAAATTGAAATAGGAGATTAGCCTAAACACTAGCGCCACCTCGTCCCACAGACAGTAAAACATATTTGACTGCTTTATTAACTCAATGTTGTCAGGCTACCATATATTTATACACTAAGGCCATTTTTACAATGGCACTGTCACAAAGTGGGAAAGCAGACAGTGGCAATGGCAATGAACAGCACCAAAGATTTCTAAAAATAGCCTACAGAAAAGGTTTCCCTTTCAGTCAGTCACTCGGTATATCATACTATGGGGAGTCAACGACCAATCCTATTCACCTGATGCAAACTCTACTCATGTCCAACGGGCCAATGGATGCCAAGCCCACCCTCGGAAGCCCTGCCTTCCTGGCTATAATACCGGGGCTTGCATTCATTTCCTGAATTCTTTGTTCTTCAGCTCGCCTGAAGGAAGAATGTGTCACGCAATTTCCAACCTTTCAAGTACACAAAAGTTACGAGACTCTGCTCCAACTTAGTTGTCTTGGTATCGGTTTTTGTGCTGGCTAAAAGCTAACTACTTTCTGCTCTGCTTGTGTAACTATTGCTTCCATGCTTGAGTAAGATTTGTGTTGGCAAAAAAAACACTACTTTCTGCTCTGCTTGTGTGGCTAGTGCTTCTTTGAGTAAGATGGCCAGTGGTAAGAGTAAGTTAAAAAAGGATAACCAGCTGACCGTGCCCTGGGCATGTTGTTTCACAATGAAAATTAAAGATACTCACGAGTGCTGTCCTCTTGCCTGGGGCGGAAACATGCTCAGGAGGCCTTGGCTCGGACCAGTTCATGTAACCATTGTCTCCAGCTGGGTTAAACTCATTGGGAGTGTTCAGAGTCCGGGGATGATATACTATCCCTGATTGACTCTGGATGGTTTTCAGAGTGTGAATCGGGTGACATCAGTCTGGGGAAGCCTAAGGCCTAACGTTGGATTTGGCAGGGGAGAGTGAACCATTGATGATGAATGCAACTTTGATGGCATTTTCTCCCCCGCAGTGGAGTTCCTCCAGGTTTTCGGGAACGTATTTACCTCTTGTCCCTGTAGCTGTGAAGCATCGCTTACCCCTGTTTAAAGATTCCACCGATGAGTGGCGAGTTACTTATCTACAAAGGCTAACAAGGGTGCTAATCCTAGCACAGTGATTCTAAATAAGTAATTCTGCTTTGAAAGTTTATAAACTTGTAAACTCACTTTTGAGAAAATGGCATTTGAATGTTTTGGGACCTACTGGAGAGCTCTCCTTGTCTACACCCATTCAGCATTGTTCACACCCTCTTAAGCCAGCCCCACCCATCTCTTTAAGGATTCACATGTGAGGTCATGTGCTAAACAGTGAGCAGTGTAGTAAAGATTAAGACTAAAAGTGGTTAAAGTAGTAGCTTACAATAAGGAAAAATTCCAGGTTAATGAAAAGTGTGCAGATTAAAATATTTTATAAATATTAGATGACACTTACTCAGACACACTTGTCTAAATGTATGGGTCATGTGAAAGAAATGCTATAACACCCAGCCACATCTTGCCAAATGGTTACTTGCATAGTAGCAATATCATAAATAGTGTCAATATAAATAAAATAATATACAGTATGTACAAGAACAATAACAATATCAGTGATAGATAAGGTAGTTAAATGCATACAATCAGGGCCAAAGTGGCTGAGTAGCAGGATAAAATGAAAATAGTAGCAGCAACGTATGGAGTGTGTGTTAGGAGAAAGTCATTTGAATAGAGGCATTGCAGATGGTGCTGATGACGTGTCCGTCCG
This sequence comes from Hucho hucho, assembly GCA_003317085.1. Lineage (NCBI taxonomy): Eukaryota > Metazoa > Chordata > Actinopteri > Salmoniformes > Salmonidae > Hucho > Hucho hucho. The sequence continues at coordinate 296,026 of QNTS01000348.1, forward strand.
AACCACGCATGAACAAGGGAATCTATATTCGGGGAGCCTGTTTCTGTCCTGCCATTGACTTTGGTGCAGGGCATGTGATGTCCATAGCCTCTTCATCGCAAAACTCCATGATCTTCTCAAAAATATCAGTTTGTCTAGCTGTGTCCAGTCTAGGTGGTGTTTGTACAGGCAGACCATCTACGGGAGGAAGGATGTCAGCGTTGCGCAGCAGCTGAAACCTGATCCCGACTGAGTCCAAACGGTCCTTGGCGACAACAACACCAGGCTCCAGAGCATTGAAGCTGTAAAACAGGAAATTTAAAAAATGAAGACATTACAACCTTGCATAACATCAATTCACCTCCAAGTTTAGATGAGAAGAATAACCTCATACAATACAATGAAAATGATATTCACCTGAAGTGCTGGTACTGCTTGAACTGTGGCAGTGGCCTGAAGTACAGAGTCAGGTGTTGTTGCCAGCCATAGCTTTCCACCAGCGCTGTACCATCCTCCAGTCCAATCAGCTGTGGGATGTTGACCCCTGTCACAGTGCTGTCCTTCACAACACCAGCAATCTCAGACAAAGTGTTCACTCTGGTCTTTCTGAAGTGCTGCTTGATGAGGCCGAAGCATCAGTCAGGGGAAAACTTGGTGTGGCCTGTGATCAGGAAGTGAAGGTCAAGACTGGTGGAGCTTGTGCATGGTTCGCCAGGCACTGTACCAGAGCACAAACTTGTTCTTGTTTTGGCCACTGCAGTTGCGAGGAGTTAAAAAGTAGATGGGACCTGGCTGCATAGAGTCAGAAGGATAGTGCACCTGCAAACAACAAAAGAACATTAAGATTAGTTAATGAAAATAAAATGTAACGTAATATCATTTTTTTATGCATCATCAGGTAAGTTTAAATGTGCAGAGCTGCAGCACTGCATACAGAAATATAATCTTGGAAACTGGAAGTTAAAATGATAACACACAGCCCGACTACACGTACCTCTGGAAAATACAGAAATAATGTGAGATCAATAAAAGTATTGCCAATCATGTTGGTGGTCAATTAAATAATCGAAACGTGTTTATGCTTTACATACCAAGTGTTGTTATCGATTCCTTCTAGGAATGACACACTGCTGCTTTTGTCACATGGCATTACAACAGCTTTCCACCAAAGTGTTTGTGTCCTGGGTGCGTCCTGGTAATACTATTGCATTATCCTCTGTGTAGTTGTTGATGAAGTTCACAACTTGCTCTAAGTCCTCATGCTTCAGGTGTAACCTGTGCTTGCTTGGACCATGGGAGGCATTAGACCATTCTCATATGACTGGTGGAGGAGAGTCAGGCGTGTTCTACTGATGCTGAAAGACAAATTCCAGATGCAAATATTTTGGCTTTATTATACAATAGAAAGCCATATTCACCGTCAGACACACCTGGCTAACTTGATGGATCATGTAATCATCTGGCGAGTCTTTTGTTTATACATGCTAGCTAAACAATGAACCATAATCCTAATTCATAGAGTATTAGCAATATTAGCAATAGCTAGCTAAAGTTAAGCAAATAGGTTCAATGTTAGCTAGTTAACTAGCTAACATTAGGCTATAACTAGCAATGCGAAATGGCATTCTGAGATACCATTACTACACACAGATCATAAACGTAATGTTAGCTAGCAGTCCAGCCATCTAACGTCAGCTAGCTAGCTAACAGTCAGTTTTAAGGAGTCTTTTGTTCATACATGGAGCTAGCTAGCTAGCTAAACAAGGAACCATAATCCCAATCCGTTTCCGCTTTGTATGTACAGCTTGCTTGGCCCGTTGTTGTGTCAAGTCACTCTGGTTCACACTGACCGTGTGCAATTCCATAAGAATAATTTTAAGCTTTAGCCCCCACCCAAATTCTGATCATTTTACTCGCCCTAGCAGAGCTGGTTAGGCTGTTTTCATGTTATCCAGAGGTGACTGTAACTATGCTCCTGGCAGCAATCTAATTACACTTTTTTGCTGACGTTTACTGACACCGGCCATATTCAACCAGTGTTATGCATTCATACATTCATCAGTTATTTTGCACTCTGGTACACTCAGACGAGAGTGCTCTGAAACAGTTGTTGCAGTGACGTTCTATTGAAATGGATACTTGCATACTGGAGTCTTTTGTTAAGTTTTAATACACAATACGTTTATTTTTAAAAGCAGCATTAGACAGGATTACCCTACACATGCTGACCAGCTCAAATAGACAGAAGCGTGCTATGTGGCAGAAAAATCCAAACTCATCTCTCGGCATGTCCAGTCCACTCATTATCTCAGCCAATCATGGCTAGCTGGAAGGTTTCTTCCTTTTTCTGTGGCTTAACCAACTAGGCTCATAATTTAACCGTTTTATTTTATTAGTATTTACAGATGGCATGCAACTTTGTTATTAAAGCACTTGAAAGTTCACATGTTTGAGAAGGCATTTCTGCCCAAAAAAACATTTTGATAAAAAGTTTATGTTCAAACGGCTCTCCTGTGAAGTAGTGACCCGTGACATACGCCAGCTTAGTTAGTAAATTTCACTTCCTTATGGTACAAAATACATTTCACCCCAAAAAATAAGAACCTTCAGTTTCTGAGGTGCTCAGTGCAGTATTTCTCTAACAAATCATCAACATTAGGCCTATATCCAAAATGTGATTTTGTGACGTAACTCATCCAACAACAAAGCACCGAGCACTGTTGACAGTGGTGCCACTTCCTCTCATCAACTTTTGGAGATTTTATGTTGCAGTGGACCTCTTTTAATATATTTTTGCGGGTCACAAAATGTACAATAAGATGTTGTACCAAGTCTCATGGTAGGCTACGCTTTAAACTCCATTGAGATTTCGCAAAACTACGCTTGTTTTTGAGGGAAATTATAAAATAGGGACAAGTATTTCGCATTGAATATGATAGCGTACATCAAAATATGAAAATGGATATCGTACCTCAAAGTTGTTAACCTTTATGTCCTGCGGATTTGGGTAGACAGGTAAAAAGTTGGTTACAATGCGAATATCACCATTTCAGGTAGGCTACAAATAAAATAACACTGCGTGACAAATGAGGAAGATGCTTGAGGTGAATTACAGCTGCTCGTGTTATAGGATAGCCTACACGTCCTAATCAATTATAGATATTACTTTCCAGTTGCTTTCCAATTATTGAATTTACACATTATGTAAGAACAAGATAGCCTAAATGTATAGGTTGTAGTTTTATAACTTACAATGAACCCCATGCTTGTCACAAAGCTTAGGCTACAAATTCTGTTGTTTCCGAGAAGCATTTTTCACCCTTAGTGACCACTTTTTATCTCGCACCTCTGTTGATTTTGTTAAAAGAATATTACAAATTCTACAGGGGGAAACAACTATCACTTTTGATCAGATTCGGTTTTGACCATTTGTTTTCTGAGATGATTATCTACACAGTGAACATATTCCCAAACCCCTTGGTCAAAAAAAAATGTTTTTGATTGGACACCGTACTTTTTACATTGAATATTATCTGCGATTGCCAGCGACCCTAAGTCATGTAATAATACAGTCATGCCGCATTTACAGAGAAGAAACATGTAGCCTAGGCAACTGTAAGACTACATCAATGTGGCAGGTAGGCCTAATCGTGGTTATGACTGGGGATAGTCTATTTATTTAGCTGATGCAAATGATAAAAACATGAGAAAAGTTGTGACAGGTTCATTAAAATGTTACAGAGCTTGGAGACTCACAGGGTGAATTTGTCGCCACTGTAGGCTTATCGAGTGGTTAGATTATGATATCATAGACACTTCAGCTTGGGGTTAAATTCGTTGCCTACAACTGTGTAAGTATGGTCATTTTATTTGTAAAAAAAAACAAAACAATATTCCAACATTCACAATAAAATACAGATTGGCGAGGACAATGGACATCTTCATGTCAGTAGCGTAGCCAGGAGTTTGTACGTGGGTGGGACTGTGGAAAATTGGGCTGGCCTGAACTGAAGCACTTCAAATAATACACGCTTTAAAATGCAAATTGTGCATGATGACACAGACTACTGTACCCGAATGCATAGCCTACCCAACACACAGCCAAACGCAATCTTCATTGTGGTCAGTAACTGTGGTCAGTAGTTGTGTGGTTTTGGTTAGTAGTTCTGTGGTTCAGTAGTTTTGTGGTCAGTAGTAGTGTGGTTGTGGTCAGTAGTTGTGTGGTTGTGGTCAGTAAGTGACTGTGTGGTTCACTAGATGTGGTAAGTAGTTGTGTGGTTCAGTAGTTGTGGTCAGTAGTTGTATTGTTATGGTCAGTAGCTGTGGTCAGTAGTTGTGGTCAGTAGTTTGTCAGTTGTGGTCAGTAGTTGTGTGGTTGTGGTCTGTAAATGACTGTGTGGTTCACTAGATGTGGTAAGTAGTTGTGATCAGTAGTTCTATTTTTGTGGTCAGTCGTTGTGGTCAGTAGTTGTGGTCAGTAGAGGTATGGTTGTGGTCAGTAGCTATGGTTGGTAATTGTGTGGTTGTGGTTAGAAGTTGTGGCCAGTAGTGGTCAGTAGTTTGTCAGTAGTTGTGGTCAATAGTTGTGTGGTTCAGTAGTTGTGGTCGGTAGTTGTGTGGTTGTGGTCAGCAGTTGTGTGGTTGTGGGCTGTAGTTGTGTGGTTGTGGGCAGTAGTTGTGGTCAGTAGTTATTAGCTACTTTTCCCTAGCACTAGTGATAGTAGTTGTGGTCAGTAGTTGTGTGGTCAGTAGTTGTGTGGTTGTGGTCAGTAGTTATGGTGGGTAGTTGTGTTGTGGTCAGTAGTTGTGTGGTCAGAAGTTGTGTAGTTGTGTGGTTGTGGTCAGTAGTTGTATGGTTCAGTTGTTGTGTGGTCAGTAGTTGTGTGGTTGTGGTCAGTAGTTTTCTTAAAAGATGGAGCTAGAGCATAGGAGGTTGGTGGCTTAATGGCGCCAACAGAGAGGGCTGCCTCGCTTCTCGCTCTTAGGAAACTTTGCAGTATTTTGTTTTTCAGAGCGGCGGTAACTCACCAGCACTACCAGCATTACGACCAGGAATACAACTTTCCCGAAGCGGAATCTTTGTTCGCACCCCCCAGGGCAATTGAACTGATTCCAGAAGCCAACCCAAAACAATGCCAGCGAAGGAGAGGTGCTCGGCGCGGTCTTCTAGTCCGACTTAGGAGGCGCGCACACCACCCACCACTTCCGAGTATATTACTCGCAAATGTTCAGTCTGGATAATAAAGTTGACGAGCTCAGGGCGAGGGCTTCTTTCCAGCGAGACATCAGGGATTGTAACATACTCTGTTTCACGGAAACATGGCGCTCTCGGGATATACTGTCTGAGTCGGTCCACCCAATTGGGTTCTCAGTTCATTGCGCAGACAGGAATAAATATCTCTCCTGGAAGAAGAAGGGCGGGGGTGTATGTTTCATGATTAACGACTCATGGTGTAATTGTGATAACATACAGGAACTCAAGTCCTTTTGTTCACCCGATCTAGAATAACTCACAATAAAATGCAGACCGTATTATTATCTCCCAAGTGAATTTTATTTGGTTATAGTCACGGCCGTGTATATCCCCCCTCAAGCCGATACCATGACAGCCTTCAAAGAACCTCACTGGACTTCATGCAAACTGGAAACCACATATCCTGCAGCTGCATTTATTGTAGCTGGGAATTTTAACAAAGCATATTTGAGGAAAAGGTTGCCAAAGCTCTATCAACATATAAACTGTAATACTCACGCTGCTAAAACACTCAACCACTGTTACTCCAACTTCCGGGATGCATACAAGAACCTCCCCTGCCCACCTTTCAGCAAATCTGACGACAACTCCATTTTGCTCCTTCCATCCTATAGGCAGAAACTCAAACAGGAAGTACCCTGCAAAGGACTGTCCAACGCTGGTCTGACCAATTGGAATCCACGCTTCAAGATTGTATTGACCACGCGGACTGGGATATGTTCTGGGTAGCTTCAGAGAATAACATTGACATATACACTGACACGGTGAATGAGTTTATCAGGAAGTGTATAGGAGATGTTGTACCCACTGTGACTATTAACACCTACCCTAACCAGAAACCGTGGATAGATGGAAACATTTGCGCAAAACTGAAAGCGTGAACCACCACATTTAACCATGGCAAGGTGACTGGGAGTATGGAAGAACACAAACAATGTAGTTAGTCCCTCCGCAAGGCAATCAAACTGTCAAAACGTCAGTGTAGAGACAAATAGGAGTCGCAATTCAACGGCTAAATGACTATCACTCATGGCGAGTGCTTTGAGAGACTAGTCAAGGATCATATCTCCTCTACCTTACCTGTTACCCTAGACCCACTAGCATTTTCTTACTGCCCCAATAGATCCAAGGACGATGTATTCGCGATCACATTTCACACTGCCCTATCCCATCTGGATAAGAGGAATACCTATGTCAGAATGCTGTTCATTGACTATAGCTCAGCATTCAACACCATAGTATCCTCCAAGCTCATCATCAAGCCCCACCCTATGCAACTGGGTCCTGGACTTCCTGACGGGCCGTGGAGGTAGAAAACAACACCTCCACTTTGCTGATCCTCAACACTGGGGCCCTACAAGGGTGCATGCTCAGCCCCCTCCTGTACTCCCTGTTCACCCATGACTGCATGGCCAAGCATGCCTCCAAATCAATCATCAAGTTTGCGGTCGGCACAACGGTAGTAGGCTTGATTACCAACAATGACGAGACAGCCTACAGGGAGGAGGTGAGGGCTCTGGGAGTGTAGTGCCAGGAAAATAACCTCTCACTCAACGTCAACAAAACAAAGGAGATAATCGTGGACTTCAGGAAACAGCAGAGGGAGCACCCCCCTATCCACATCGACGGGACCGCAGTAGAGAAGGTGGAAAGCTTCAAGTTCCTCTGCGTACACATCACTCACAAACTGAAATGGTCCACCCACACAGACAGTGTGGTGAAGAAGGCGCCACAGTGCCTCTTCAACCTCAGGAGGCTGACGAAGTTTGGCTTGGCACCTAACACCCTCACAAACTTTTACAGACGCACAGTTGAGAGCATCCTATTGGGCAGTATCACCGCTTGGTATGGCAACTGCTCCGCCCGCAACCACAGGGCTCTCCAGAGTGTGGTGCGGTCTGCCCAAGGCATCACCGGGGGCAAACTACCTGCCCTCCAGGACACCTACAGTACCCAATGTCACAGGAAGGCCAAAAAGATCATCAAGGGAAAAAAACACTCAAGCCACTGTCTGTTCACACCGCTATCATCCAGAAGGCAAGGTCAGTACAGGTGCATCAAAGCTGGGACCGAGAGACTGAAAAACATCTCAAGGCCATCAGACTATTAAATAGACATCACTAGCACATAGAAGCTGCTGCCTATATACATAGACTTGAAATCACTGGCCACTTTAATAAATGGGACACTAGTCACTTTAACATTATTTACATATCTTGCATTACTCATCTCATATGTATATACTGTATTCTATACTATTCTACTGTATCTTAGTCTATTCTGCTCTGACATAGCTCGTCCATATATTTATATATTCTTAATTACATCCTTTACTTAGATTTGTGTGTATCGGGCATATGTTCTGAAATTGTTAGATATTACTGCACTGCCGGGGCTAGTAACGCAAGCATTTCGCTACACCCGCAATAACATCTGCTAAACACATATCAAATACATCAAACACATGGTTTCCAGGTGTTTGATGCCATTCCATTTGCTCCGTTCTGGCCGTTATTTTGAGCTGATCTCCCCTCAGCAGCCTCCTGTGAGCTAGAGACATAAGAAACTTGCTAGCCAGCTAGCTAGCTAGGTACTTTTTCACTAGCACAAATTATTTTGGCTATTTCCTAAATGGATTATTTTATCAGTGAAAAAGCATTTGTAGGACAAAAGGAATTTACTAGTGTTATTTTGACAAGATTTGCATAATTTATCTTATAGAATGGGTTACTTGTTCATATAAAACTGGTTGCTGGGTTGCTAGGCAATTTAATTTAATTTTGAAACACCATGTTAACTAATGGGAGTTTTTGGAGTTACAAAAAGTTGAATATTGTAAAAGATATAATAGTTATCATAAATATATTTTAGGGTTTGGAATTTGGAGTGTTCTGCACATTTTAAAGTGGTTTTTGGGTTTGTCTCTTAAAAGGTGTGAACGGCAGTGTTTCAAAAATGTCATAATTTGGTCACCATAGACCTCCATGTTAAAATTAGTATTTTTTCAAGTTAGACCTCTATTCAGGTTATAAAGTGAAAATGGTATGTTTTGCATAAATGCTGCAGGAGGAGTAGAGGTGGGAATAATAATAAGTAATTGAAGTATGATGAATAACAGTAATGTGTTGCGTCACAATCACACTAATAAGTCAGAAGTATGTTAAAAATGTAAAGTGAAGATTTAAAATGCTTTGCAAAACCCACTTATAAGAAATATGTTGATTATTTAAAGTGGGGACTCGTGAGCCCCATTAATAAAATTGTATATTTCCTGTAAATACAACCCTTATTTTTTTTTTATCTTGCTCCAAGTTTATTTTTCACTTTAGAACTAACTATCCAAATTACTTCAACTGGGTTACAAGCAATTACACCAATTCCATGTAAATCAAAATATTAGGTTAAATGCAATCAAATATTTCCTTTAAATACAATCCATTCTTATTCTCTTAAGGATGCGCCCCTTTTTTCAATTTTCACCTAAAATTACAGACCCAAATCGAACTGCCTATAGCTCAGGCCTTGAAGCAAGGATATGCATATTCTTGGTATAATTTGAAAGTAAACACTTTGAAGTTTGTGGAAATGTGAAAGGAATGTAGGAGAATATAACACAATAGATCTGGTAAAAGATGATACAAAGAAAAAACCAACCGTTCTTTTGTATTTTTTTTGTACCATCATCTTTGAAATGCAAGAGAAAGGCCATAATGTATTATTCCAGCCCAGGTGCAATATAGATTCTAGACTTTGCACAGTGTATGTGCAAAGTTTTAGACTGACCCAATGAACCATTGCATTTCTGTTCAAAATGTCAAGACTGCCCAAATGTGCCTAATTTGTTTATTAATAACTTTTCATTGTAAAAAATGGTGCACTCTCCTCAAACAATAGCATGGTATTATTTCACTGTAATAGCTACTGTAAATTGGACAGTGCAGTTTGATTAACAAGAATTTAAGCTTTCTGGCAATATCAGATATGTCTATGTCCTGGGAAATGTTCTTGTTACTTACAACCTCATGCTAATCGCATTAGCCTACGTTAGCTCAACCGTCCTGTGGAAGGGACACCGATTCCGAAGAAGTTATCTTAACTTTGGCATTACCTAGAATTTACAGTGCTTCAATGACAGGAAACATTCACTCCAAACTGATCTTCACTTAAAGCTTTCACATTTATAGGCCACAATACAGCCAAATGGTGATTTCTCAATGGCAGCCTTGACCTGGTTTCTAAGTAACACATGCACTTATGCTAGTGATGGGTCGTTCACGAACGAGTCGGCTCTAAGAGCCAGCTCTTGTAGGTGAACGTTGGGAGCCAGCTCGCATATCAGAAGAGAAACAAATTAAGATATGAATAATCAAAAGATTTAAATGAATAGAATTAACTAATTCAAAGAACGAAAAAAGAAAGAAAATAATATAGGCCTAAATGCTCAAGCGCACACATTCGTTCTGACTGTCTGCTCAGACTAACAGCCTCGCCTGTTGTTCCTGTCAATCAGACACGCAGTGTCAACCAACAAACCAAAGATGCGTGAGGGAGGGCAGCCCACTCACAGTGACACACTTAGCAGCCGAGGAGAGAGAGGAAGAACAGCTGTGAAAACAACAGCTGGAAAATGAGTCGGAAGCACAGTAGCATTTGGATGCATTTTAATAATGTAGACAATGTTAGAGCACAGTGTAGAATTTGCCAAAACAAAATCTCATATAAAGCCAGTTCTGCGCACAACCTACACCGGCATATGAGAACTGTGCACCCAACTGTGAAGCTAGCTGTAGCGGAGCTTCGAGAAACTTGCGGGCCTGATAGTGATAGTGGTGGAGCCATCACCTCCACACCTGGAGATGTATCCACTCAGCCTACTCCGTGACCCACAGCAACGCAGTCTTCTATGGACCAGTTTATGCCAAAGTCTATGTCTGTACCAAAATAAGGCCAAATTGATATTACATTGGCTAATATGATTGCCACCGATTTCCAGCCATTTTCGATCGCGGAGGACAGAGGATTTAGAAATCATAGCAATAGTCTAAATCCAATGTACACAGTTCCAAGCAGGAAAACCCTTTCAAAATCACTTATTCCATAACTGTACGAGAGCACAGTGCGGGAAGAGTCCAAAAAGCTGGACATCAAGGGTAACCACTTCTTACATATCGGGTACATGTCACTTCATTGAAGATTTTTCTATGTCTAGCTGTCTTCTGGACTTCTTTGAGTTCAGCGACAGACACACCTCAGAGAACTTGGCAGAGGAACTGTTGAGAGTGGCCAGAGAAAGGCAAGTAGATGGAAAAGTGGTCTGCTGTGTTAGCGACAATGCAGCTAACATAACCAAAGGCATGAAAATGTTAAAATGGATCCATCATCCATGTCTTGCCCACACAATCAACCTGATTGTAAGAGATGCTCTGAAGGTGATGAAGCCCACTGTGGACAAAGTAAAAGCAGCTGTGGAATACTTCCACAGGAGCACAGTAGGTGCTTAAAAACTAAAGTCTACACAACGCCAGATGGGGATGCCTGAGCTGAGGCCTAAACAAGGCTGCACTACATGGTGGAATTCACCATTTTATATGTTGAAGCAGTTTATTGAGTCAAAGGATGCCATCATCTCTACCCTGGCCATTGTCAATGCACCTGTTGATGCTCTGACCCAAGAGGACTGGGAGGTGGTGGAGGAGGTGTGCAGAGTCCTGGAAACCTTTAAGCAGGTCACTGTGGATATCAGTGGAGAGAGGTACAGTAAGCAGTTATTACTACATCATTATTTAATCCAGTATTATATATGTATATGAGCAGTAGATGAGAATGTAGTATCAGTTGACAAAACATGAACCTGAACTAATAAGTTACTGTTCTCTCTTTTTAGCTATGTGACAGCCTCAAAAATGATACTCCTGTGTAAGGGTCTGCAGCAAATCACAGCCAGCCGCCAGAGAGAAGCAAATGTAACCACAGGACGTGACAGAGTTGATGGACACCCTATGTTCATCAATGGACAGAAAGTTCCAAAGAATGGAATATAATCACGTGCTATCAGAAACCGCTGCACTTGACCCCAGGTTTAAAAAGTTAGCCTTCAGTGATGCCAGAGCGATTGATGAGGCTCTTCAAAGAATAACCTCAACAGCAGGGAGGGACAGCCCCAGCAGTCAGCTGGCTCAGGCACCAGGGCAAAAGGAAGAAGAGGGAGCAGATGGAGCAGAAGCACCAGCAGTAGTGCCACAAGCGTTTGCTGTCTGGATGCTGTTTGACGAGAGAGCAACTGGGGATGCAGCATGAAGGAATCCCTATTTAGAGGAGCCCCTCCTCCAAAGATCTGCAGATCCTCTGAGCTGGTGGAAGAACAAGGCCTCTGTCTACCCACGGCTTACTAAAGTCATGACAGGGAGACTCTGCATAGTGGCCACATCCGCACCCTCTAAGAGGGTCTTCTCGAAAACAGGACAAATAATTACTGAGAGATGAAACCGCATCAGCCCCTCGAAAGTGAAACAACTTGCATTTCTGAATGCAAATCTCTCATAAAAGCAAAATATGGTTAACATAATATAACATGGCAATAAAGAAGAGAGAGAAAAGAGGGAGTTTAATGTTTTAAGTGGGATGCTGCAGTTTTGCACATTGTTATTTATTTATCTTTGATATCGTGCAATATTCTATTATTATGTTGTTCAGATTGTATTCGTTTTGAATTGTTACATTTATATGCACTTTGTTTATATACTTTAAAAAAGTTATACTTTAAATGCAAATGTTTAATAGCATTCTTTTTCATAACAAACCAATGCATTTTTAAATACATTGTGGTTAAGGTGGAGTATGATTTAATTTAATAATTTAATTAGAATTGTTTTAACACCAATCATAGTCCAACTATCGCAAACTGTTTAACTTGAAAAAATATAAAACATATATTTTTTTAAAGAGCCGTTTGGGAGCAGAGCCGGCTCACTGAAAAGAATGCCAGAATGCCCATCACTAACTTATGCAAGTATCCTTTTCTGATAGGCTGTCGCTGCTCCACTGCCCCCACCACTATGCAATGCACATTTCCTTGAGGTGTTGAAAGCAATTTAGAAGCTTCCATTCAATTAAAAAACACATTGATCTATCAACTTCGTTATTTGATTTCAGATAAAATGAATAGAATAGATTGAACAAACCAAAGCCTATACAAGTCAGTAAAAACACTTCAGATGAAGAACTGTGCCAATGCGCATTTACACTTTGTCACATGTATTTATGCAAGTATTAAGCAAGTGCAGATACTGGCGGTGTATAAAGTTACATTTAAATGTTGACTACAATAGACCAAATTAACTAGAATGACGTTCAGTCTGTCGAGTGGGCAAAATAAACAACCTGGAAGCCACGTCCCCAATAAGCCACGCCTCCAACTCTTCTGATAGGCTGCCACCGCTACATCGCATCCACCGATATTGCGTATGCGCACGAGGTGTCTAAAGCAATTTAGACGTTTTAATTCAATTTGAAAACTCACATTGATCTGTCTAATTTGTCATTTGATTTCAGACAAATTGACTAGAAAAGGTTTAACGGACCAAAGCGTACTTTTCAATCATTCCAATCATTAAAAGCACTTTAGATGAACAACAGCGTCATCCCACTTTTTACAGTGTAATACATGTTCTCTTTACTAACAATCCTTATTTTTCACCCACAAAGTTCCACTTTCCCACACTTTTGGATCAGCAGAAGAAGCCACTGGCCACCGTCATGCTGGTCTTTCTAATGGTTTGTGAAGTGAGCGTGTGACCAGAAACCAGCATAGCACTTCCTTTCAAGATTTAAGCCATGTCGCACTGCATCATCTAAATGTATGATACTGGTAAGCACAGCCTGCGCACACACACAAATGCAAACGCATCATTATGAAAGCAAAATTCTGTCTCTGCAAAAATAGGTCATACATCACTGTATCTCAAAGAATGTACTTCTGTATGTATAGTCATAATGACACTGTTTGTGTGTGCTTGCGTGCGTTACCCCTAAATTCTGATGTCAGGTCAATTTAAGGGCCAGGGCAAACTGGTTCTAGGCCTGCGCTTACCCAACCCCCACATCCAACTTAATATATTTTACCTATGTTGTAACATCTCAGTTTGGATAACACACCCACAAACAGCAAACCACTGCCAGCCGGTTGTGGAGACAAAACCAATGCCTCTCACAGAGCAAGATGAGAGAAAAACAGTCTCACCGGCAGATCACAGAATAAACTAATCTGCTCTTTGTTATTTCTCCTATATTTAAACTGACAGTTCAGAACATTTAGCAGAATTGGCTGATAGGAAATACGCCTTTGAGAGCCTAGTTAACTTTGATGGTGTTAACGCTCAGTTAGTTTCAGACGCCGGTACTATGGAAACACCTGTTGTCAGCAATATGAAAGTGCACTCTTAGAAAAAAGGGTTCCAAAAGAGTCCCATAGGGCGGTCCATGATAGGTATTTTCAAAGTAAAAAGTATAATTGGAGCAAGAAAAAAAAAGTTGTGTTTACAGGAAATATTTGTTTGTATTTGTTATTCATTAGGTTTAACAAAAGAGAAATTAAGTTAAGTGTTGGAAGAAATAGGCTGCACCAACTGGAAATAGTATTATAGGCTCGGTAATAATCAAACAAAACAGCTGGCATTGAATCCTATGTTTGGTTTCAACAAATGTAGTATTTTCCCTTGAGAAAACCTAACTAATTTACTTGTAATTTTAGATTAGATGTAATTTTAGGTTGATCCAAAGACATTTTTTACAGTGTAGCTTATATTTCATAATATACCAAAAAGTGTTCAAAGGCTGGCTTAAGGATCCCATATTGTCCTTAAAAACCCTGATATGTTTAACGACCGTGTGATGCAATAATGACATCGTTTTGTGTTGTGATAACACGCATTTCTCATGACTGCTCCGAGGATGCGGCACAAATGGAATGAGCATTATGCGCCTCGGAGCTATTTAAATGAGGCCGGCCAGAGAGAAGGGGGAGAAAAGTGTCGCAAAAATCAGGGAGACGACTACACAACCCCCATGGCGCATTATGGCAGCAGTCAAGTGAAGGCGAAAACAAGAGAAAGCTTTGCCGACTATTGTTAATGCTGCATTCTAGCAGGGGAAGATCTGTGTCTCTCTATTACCCACGCTCTATTTCCCTCCATACCTTGAGTTCTGCTGCCTCCACTCCAGAGAGAGGGAGAGACTGGAATATGCCGGATGCATCATCTCAAGTGGAAAGTCAAGCTATAGGACAGGGGTAGGCAACCCTGGTCCTGGAGTGCCGCAGGCAGGGGTGCAACTATGGTTTTAGAAGTGGGGGGGACATAATTATTATTGTTATATATACATTTTTTATCCAGTCAGATAAACACTCCAAATAGCCTATCCAACTGCTCGGAGGCATCCGCATGGTCTTAAAGCACACCGTTGCCTCGTTTGTATCACATTCCAATGATAAAACTGGGGGTAACAAAGGGCCCCCCGAGTATCGCTGCGGTCTAAGGAACTGCATCAGAGTGCTAGAGGCGTCACTACAGACCTGGGTTCAGTCCCAGGCTGTATCACAACCGTCCGTGATCGGTCCATAATTGGCCCAGCGACGTCCGGGACTTTACATGGCTCATCGCGCTCTAGTGACTCCTTGGGGTAAGACGGGCGCCTGCAGGCGGACCTCGTTCGCCAGTTGAATGATGTTTCCTCTGGCTTCCAGGTTAAGCGGGCGCGTGTTAAGAAGCATGGTTTGGCAGGTCATGTTTCGGAGGACGCATGACTCGACCTTTGCCTCCAGAGCCCATTGGGGAATTGGAGCAATGAGACAAGATCGAAAAAGGGGTAAAAAATGCAACTTCAGAATGTGGGGGGATATGCCCCCCATGTCCCCAGTGACAAGTTGCGCATCTGGCTGCAGGCACTTAAACTGGAAGAGCAGTTGTGTTGAATTTAGGCAATCAGTTGGAACAAAATCCTGCAGAACCTGAGGCACTGCAGGAACAGGGTTCTCTACCCCTGCCATAGGATATCAAATCTGCCTGAAATAAAAAAGAGGATAGCATAAATCAATACAGTATTGTGCTGCAGCATATGAGGTTTGTATCCAAAACATTCTATATACATTTTCAGAAATTTTGTAAAGTAGCTTTTATTGTTTAAATAACTTATAAAAGAGATTGGTGTATTTGTTCAGTATTTAATCAAGGCATGTGGTTATTCAATGACAGACATGTACAGTATTTATTTTGCACAGTCAAAAATATATTTTTACCCCCCCCTTTTTCGTGACATTCAATTGCAATCGATTACGATCTTGTCTCATCGCTGCAACTCCCCAACCCAGGTCTGTGGTGACACCAAAAGCACTGTGATGCAGTGCCTTAGATCACTGCGCCATTCAGGAGGCCAAGTTGAACACTTTAAGAGTTGAATGGGGAACATTGCAACAGAGTAAAATCTTTAACACTTTTAAAAGTGTTATTTTACCACCAGTTCAATGGGACATATGTTCACTGGAAATAGTGTACATTTAACACTTTCTGAATTAAATTTACACCATTGATTTTGCTGTGCTGTAACAAACTACACTTTTGGAAGCTACACTTTTGTTTAAACAATATTGAATAAAAAAACAGTAGCATATTATGGTAAGCTATAACAGTGTTAAACATCATAAGGGTAAATCGATTAATAACTGTATAGTCAAATTTTCACATGTCAGATGAACTGTCAATAATTATAGTGCAAAATTCTACACAGCAAATTCTCCAGTGTTGAATCCAAACTGACCATTTTAAATTTAACACTGGTCCAGTGTCTATATGGGCAGGGTTGGGTAGGTTACTTTCTAAATGTAATCCGTTACAGTTACTAGCTACCTGTTCAAAATTGTAATCAGTAATGTAACATTCAGATTACAAAAACTCAGTAATGTAATCTGATTACATTCAGTTACTTTTTAGATTACTTTCCCCTTAAGAGGCATTAGAAGAAGACAAACATGTACTTTACCCATCTATTGCAGGATAAATAAATGTTAAAGTTTACATAGCTGGCCATATATGGATGTAAAATGTTACTTTGTGGGTTGGTTATGTAGGCTTCTTCTAACACATCGCTTTCTACTTCATATAATAATACGATTGAATTATGTCTTTACATTATTATATATAATTTATAAGTCCAAAAACGGCTGTAGCAACTACAGATTATCCCTTTAAGTCTATCAAAAGTGTATGAGTTTGAGCAAGTGTCCATTAGGCCTATGGATGTATTTTTTTTAATCAGCATGAATTAGATTGAGCAATACAAGCCCCGCTTTATTCCATAGGCTGGGATCCGCACTATAACTGATGGCGCCGGAGGAGGTGGCTGCCGTTTTACGGGCTCCTAACCAATTGTGCTACTGTGTGTGTTTTTTCACGTTTGTAACTTATTTTGTACATGTTTCTGCCACTGTCTCTTATGACCGAAAAGAGCTTCTGGATATCAGGACAGCGATTACTCACCTCGTATTGACAAAGATTTTTTCATTAACCTCTTGGGGATAATTAACTTCTTAGGGAGCGGCTCCCGAGGTGACGGTTTTGGAGAGTCTGGCGTGCCCAAAGTAAAATGCCGCCCACTCAGGCCCAGAAAATAGGATATGCACATAATTAGTACTATTGGATAGGAAACACTCTGAAGTTTCTAAAAGTGTTAACATAATGTCTGTGAGTATAACAGAATGGACGTGAAGTTTGTTCTATAGAAAGTATTTGACTCTAGCCACAAAATTAAGGAAATTAGAAGGGGGAGAATTCTGGCATGGGGGAGATTTTCGGCACAACATCTGTCAATGTTGACTTTTGCCAGGTATTACCAACCAGAATGAATCCTACCTTTGAACCACGTGATCCTTCTGGGGTAGTTGTAAAGGTGGTTGTACTTGGCTGGCAAAACTTAAAAAGCGGTCTCATGTTTTCAAGGTTCGACATTACTTATTTGTTTGTTGGTGATGATGATTGACAAAGTTTTTCATATAGCTGGCTTCACATGCGCCTTATTTGTGATTGGCCAGTATTTGCATATTGTTATTTGACGCGTCAAATAGTGCTATTTGGCACGTCATTAGGTAACGTTAGCGTTATATTATGTATCTACTTTTTATTTGTATATTTTGCAGCTGTTACACCACTCACTCTCATCACCTACGTTAGCTAGCTAGCTAACATTAAGTTAACGTTACCTGGCTATTGATGGTTGAAGTCAATTTACAATTTTCAAGAAATTGGGCAGCCATTGTTAACTAGCTAGATCATTTTACCTCAGAAGAACAGTTAGCTAACTTTACCTCAGAATAACAGAAAGTTGAGTTATTGTTTTTCATCAGTACCTGAGAATTGGGCGGAGTCCAAACAGCCTTATAGCAAATGAGGATAATCAGTGACAAAACCTATGACTCATAGCATACGTATAGGTGAATCGCTGTGACATACAACAAACAAGTCTCAACGTCAACAGTGAAGATGCAACTCCGGGATGCTGGCCTTCTAGGCAGAGTTCCTCTGTCCAGTGTCTGTGTTCTTTTGCCCATCTTAATCTTTTATTTTTATTGGCCAGTCTGAGATCTGGCTTTATCTTTGCAACTCTGCCTAGAAGGCCAGCATCCCGGAGTCGCCTCTTCACTGTTGACATTGAGACTGGTGTTTTGCGGGTTTCATTGGCAGCTTTTAATGAACTGGCAGCTTTTAATGAAGCTCCAGTTGAGGACTTGTGAGGCATCTGTTTCTCAAACTAGTCACTCATATGTACTTGTCCTCCTACTCAGTTGTGCACTGGGGCCTCCCAATCCTCTTTCTATTCTGGTTAGAGCCAGTTTGCGCTGTTCTGTGAAGGGAGTAGTACACAGTGTTGTACAAGATCTTCAGTTTCTTGGCAATTCCGCGCATGGAATAGCTCTAATTTCTCAGAACAAGAATAGATTGACGAGTTTCAAAAGAAAGTCCTTTGTTTCTAGAAATGTTGAGCCTGTAATCTAACCCACAAATGCTGATGCTCCAGATACTCAACTAGTCTAAAGAAGTTAAGTTTTATTGCTTCTTTAATCAGGACAACAGTTTTTAGCTGTTCACAAGGGTTTTCTAATGATCAATTAGCCTTTTAAAATGATAAACTTGGATTAGCTAACACAACGTGCCATTGGAACACAGGAGTGATGGTTGCTGATAATGGGCCTCTGTACGCCTATGTAGATATTCCATTTAAAATCTGCCCTTTCCAGCTACAATAGTCATTTACAACATTAACAATGTCTACACTGTATTTCTGATCAATTTGATGTTATTTTAATGGACAAAAATTTGCTTTTCTTTCAAAAACAAGGACATTTCTAAGCGACCCCAAACTTTTGAACTGTAGTGTATATCACAAGGCCTTACTCTGATGGCATAGTTTTACCCTAATACAGTGGCCTAAAACTCATGGTTTACAGGCCACATTAGGCCTGCTAGTCACAATATGCTGGCTTGCAAAGTGATGTGTAATTGCTATTGGAATCTAGCTAGAGTTAAAGGTCCTGAACAGTCATTCTGAAAAGTACTTTTTTTCTCATGGCTACCAGGAAGTTTGAAAACAGTCTGAGTGGGCGGGAGCTTATATTCATGAACTCGCCTTGACTGCCAGCTCTTTGAAACGCCTATGTCAAGCAACTTGGATGCAGTGAGCAGTAAAATCATCTGAAGCAAAATTGGTGATACATCAAGCAACTTAAACATTGAAATTGTATCAATGATATAATTTGGTATGTATCTTGTGATGCAGTTCACAGCAGCACTGACATGTGTTGACTTTACAACTGCGTCAGAGTTCTGAATGACCCCCCCACCCCCCCAAAAAAAACATAGGCATGAAAAAACAATCCTTCAAAAATCTACCTGCAGTAGAGCATGCTGGGAAATATGATAATGATGGGCCTGGTTTGATGGGAATGTTTTACTCTCCACAGAGTAAAACTGACAATCACTCTCACGCTCAACACTGGTTGTTAACACCAACAGTCGGGTTCTTTTACACCATTGAGTGTTTATATCACTCTTAAAGCGCTTACACACGGGCTGCAGTAAACAACAATTGAACAGCAAGAAAATCTGTTGACCGTGTGTAGAGACCAGCGGCCCTGGTTTTTGTCAGCTAATTTAATATGTTGCTGCTTTGAGTGCTGAAGCTGCTCACAGGAGCGAACACCCAGAACTGCGGGGCTTGCAAAACTGTTTGCGTTTTGCTGCCTGCCGCCCTACTCCCATTGAAGTCTGTGAGACCTTTGCTGCTTATTGTGGCTTGTCTGTAAGTGCCTTTACGTAGTTAATTTAACTCCTGAATCAACACTAGAATTGTTATATTGAAAAATATCTACTAGGTAACACTGGCCAATTTGCTGTGTACATTTGTGTTGGCCTATTTCATCTACCGTGCTTTTGTCTTTCTCTGAGGTGACTTGTTTCTCAAAATTAATAGTACCATAATATTAGACTATTATTTGTCATTCCATTAGTTCAGCAATGTGTTACTTTTCCTCTGCTGGAAATTGTGAACACTGCACACATGAAGTGCTATTCGAAAATCATTGGGACGTCCCTACCCTTAAACCCTTGCCTTTAACTCCTACCCTTACACTAACCATAACCCTTACCTTTAAACCTTTTAAATGTCAATGGGGGTATGTATGTCCCAAGTATACCAGATCCGCACTGCACAACGCACACACATTCTTGCACACACACCAGCCTCGCTAGTCCAATGGAACAAAGACCAGCCTTATCGATTTATGCTTGCCTAGCCAATGACGCGAGTCCTCATAGCTCACATGACGGCTTTCTCTCATGCCTTTCCACACCGTGTACAATCGCGGGATTGTGGCATCACTGGAGATCTGAAACCGGCGGGGTAGGACGTCAACAACTGCGAGCAAATTATTACAATTTGTGAAATGAAGTTTTTCAGGTTCCCGGCCATATATATTCTCATGTATTTTCGAGCGGACTTTCTCTGACTGTTGACCGCGGGAACCCCTGAACGGTAGGAGACTATGCATCATCTTAAGATACTAAAATGAACCGTCAATATTGTTGTTACTTCATTCTGATGGATTTGATTTTTACGAGATGCGCGTTTATCAATGGTGATTCTCTTTTTTTGTTTGCTCCACACCTTGCATCACACGTCCTGTATTTGCACGCTGTGAGTTAAAATGTCTATCAAATTTGATTATTGAGTTTCACGCATATAGGCGTAGGTCTACCTTCCCTTCGATTTGTTATCAACTGTTGGTAAAAGGTAGCCAATATTGTGTTTTTGATTGGATGTAGCCTATGTGATGTGCAGGGGATGACACAAAGCCTAAATAAAGGCAGTGCAAACTCGCTGACCCTAAGTGTGTGCAGACACGGCTGAGTGAGGGCAGTTAACCCAACAAGAGGGCTGGAGCACTTGAGGTTCAAAGCTCTGCAACAGGGATGGGGGGGAAAGGGTGGCTCATCCATCCTCCCATCTCATTTATTTCATTTCCATGCAAAATGTTCTGACACAGTAGCCTAATATGTCACGTGTTGAGACTTCAAGCTCAGTTCTAAGAAAATGAGACTGAAGTCAGCAGTAGGCTAGCCTACAAGAGTCTCTCTCACTACCAAACATGCCTTTGCTTGAGAGGGATCACCTTCCAATTTAATTTGACAGGCACTTTTTATGAGATCATGTCATTCTTTCCACCCTATATTGATTACCACAATTATATTTTGAGTCACATTAAAAGGGCTGCTTGTCTTGATTTTTAAGCACAATCAGAAAATAACTGGCCCGGATGATTGACCTTTTGAAAGGGTTCACATGGTTTTAATTAGAACTTAAAATCTTTCTGTCCATTCTCTGGGAAAAAAAGTGGGGGGAAGATGAAAAACAAAGTCTTTTTTTTGATTACCCCCATTTTTTCCCCTCCCTGCTTGATTCTGGTGGTATGCTCTTTTTTTCTTTGTCTGGCTCCTGTTATCTAAACCTCCCCCAACTGGCGCTGGCTGCCGCCCTAGACACCTGAAGGCTAGACATAATGATCAACAGAGTTCCAGTCAGTTTGGAGCACAGCCAGTTGTTTTATTTTATTCTCCCCTCTGCTTCTACCTGCCTGCCTGCCTCTCCTTCCTCCATCCACAATCAAGGAGCCAGCATGCTATGTTTGCATGGGGCCAGTTCCGGCTGCCGCCATGTATAGATATGGAGTCTGACACACACACATGCACATAGGAGGAAGGAAACATGAAAGACAACACTGTTCCTGTCGAGTGCGTGCCGGTTTACATGTGTGTGTTTTCTGCCATGCTATTTTAGCAAGGCTCTGAAAAATTGTTAAATAGCACCTAGTGTTTTTCGTCCAAATAGAGCGAGGGCTTATTCACACACAGTATGGCTCATTTTGAAAGCCAGAAGTTTTTTGTTGACTTGGATTATTAGCCTGTGCATTCACTTTCATTCATTCTACGGCATAAAAGCGTGGAATTATTTACCTTTCCGCCTTGTGCGCTTGCCTCCGTGAATTGATCATGTTGTTTAATTGGAATCTGACCCTATTTCAGCACTACATTGCTGGTAATGTTCAGGCCTTTGAAGATTTTCTACCCGTTTCGCCACATACTGCTATAGTGAATGTCTATCACCTTGGGCTAAAAGCTAGAGCATGCAGGTTTCTAATGAGAGAACATGAACAAAAAGCTGACTTACCTAGATCTCATTAAGACTAGCGAGTTAATGAAAACGCTTCAATAATGGAGATTGTCTTTGGGTGAAAGCAGCTTTTGTGGAGCTAGCCTCAAATACAGAATTTTCTTACAAATTTAAATTCATCCTGGTTTAATCTATAATAGAAAATATTTTTTTCCCTCATGGTCAAGTCTTTCTTCTTGGGTCGCCTCAGAATGCCTTTATTTAGCTGTTTGAGCTTTTCAATGTTTTTATTGAACCTTTATTTAACTAGGCAGGTCAGTTAAGAACAAATTCTTATTTACAATGACGGCCTACCCCGGCCAAACCCTAACACGGACGACGCCGGGCCAATTGTGCGCCGTCCTATGGGACTCCCAATCACAGCCGGTTGTGCTACAGCCTGGAATCGAACCAGGGTCTGTAGTGACGCCTCTAGCACTGAGATGCAGTGCCTTAGACTGCTGCGCCACTCGGGAGCCCCTTACATTGATCAAATTGACACTTGCATCATTTATTCATAATACAACCAAGTTCCATATTCAAACATTTAGCTGATGTGTAAGATTGTGTATAATTTTTTGATATGTGCTCATCAAATTGTCAAAAGTAGGGAACATGTCTGATGCATGTAAAATGTGATGGCAGCTCTAGATGAAAACAACTCGTCAGCTTTTTCAGAGCCTACTTTGAGTATCATGACATTAAGGACACACCTAGATCTCTCCTTGGTTGTATCTCAAATGGCATCCTATTCCCCATATAGCGCACTACTTTTGATCATTCTTAGGGGCCCTGGTCAAAAGTAGTGCACTATATAGGGAATAGGGTACCATTTGAGATGTGACCTCCTCTGCCATGATCCTTTGAAGGGGGCCATACAATACTGAATGGAAGCCACAAGCTGTTTTCCCTCCTGCACTTTGAAGCATTCTACCTGGAGATGAATAGGAGGCCCTCTAAAACGAAGGAGAGAGAAAAGCGTTTATTGAAAGCTAAAGAGGGGGGATGCTACATGCCTTATAGTCATATTATACTCCCAGAGCTCGATAGTTTTGGTGCAACCAGTAGGTAATGTACCATGTGTGGTAGGTAAGCCATTGAGCTATCGTTCTGTTTGTGCTCAGTGTTGAGGGAAAAGCATTGATTTGCTGTAATAGATGTTCAGTTTATTTGAATTACCTCGGTTGAATATAGCAAAATTGCAATAGGGGTCGTAAAATGTTACATTAATATTTTTACCTATAGTTATTTGGGAATTATATGAAACGTTTTTTAAGTCTATCAATAGTCCATAAATCTGTACTAAAATAAATTGCTATCTTAATTGCACGATAATATAAAACACATTCTGCTAATGTCATTGGACAATCACAAAGCAACAGTTTAGGATTTTTGTAGCAAGATTTATGTGGACTGAAGTCACGGTCCGGAATGTAAATGCAGGATTCATTCAGTTACCGATGTGTTCTTTCCTGGGAAAACTCTGCGGCCATGAAGAGGTTAATTGTTTTAGAATTTCCATCCGAGGGGAGAAAATGGGCGAAGGGGAGGATAATTGAGCTGCCGGTTGTTGAGTGTGTTATGGATTACTGCGCTTCTCCAAAGGAGAAAAGAAGGAGAAGGGGATCGAGAGAGAAAAGAATGCCCATGTTGTGCAATGCCGCCGCGGGGGTTTTCTGGCCTTCTCAGGAGAGTGAGCAAGTCCTTTTTAGCCCCCTGACCTCTCGCATGCTCCTCCCTGCTCCAGGTGCAAGCCCTCTCCGCCGGAGCTCACACACAGTGTTTATTCTTCACACACACTGGAGAACCTGGGGGAAACACTGTGTGAAAACACGGCTCCTGTTCACATTGCTTTTCTCCCCTTTGTGCCATTGTTTTGTCTCGGGGTGAAGATTCAAAGCAGAGAGGGGGAAGCAAAACTCAGATGGTATGACATGGTGTAATAATCACAAGAGCATAAAATCAAAGGCTTGTCAAGTATAATTATTACACTGTTAACGCCAGAGTTAACAGTGTAATAATATGGCCCAAATCAGCCTTGGGCCATAGTGAAGGCTTCCTGATGCTATTAATGTGCTTTATCATAGAACACTAAAGCCCTGATGGACTGAACCATCTACAGTGCACCGCCAAGTGCTTGTGCTGTAAGGTTAATGAACCAATTTACATACATTCTACTTCCATCTGGATGGAGCGGCTAGACAGATCCTCTGCACTATTTCATAGAATTCCGGGAGTTGACAGGGAGAGAGTTGATCATGTAGATCAATCAGATTTTTGGCTTCGTTAAGGTGAAATGTTTTGATTAAATTAGCGGTCACAGAAATGTGCAGAGGCGTAGGTCTACCGTAGGTCATTTTGAAACCATCACACCCATCGTTGCTGGGATTTAAAGTGCCAGTCAACGGCATGTGCCATTGTTCTTTGTGAAGGCACCACTTAAGTGTGGATTACGCCAAAACCTTTCCAAAAGGAGGGGTCTGCTTTCCCTTTGGCTATCTGAAACTAAACAGAACCAATGCATTAAAGAAATTCACCACAGAGAGAGAAAAAGAAGGATTAGTGTCCAGTCCACTTATGCGTCGCCCCTCATCTTGGAGCTCATGTTACAAATAGATCATTCCTGGTGTTCCTAGTGCGAGGAAAGACAAAGTGAAGCCTGCCGGCGATCAATAAGGGGAGCGCAGAGCAGAGGGATGTGCTTTAAGAATCAAAGAGGGCTATTGGCATGGCCAGTATTGTTCCTCGTCTGCTGGAATCAGATAACGCAGCCGGGGCCTTGCAGAAAGGTCCTCCGGGGCCTCGGGCAGCACTATCAGACGGATATCCTTCCGACCGGCAGTATTAGAAGATTGGATCTGCGAGATGGGCAACCCAAAACGTGTTGGGGTTCGGGGGCCCCGCTGTGCTCTGTTTTAGACGTGGCAGACCTGAAAGAGTCTTGGTACAGGCGGATGGATGGAGGGGTAGATGGAAGGATCGGGGGTGAAGGTGGGGTAATCGATGATGATGATAGGCGTACAGAATAAAGCCCCACTGTGTGCATCAAGAGGATGCGTGGGGTTCGATATCCCACCCTCCCTTGATGAGGGCCCTGTTCCCTCGCTCTCCTCTTTTACGTGAATAAAAAAAAAAATCACCCTGTTTTGAACTTGACAACGTTTCAGTCGGCATGAGTGTTTGTCTCAGATTAGCTCCCTGTGCCGTGAGGAGGAGAGGGGTAAGAAAATGCAACAATGCCACCACGATCTGAGATGAAAGAAAATAATTTGCACAATTTTATATGAAAGTGGTATTTGTCCTGTTGGGTGGCTCTATCAAAGCAGAACAGCTACCGAGGTACATGATTTAAATGCCGGTTATTTCTTGACTGAATGCTTTCCAAGTAAATGCTGATCATGGCCACTCGACTTCCTCTCTTTTCAAACAAGTCTAATTTCTACAGACGTCTCCGGTCTATAACCCCAACTGCTAAAGTTACTTTTCTCCAAATGCAGCATGTATCAACTTAAGTGGCAAATATTAAAGTTGAGTGGCTGTTACTGAAGTTGAGTGTTGTTCAAATTTAACCTTGAAAGACAGAAAAAGAAAGCTATGGATTTGTTCTTCGTTTGGCCTCTCAGACAAAGTCATTGACAGATGACTTGACCTCCTGCATGATTTTGTCATATTGTGTCACATTTCCTGTAGTGCTGGGCGATACCTACACTAGACCCATGTTCAACTTTTCACGCCTTGTCAAAAGAGACATAGCAGAGTTTGTGAAGGAAAACACTGCCACACTACAGAAGAAAGGAAAGTTGGAGAGGAGAAGAGGAATTTGGGAAAAACATGGAATGGTGAAGACATGAGAAAAATCAAGAAAGAGGTGAGCTCCACACCCGCTGATTTACAGCCCAAAATGGGTAATACATTCTACATCACACCCATGGGGAAGACATTTCACAGTGTACCGCTTAGACGTAATTTGATCACCTGAAATCTAACACTTTTTCACTTCACCCCTTCCTTCCTCAAACCCTCACTGTTTGCACGTGATACAGTGGCAATGTAATAAAACAGTTGTGTCTTCTATCAAGCATTGAGAAGAGCCATTACGTGTAATGAAGTCTGGATTCTCAGTGGGACTTCGCCAGACTCGTGATTAGAAACGTTTGTCTCGGCATCTCGCCTTAGCTGTCTACCTCTCGTAATTGCAGATCGTATAATGGGACGATGCCGCCGTTTCGGCCATTCCACACTGCTTTATGGTACTTGGCGACGCAGTAGAACGTAACGTGCCCGTCTATTACGGTGAAGAGATCAGCACGGCCTCTTGTGTGAATACGGCTGCTTGTTCAATTTAGAGGAGAGGACGGACAATTAAACTACAGCTCCCAGGAGGCTGTTCATTTGGTTAGCGGCACCCTCTTAAACGCCCCTGGATGTGTTGAGTTGGCTAGGGAGGGAGGGATCTCTGAAGAGTTGTGTGAGCTGATTAGGAGTGTTGAGAGGGGGGAACGGGGCGCGTGGGGGGGACTCCCTCGGTGCTTGCCCCAGTCACCTCTCTAATGCGTTCTGAATAAGTCCCCCTCCAAATACATTTGTTCTCGGAGATTACATCTGGCCGCGTTTAAGCTGCGTTTGTCATCTGCCCCCCGGTAAACTCCTTTGTCTTTGTCTGGGCCGTATGGGTTTGTAGCATGTCAGCACAATGTGCCCATGCAATCAGGGCATCTACATATCTATTAACTTTTTGAGATTTGAGGGGTATACTACAATTTGAAGCTAGATCTATTCAGGATTTTCTAAAGCTAGCCAGCTTCAGTTAACTTCACATTCCAGCTCAGGCTTCATCCGTACTATGACGGTGGATATAGCCGCTAACTCTAGCAGGCTTGTAACTGCTCGTGCATGTCGCTTGTGGCTAGTCGAACACCAAACTCTTCATTGAGACAATGCTAAAACATCAATCAATGGGCGAGTCAGTGCCACATTTTCATTTGTGCCAAAATCAAAGAAAAGAGAATGGGAAATTCAGCAGGCTATGGTGTGAAATAGGCTTGTTGATGTTCCGTCTTTATTTTATTACTTTTCGTTAATGCCATCTTTGGTGTGCTTATCAATGCACAAGCACCTTTTTCCCCACTTCTATCGATAAAATAATTGTATTAAGTCATACAAGTTTTACTGTGTATGAAGTTTCAAATGCATTCTGTCATTGCTAAATGTGTAATGTGATAGGTATTTTAACATTTCTATATATATATATATATATGAAAAAAAAACATGAATTAATAATAAAATATTTAATCAGTCCTCTACCTCAAATGAAGGGGATGATGATGGAATCTGATTTCATTCATTGGTCCTCAACTCGGTGGCTCAGACACTTCATTCAGGATAAATGGAGGTAATGTTGCTTTAGCCTGCGTGGGAGCAGATTGGCTCATTCACTGGACATACAGTGAAGAATAGGGACCCTCAAGTTTGAAAGAAAGATACATTCCATTGCATGATATTATGAACAAAAAGAACATTAAGCACATTGATAAATGTGGAAGTTGGAGTACCAGGAAATTACATACATTCGGTTTGAAATGAACAAAAATCTAATTCAAGCTGTGGTAGCGAGATCAGTTGTAGAAGATAAGGGACCGCACTGTTTCTGCTGCTGAGAAAATCTTTTTACAAACCATTAACTGGAAATGAAATTACGAGACAGCCATTATGAGACAGCAATTTTTTAAACAACACACTGTAGTCTAACAACCAAATACTAATAAAACTATTTCTACAAGAAAACTTGTTGTGTCTAGAATATATATTACTCAAGTTGTCAAGTTTTTCAGGTAGTTTAAGTCATTTTAAAGATAAACACAAGTAATGTTTTCAAGCTCACATTTCACAATATAATGCTTGGTTAAGCCAAGCTCCCTAAGGGGATTACCTTCTGCTTACACAGATGAGCAAATATGACAGTCAGATGAGTAATTGTTTTGATGAATCACTTCCGGACGCTTCTTTGTTCTCGGAACAACGTGGCAGTTGAGTCAGGAGAACCCTAAACCCCTCCCCCTTCACACCACGACTCCCTGTTCTGAGATTGACAGTTTGAGGAATCTCAGGCGTTCATGGGGTACGCCTCCGAATCAGCTGTGTACACATTGGCTTGGGTCCTGATCACTAGTCTCTGTCAGAGATGTGGTGTGAGCCTATGAAGAGTTACCGACTGAGCAGTCTCAATTTGCTCTCTACCCCTTCCCTGCCCCAGTGGCGATTTTAGCATGTAAAACTTGCACTATAACGGTGACAAACGGAGCCCACAAACTGTTAGGGTCTACATAAAGCTGCCCACAAACTGTTAGGGTCTACATAAAGCTGCCCCAACAGCAGAGTCTCAACACCTTACCACTGCTACACCTGGCTATCAGCGGAGCCATGTCTGGCAGCGAAACAGTTAATTCAGCCTCATTTACTGCCTTTTTAAAAAACATAGCTGATATGTCTGACTTGTTTAAACAAATGTGGTTTCTACTGAGATGTACAAACTATGGCATAAGGGGCAATCCGTAATTTCGATTAAGACATTAATGAGCGAGCTAGGACAGACATTGCCAATATAACTATTTGTTTTGCACTTTTGAAATGTACAGCGACAGAATTCAGAACATGGGCCGTTCTTACAGTATGCTCCCTGTACACCAAGTCAGAGCCGTAGGATAAATAAAGGGGACATATAAGCAGACAATGAAAGCTCTTACAATATTTGATGATGACATTTCTCTAAAACAGGCTATAGGCTACATGTGCACCACCAAGTCAGAACAGTAGGCGAAAGCGGGGGAAAGGCACCAAATAATTTGTGAGGCACATGGGCTACTGTCAGCTTACTACACAACATACACTTAGTATTACTTTCTTAGCTGCAGTATACATATCTCCCTGGCATATTACATTTATGCAGCAGCATACAGTAAATTTTTTGACTCACCTTGTTCGTGCTGTGCTCACTTCCTTCCAAACCACTCATTGTTGAATTTGCGATTTTTATGTCCAATGGCCGATGAGCACCAATGGCCGATGAGCAGTTGTTTCAGAGTCCTGCAATAAGAGCTACGACGCTAATGTTCTCTGGGTGTCACTGAGTAGACTGATATCATGATCTATTCAATTATGGCATAATTCTACTGTTTGTATTCATTAGCATCAGTGTCAATTACATTTTTTAATTTTGAAGGCTAACCGCAAAGTCCACTTGTGGCTTATCCTTATTGTGGCTAGTTTCACATAGATGGGTCCGGGCACCATTAATGAAATAGAACTGCCTTATAAATTAGGGTTATTTTAGATGATTGCACCTAGCTAGCTAACTATAGCTACTGAAACAGATTGTCGTTTTGGGGAAGACCATTGTTTGCATCCATGAGATAGCTAGCTTTTTTTTATGACCAGCACTGTAGGTGCGCGAAACAACTTTACGAGCATCATAGCATACGTATCGATGAATTGTTCTGACATGAAATACGAGTGATAGTGTAATAACTACATTAAAAAAATTATGAACGTGTTAAATGATTATGTGACGTGCAGTCATATTCAGGTCCTGATTGGTCAACAAGCTTATTTGACACGCAAAGACCCAAACGGCGTTCCATAGAAATCCTGGTCTAGAATGAAATGACTGAACAAATGAACAACGAAACAGCACAGCAAGTAAGTGAAAGAAATAGGTTTTGATTATGTTTTACTGGTAATGGGGACATACGTAAATGCCAACAAAGTAACTTTTTGGTGTGTGTGTGTGTGTGTGTGTGTGTGTGTGTGTGTAACCATTATTTAACTAGGCAAGTCGGTTAAGAACAAATTCTTACTTACAATGACGGCCTACCCCGGCCAAACCCAGACGACGCTGGGCCAATTGTGTGCCGCCCTATTGGACTCCCAGTCACAACTGTAGTGACGCCTCTTGCACTGAGATGCAGTGTCCTAGACCGCTGCGTCCATATGTGTGTGTTAACTATTTAACTGTACTAGAATGATTAATAGGCCGCTAAAATGTTTAATATTGGTTATCGGTATCGTTTTTTTTGTAAAGGAAAATAGTGGATATCAGTATCGGCCAAAAATGTAATATTGGTGCATCACTAGTACTCAGTAATGTATTGGATTTGCTCCAAACATAACACTTTCTGTTTAGGTCAAAAGTGTATTGTTTTGCAGTATTACTTCAGTGCCTTGTTGCAAACAGGATTCATGTTTTGAAATATTTTTATTCTGTATCGGCTCTATTATTTTTCACTCTGTCAATTAGGTTCGTATTGTGGAGTAACTACAGTGTTGTTGATCCATCCTCAGTTTTCTCTTATTACTGTATATCCATTCAACTCTAACTGTTTTTTTTAGTTTGCCTCATGGTGAAATCCCTGAGCGGTTTCCTTCCTCTCCAGCAACTGAGTTAGGAAGGACATCGGTATCTTTGTTGTGACTGGGTGTATTGATACACCATCCAAAGTGTAATTAATAAATTCACCATGCTCAAAGGAATATTCAATGTCTGGTAAACAAATGTTTTCCCATCTACCAATAGGTGCCCTTCTTTGCGAAGCATTGGGAAACCTCCCTGGTCTTTGTGGTTGAATCTGTGTTTGAAATGCAATGCTCAACTGAGGAACCTTACAATTATCTGTATGTGGGGACCAACAAAAAATCATATTAAAAACTATTATTGCACACAGAGTGAGTCCATGTCCATATTTTTACTCTTGAACTTATTTAGGCTTGCCATAACAAAGGGATTGAATACTTATTGACTCAAGACATTTCAACTTTTCATTTTTTATTAATTTGTAAAGAATTCTAAAAACATAATTCCACTTTGACATTATGGTGTATTGTGTGTAGACCACTGACACATCTAAATGTTATCCATTTTAATTGCAGGCTGTAACAGAACAAAATGTGGAAAAAGTCAAGGGGTGTGACTATACAAATGCGTGTGAGCACACTCGCACATGTACACTCCATCTCACACAAACACACACACAGTCAGTCTCGCACGCTCATCCTCCAAGTGAATTAGCAAGGCGCTTTGGCTGTGCACAGGGCTTAAGCCTGTGAAAGCGTTTTTCTAAACATAATGTTTGTAGATTAGCTGAGGTTAATGATCCGATTGCTTTGGAGGCGGCTGCCTGGGAGGCTAGGCGGCTCTTTAAAGTGAGGCGAGGGGGAAACCAGTTGTGCTTGGCTGTCCCGTCTCCCTTATTTTCCACCAGACACATACAGTACTGCAGGCAATATACAGCGTAGAAATCAAATAACAAAACCTTGACTTGAATGTAAATATCCGTTCTAGCAATTGTATTTCTATGACGGCAACACTATTTACGCTATGCAGGCACCATATGGCATAGAAATTATATTACAGAATGTCAACTTGAATGAGAATGACTGTTCCAGTAATTCTATTTCTTTATTTATACTATTTAGGAATCGGTTTGCTAACCCTTTTAAGAGTTGCTAAGAAAATGATCAGGCTAAAATTGTCACACTGACCTCAACGGGAAGACTATTTTCTTTGCATAAAGGAGAAATTACAAGACTGCATGGAATATCACGCAACATTTCTGTGAAAATAAAACATTTTAAGGTAAACGCTGAAACTATAAACTTTTGTTGTTTTTCTTTTTAAGCCACAGAGCCTCTAAGTCTACTTGTGGAGTTGCTGTTTATTGTTCTCCCGCTCTCTCCTCATTGTTTAGTTTGAGTTTCTTTTTGTTCTTCTATAAAGTATTTTGAATAAATAGGGCCCATCTATGGGGTCTGGGTGGCTCGTGATCCTCAGTGGTTAGTTCATCGAGGTCGGACGCCCTACCGCTGCCCCCCCTCTCTCAAGAAAAGTGGAGGAATGGGGGAGAGAGAGACTGAAAAATGATTGAGACCCCTCCTCGCCCCTCTTCTGCCTCCTTGGTTCCCCCTCCCTCCCTGTGCCTGTCGAGGCATGCCTCCCCTCGCAACTGATGTGAACACAGACAGAGGGCAAGAGGAGAGGTGGGTGAACAAAGAGGCACTGTCACTGTCTCACTGGGGTTTTTGGGGAGGGTCGGCTGGACTGGCGGGGTGGGAGAGGGAGGGTTTGGGGGGGGTAGAATAGAGATTAAAATATGGAGAGGGGGACTATTGAGAGATAAAGACTACAAGCAGTGAGAGTTTCTCACACACACAAAACAGTAGGGCTCTCTTGCCCGTGTCTCACGAAGCGAGGCGCGAGGAGTGGAAGGTCCGCTCTGTTTACTCTTCATTGTGCAGTATTTGCTTAACCCTCTTTCCTTTATCTGTGCAGCTGTACATTTGAAAAAAGGCTGGGGAGGGGAGGGGGTCTAGCTGGCTGAATGGGAGCACAGCTGTTAGTGATTTCTTGAGTACAATTATAACAGCCGTGGATTCCTCTTTAGCTGAACCCCCCCCCCCCACACACACACACAAGTTCTCCTTGAGGTATGTGTTGCCGTTTGGCCCAAGCTCTGTTAAGTATTCTGGCTTTGCTGCTTTGCTCACTTTTGAAAACTATGCCTTTTGGACACCATCTTGCCTCTGTAGTAGAAATAGGTGCCACTGAAAATATGGTCTCTTCCACCGTGGTATTCTTTTACAGGACTTCCTATTACTGTATATGTACATTTTGAAAGATAACCAAATCGCTGATGTTATGAGTGGAGCCAACAACCTGGGCACGTCTCTCTCTCTACTAATTTAGTTTTTAATGGAATGTTCCCTGCCCTCCGCTTTGCCTTGCGAAGACGACTCCATGTACTGGAACAGTTTATTTATCGTTTTGCCTCTGTCCTTTTACATTTCAGAGGTTATCAGAAAGCTGTGATAAGAGAGGAAAACGGAGAGGGGGCGAGGAAGAGAAGCAGCCCGCCGCGGTGTGAAGGAATGGAATAAGCCCCGGAGCAGAACCAGTGGAAGGAGGGATGACTGCCGTGAGATGAAAGAGGGATAGAGGTAAGAGCCCTGAGGTCAAACGGCGCCTCGTGTTAGAGGGCTGGGGGAGGGTGAGGTGTCCTCATTTAACTCCCTTCCAGCTGGATGCCTGAGTCACCTGCACACGGGTTGGGGGATATGTGTGTCCTCCTGAGCCCTCTTGTAGTGGAGGAGGTCAAGAGCTTCAAGTTCCTCGGTGTCCACATCACTAAGGAATTAACATGGTCCACACACACACCATCACAGTCGTGAAGAAGGCACGATAATGCCTATTCCCCCTCAGGAGGCTGATAAGATTTGGAATGGTTCTTCAGATCCTCAAAGTTCTACAGCTGCAGCATTGAGAGCATCTGGACTGGCTGCATCACCGCCTGGTAATGGCAACTTCTTCCACATCCGACTGCAAGGCGTCAAGAGGAAGGCCCTAAAAATTGTCAAAGACTCCAGCCACCCAAGTCAGACTGTTTTCTCTGCTACTGCTCTGTAAGCGGTACCGATGCACCAAGTCTGGAACCAACAGGATAGAGCCCTTCAAGGGCATACATTTTAAGCTTGAGCCCTACCCATGCCCGTGACGATCAGGCCAAACACCCGAAATCAGTAAATCCATTAATTGCTACTCTGTCACTCGCTCCCTGCACACGGCTCGCTCTGCTCATCGCTGCTCTGAGTCTGTGAGTGTCCATAGCTACGTTCTGCTAGGGCTGCTCTGCTCAATGAAGAGACATGAGAGAGCAGTTACCTGTTAGCTACTTTTTCGTCAATATAAACTCAGACAAAACTCGAAACATTATTTTCTGTGAAATAATCTCTCCTGTCTTATATTTGATGAGGTTGAAATACTTCTGACACCTTGTTATGCTCTTAGTCACATATGACTGTACTGCGAAGCAGAGGACGATCAAATGGCTCAGCTTCAAAATGGTAGTGATCAATTTAGTGATACCCGAGCCCTGCCTGTACCCTAGTTATTGATGAAAAAACAGGCCTTACCCGGCCCTAATCCGATGTATAATGTTGGGGCCCGTCGGGCTTGGGTCGGGTAGCAGAGCTCTACAACAGGACCCTGAACAGCTTCTACCCCCAAGCAATAAGACTGCTAAGTAGTTAGTCCAGGAAGCTATTTGGTTCTTTATTAACCCCCCTTTTCACTAACTCTTTTGACTCATCACATACACTGCTTCTACTGCTTATTATCTATCCTGTTGCCTAGTCATTTAATTTTTTTCTTGTGTTATTATCTTTCTATTATCTTTTTAATTTTCCTCTGCATTGTCTGGAAGGGCCCATAAGTGAGCATTTCTACACCTGTTGTTTACGAAGCATATGACAAATATGATTTGATTTGTGCGTTCTGAATATGTGTCTTTTTGCAAGTGTGTATTTGTGTGTCTTTTTGAATGTGTTTTTGTGTTTTACGGGCATGCGTGACAGGCACTGAGCCATACGAGGCCAGGTGAGGAACCGTCCGTTCTGTCTCTCCCAGCACCTGCCTCATCCCTGACTCCTCAATTTCTCTTTTCTCTCATCTCACTCTTTCTTTCCCTCTCTCATCTCTCTCTCCCCCATTCAGAGTTAATCTGTCCTTCACGTGTTAAGAGGTGTTTCACGTGAAATACTTTTTTCTTGACACCAGCCATCAATTGGGCTCAAAGTATCCTCCTTTTTTTGCCTTTTTAGTCCAGTTTTACCCATTTTTTAAAATATGTATTAGAATCCTAAGATCTCTTATCACATACAGTACCAGTCAAAAGTTTGGACACCTACTCATTCAAAGGTTTTCTTTACTTTTACTATTTTATACATTGTAGAATAATAGTGAAGACATCAAACGTCTATATTTTAATTTAACACTTTTTTTGGTTACTACAAGATTCCATATGTGTTATTTCATAGTTTTGATGTCTTCACTTTTATTCTACGATGTAGAAAATAGTAAAAATAAAGAAAAACCCTTGAATGAGTAGGTGTGTCCAAACTTTTGACGGGTACTGTATATCATGTATCGCCATCTTATCTATCTTCTCTCATGCTATGGTAGTTTTATACTGAGTAATAAGGGGTCTTGATCCAGCATTTGGATGTTTTGTTTTACAGCCTGAATTTAAAATGGATTAAATTGAGATTTGTGACTGCCGTACACACACAATATCCCATAATGTCAAAGTGGAATTATTTTTTTATACATTTTTACAAATTAATAAAAAATGAAAAGCTAAAATGTCTTGAGTCAGTAAGTATTCAACCCCTTTTGTTATGGCAAGCCTAAATAAGATCAGGAGTAAAAATCAGCTTTTTTACTTCTTAGCGCCCCACCTGCGACAACATCCGGTAAATTGCAGAGCGCCAAACTCAAATGACAAAATAGTAATATTAAACATTCATGAAAATACAAGTGTTGCACACCATTCAAAAGCTTAGAATCTTGGTAATCTCACAGCGTTGTCAGATTTCAAAAAGGCTTTACGGCGAAAGCGTAGCATTTGATTGTCTGAGGACAGCGCCCTGCATACTTCCCCCATTAGCATAATAACATAACCTGCACAGGTGTCACAAAACTCCAAAATAACAATAAAATAAATCGCTTACCTTTTGAAGACCTTCCTCTGATGGCAATCCAAAGGTTTATTGTGTCCCAGCTACACAATAAATTGTCCTTTTGTTCGATAAGGTCCATCTTTATATCCCAAAAGCTCAGTTTGGTTGGCGCGTTTTGTTCAGTAATCCACCGTTCCACTCCAGTCAACATACATACAAACGAAACCGAAAAAAGATACCTATGAACTTTGTCCAAACAACGTTTCTAATTGATCCTCAGGTACCCTAATATGTATATAAACTATAATATTTCAGACGGAAAATAACCTGGTCAATAGAAAAGGAAAAAAACAAGGCGTGCGCTCTCTGTCGCGCGCAAAACCGTATAGTCCACTCCAGAGTCTACTTGGAAAAACAGCTCTTACTCCTTGGTTTTTCAAAAAACAAGCCTGAAACCTTGTCTAAAGACTGTTCCATCTAGTGGAAGCCATAGTAACTGCAATCTGGGAGCTAAATCACTGTGAAATGAATAGCATGTCCATGGAAAAAGTATGACATCACAAAATCCCATTTTCGCCTGCCAAATCAGTTATTCTAACAGTTTTAGAAACTTCAGAGTGTTTTATATCCAATACTACTAATTATGTGCATATCCTCGTTTCTGGGCCTGAGTAACAGGCATTTTACTTTGGGCATGCCAGACTATCTGAACCTCTGAACACTGCCCCCGATCCCTAACAAGTCACATAATAAGTTGCATGGAATCTGTGTGCAATACTATCTGTGTGCAACATAATTTTTTTATTGGCTACCTGATCTCTGTATCACACAAATATATTTATCTGTAAGGTCCCTCAGTCAAGCAGTGAACTTAAATCAGATTCAACCACAAAGACCAGGGAGGTTTTGCAAGAAGGGATTGGTAGATTGTGTAAAAACATTGTTAATAATTACACTTTGGATGGCGTATCAATACACCCCGTCACTTCGAATATACAGGCGTCCTGCCTAACTCAGTTGCCGATTAGTAAGGAAACCACTCAGGGATTTCACCATGAGGAAGTGGTGACATTTAAACAGTTGCAGAGTTTAGTGGCTGTGATAGGAGAAGACTGAGGATGGATCAACAATGTTGTAGTTACTCCACAATACTAACCTAATTGACTGAGTGAAAAAAATGAAGCCTGTACACAATAAAAAATATTCTGACACATGCATCCTGTTTGCAACAAGGCAAATCCAATAGAACACATTACTGAGTACCACTCTCCATATTTTCAAGTATAGTGGTAGCTGCTTGGAATCGTTAAGGACTGGGGAGTTTTACAGGATAAAAAAAGTTATGGAATGGAGCTAAGCACAGGCAAAATCCTAGAGGAAAACCTGGTTCAGTCTGCTTTCCACTAGACACTGGGAGATAAATCCTAAAATACAAGGCCAAATTTACACTAGAGTTGCTTACCAAGATCTTGAAGAATTTTAAAAAATAATAATGGGCAATTGTTGCACAATCCAGGTGTGGAAAGCTCTTAGAGACTTACCCAGAAAGACTCACAGCTGTAATTGCTGACAAAGGTCATTCTAACATGTATTGACTTGGGGGTTGAAAACTTATCTAATCAAGATACATTAGTGTTTTAAATGTTTTATTAATTTTTTTTTACAAATGTTAGAATTTTTCTTGTACTTTGACATTAGAGTATTTTGTGTAGATCGTTGACAAAAAATGACAATTCAATCCATTTGAATCCCACTTTGTAATACAACAAAATGTGGACAAATTCAAGGGGTGTGAATATTTTCTGATGGCACCGTATGTGGAAGGGCCATTGTCAGGGCAAACAGACTGCAATGTGTTGTTGTTTTTTAAGTGTTCACAAGCCAATGTCTGAGCCACTTAGCCTAAGAGCATTCTGTCTTTCCCTCTCCTGGGCTAAAAGCTACAGTAAATCAAATGCTAGTCTGTAGCGTGGTCAGACTGACTGGGGCTCTAAGATTATAGGTTACGCCAAGATATAAAGAGAATGCCGGAAAGCTGTAATTTCTTCCCTCTTCTTCTCTTCGCCTGTCTTCTACAACTCTACCACAGAAGAGGAGAGAGAGAGAGAAGTCAAAACCGGTCATCACAAAAGTTGGTAGGAGGTTGAAAAGGTTGATGCTATAGCTGTTGTGGTAGCTTAGTTGCTGTAGCCTTCTTCTGGGAAATATTTTTTCCTAGTCCCTCCCTACCCACACTCATTAGTGTTCCCCTTGACTCACTCACTCACACACATATCCCTCTTTCATCCTACCAGTCCTACAAAGGCCTCTTGTTTTAAAGGCAGGTGGTGATTAAAAAGTTTAAGGGGATATAGAGTAGCTCCTTGTTTTTTTTAGTTAAAAAAAATAATAATTTTACATTTACTGTGAGTGCTTCCAAGCAAACAACCCCACTTTGCTTTTCCTCCTATTCATTAGGGCAAAACGTTTTTCAACTGAAAACAAAAACAACTTTATTGGACAAGCTCAGCTGTTTCCTTCTGTCTCAAAGCCTGATTTCAAAGCCAGGATGTCACCTGGCTGTAATGCCCCCTTGAATAAGGGCTCAGGCTGACAGCACAGTGCATTTCAGCTCTTTCTGTGTAATTTTAAGACTGCAGAACTACCAGTAACTGTCCTGCGTTAGCATGAGGATAGCACTTTACATTCCAGCTCGGTAATAACTTTGTAATATCTATGTATTTATTTATTCTTTATAGAAATAGAATAAAGTATAGAGTAAAACACCCTGGTGTTGTTTTACTTTAGCTAGCTAAATAGTAACGTTAGCCAACCTAAAATTGTGTTTTTACAAAATACCATATCATTACTTCTAGTTCGTTAGCTAAAATCACAACATTAGCAAAGGCTTGATGAAATGTTCATTGAAATTAGTGTTCTATTATTTTT
This sequence comes from Hucho hucho, assembly GCA_003317085.1. Lineage (NCBI taxonomy): Eukaryota > Metazoa > Chordata > Actinopteri > Salmoniformes > Salmonidae > Hucho > Hucho hucho. The sequence continues at coordinate 334,439 of QNTS01000348.1, forward strand.
TAAACATTATAGCTATCTTGCTAGGTATCTGTTCACAGAAAGCATTCAAAACCGCAGACTGAGGAGACTGGTATAGAGCGCATGTTCTGTTCATCTGACATTCCTGTAGACCAAATCAATCCATCACAATGCAGACATGAAAATAACAAAGCAACAGAAATTGAATTTTGGTGAACTTTAAGAGGGGTGGAAACCACAAGTATAATAATATTGTGCTATTGTATTTCACCAAAATCCCTTTTCGATGCTCTTTATTTTTCATGTCTGTTGCTCTGTGATTATGTCAAATGCGTGCGTGCACTCTCCACTCTTTCTCCACTGCAGCAAAGATTGTCTATTATATTGACAAGATAGTCGAGTGACCTCTCGAACAATAGAAATATACAGTGCATTCGGAAAGTATTCAGACCCCTTCACTTTTTTGACATTTTGTTAGAGTACAGTCTTATTCTAAAAATTTTTTTTCCATCATCAATCTACACACAATACCCCATAACCCCAAAGCAAAAACAGGTTTTTAGAAATGTTTGCAAATTTATGTTTTTTAAACAGAAATATCACATTTTCTTAAGTATTCAGACCCTTTACTCAGTACTTTGTTGAACCACCTTTGGCAGCGATTACAGCCTCGAGCCTTCTTGGGTTTGACGCTATAAGCTTGGCAAATATGTATTTGGGGAGTTTCTCTCATTATTCTCTGCAGATCCTCTCGTCGCTGCACAGCTATTTTCTGGTCTCTCCAGAGATGTTTGATCGGGTTCAAGTCTGGGACCTGGCTGGGCCACTCAAGGACATTCAGAGACTTGTCCCGAAGCCACTCCTGTGTTGTCTTGGCAGTGTGCTTAGGGTCGTTGTCCTGTTGGAAAGTGAAGCTTCGCCCCAGTCTGAGGTCCTGAGCGCTCTGGAGCAGGTTTTCATCAAGGATCTCTATGTACTTTGCTCTGTTCATCTTTCCCTCGATCCTGACGAGTCTCCCAGTACTTACCACTGAAAAACATCCCCACAGCATGATGCTGCCACCACCATGCTTCACCGTAGGGATGGTGCCAGGTTTCCTCCAGACGTGATGCTTGGCATTCAGGCCAAAGAGTTCAATCTTGGTTTCATCGGACCAGAGAATCTTGTTTCTCATGGTCTGAGAGTCCTTTAGGTGCCTTTTGGCAAACTCCAAGCGGTCTGTCGTGCTTTTTACTGAGGAGTAGCTTCCGTCTGGCCACTCTACCATAAAGGCCTTAATGGTGGAGTGCTAATTACCTAGTAAATACATGGTAATAACTATCTTATTACCCGGTTATTACCCAGCTTGAATGTAAAGTGGTACCAGCATAAGTTCTTCAGGGCTAATGATTGCCTTTAGCGTTTACCCTTTCGCTAAAGACAGACGGATATCCATTAGCCACAGTTTTTTGAGCTGAAACTCATTATTGTTGGGAGCCCATGTGGTCTTGTTCTGGCGCAAGAGAGCATGGCAAAAATATAGAAAGCGAGAGGGAGGCGCTGTGGGCAATGTCTGTCTTTATATAAGGTCATAAAGTTGTGCATTTCCTGGCCCTTCTCTAATTGCAGTGTGTGCTTGTGCGTGGTATCATAATGCATTCATGTTTGAATGGTCTTCAAAAATCATTGAGTAGGCTATATCTGTGCCCAGATATTCTAGCGCACAGGTTAATACAAGGCAATGAGCAGGTCAAGTCAGAACCATGAATTAATAATTAGGCCTAGGCTACACTTTGCTCTATAGAGTATTTGGACAGTAAACAACATAACATCAGGTAGATAGCAGTCTACAAAATAATCAGCAGACACATGAACATAAATTGAATATTGCTTTCTGTAGTCAAGCACAAGGAAGTGAATCCCATGTGCCTATTAGGCTATAGTTCAACCTAATAATCTAATATAGAACAGCCTACTTTCGCTTTCAGATACCATTTAAAAACAAGTTACAGGGAAGAACACTATAGTAAGCTTATACTCACCAAACAGATGTGTTATGTTGTGGGGTAAAAGTGATACGTAATCATGCAAAGGGCAGTGTAAAATATTATTTTCTAATTTGTGTTATGCAGTTGAAGTCAGAAGTTTACAGACACTTAGGTTGGAGTCATTAAAACTTGTTTTTCAACCTTGCCAAAAATTTCTGGTTAACAAACTATAGTTTGGGCAAGTCGGTTAGGACATCTACTTTGTGCATGACACAAGTACTTTTTTTTACAGACAGATTATTTCACTTTTAATTCACTGTATCACAATTCCAGTGGTTCAGAAGTTTACATACACTAAGTTGACTGCCTTTAAACAGCTTGGAAAATTCCAGAAAATTATGTCTTGGCTTTAGCCTATCAGAAGCTTCTAGCTGACATCATTTGAGTCAATTGGAGGTGTACCTGTGGATGTATTTCAAGGCCTACCTTCAAACTCCGTTCCTCTTTGCTTGACATCATGGGAAAATCAAAAGATATCACCCAAGACCTAAAAAAAAAGTTAAAAAAAAAAAGGCTGGTTCATTCTTGAGAGCAACTTCCAAATGCCTGAAGGTACCATGTTCATCTGTACAAACAATAGTACGCAAGTATAAACACCATGGGACCACGCAGCCGTCATACTGCTCTGGAAGGATACGCGTTCTGTCTCCTAGAGATGAACGTACTTTGGTGCGAAAAGTGCAAATCAATTCCAGAACAACAGCAAAGGACCTTGTGAAGATGCTGGAGGAAACGGATACAAAAGTATCTATATCCACAGTAAAACGAGTCCTATATCGAAATAACCTAAAAGGCTGCTCAGCAAGGAGGAAGCCACTGCTCCAAAAACACCATAAAAAAGCCAGACTACGGTTTGCAACTGCACATGGGGACAAAGATCGTACTTTTTGGAGAAATGTCCTCTGGTCTGATGAAACTAAAATAGAACTGTTTGGCCATATAGACCATTGTTTATGTTTGGAGGAAAAAAGCGGAGGCTTGCAAGCTGAACACCATCCCAACCGTGAAGCACGGGGGTGGCAGCATCATGTTGTGGGGGTGCTTTGCTGCAGGAGGGACTGGTGCACTTCACAAAATAGATGGCATCATGAGGAGGAAAATGATGTGGATATATTGAAGCAACATCAGTCAGGAAGTTAAAGCTTGGTCGCAAATGGGTCTTCCAAATGGACAATGACCCCAAGCATACTTCCAAAGTTGTGGCAAAATGGCTTAAGGACAACAAAGTCAAGGTATTGGAGTAGCCATCACAAAGCCCTGACCTCAATCCTATAGAACATTTGTGTGCAGAACTGAAAAGGCGTGTGCGAGCAAGGAGGCCTACAAACCTGACTCAGTTACACCAGCTATGTCAGGAGGAATGAGCCAAAATTCACCCAACTTATTGTGGGAAGCTTGTGGAAGGCTACCTGAAACGTTTGACCCAAGTTAAACATTTTAAAGGCAATGCTACCAAATACTAATTGAGTGTATGTAAACTTCTGACCCACTGGGAATGTGAAAGAAATTAAAGCTGAAATAAATCCTTCCCTCTAGTATTATCCTGACATTTCACATTTTTAAATAAAGTGGTGATCCTAACTGACCTAAGACAGGGCATTTTTACTAGGATTAAATATCAGGAATTGTGAAAAACTGAGTTTAAATGTATTTGGCTAAGGTGTATGTAAACTTCCGAATTCAACCTGTACATGTCTATTCCATTATATTCTTACTATAAAATACGTGTGTCTTCACTGTGATTAGGGCAGGGTAATATAAGATTGTGTTTTCTGCAAAATTAACAAACAATGCTATACCATTGCAATTGCATATAGCCATAATCACCATCAGCACAGCGCCAGTCCCACGCAAGGGGGCCTCTGAATGTGGAATAGCAACAGACACAGATGTACATTGCTTCATAAAATAAGCAACACCAGCTCAGACTATGTATGTACAGTGGGGAAAAAAAGTATTTAGTCAGCCACCAATTGTGCAAGTTCTCTCACTTAAAAAGATGAGAGAGGCCTGTAATTTTCATCATAGGTACACTTCAACTATGACAGACAAAATGAAGAAAAAAAATCCAGAAAATCACATTGTAGGATTTTTTATGAATTTATTTGCAAATTATGGTGGAAAATAAGTATTTGGTCA